>QEPC01013421.1:293545-363899 GCA_003113815.1 Sphenodon punctatus
TGGCAGGCCTCACGAGGTTCCTGGAAAAGAGCTTCTTTGGATCTAGGACCAAAAAGTCTTGACACACTTCATTAGTGCTTGAAAATAGGACAGCACAGTTTCATCAGACAAATTGATGATCATTTCAATTGTGGTGGGATAGATTCATGGGCCTTCCCATCTGGGTTTATTAGTCTTTTAATACATGATGATCTTAAGAGCAGAAGTGTTAAAAGCAGAAGTCCTTAACCAATTGAGGTTTGCTTTTCAAATGACATTTTATCTTACTGCTTTCTGCAAACTGAAAAAAAATCTGTTGCGGAATCCATAGGACCTTGCCAGCCCCCTCAGGTTGGAAAAATAAGCACACTCATCATTGCTGCCAGGCAAAGGAATTCCAACCATGGGATAGATTCTTTGAGAAATTTTCTGTTCTGATGAAAAAAACTTTTGCACACAAATATTAGTGTTTGTTTACCTCTAGGACACAGATACACAATGCACAGTCAACTAAACACTTCTAAATACTATTTAAAATGTAAGCTTCAGCAAATGCTGTTTAAAATGCATCTTGCCAAGGATTGTGATCAATTTTCAGAGCATACCCAGGGGGCGGTGTGAGGGGGGCGGTAGAAATGTGAGAGAGAGAGACATTCAGGCAGCAACAACAGGAGAAGGAGGTGGACAGAGTGGAGGAGAAAGGACAATTATGTTCACTTACCTGTGAATTGTCCTTCTGGAAGGTTGCATAGGATAAGTATTCCTGATGCTGGGTAAGCGGTTTGGTCCATCACCACTAGGAGGTAGAAATCTTCAGATGTTTGATTGAGCATGCTCTGAGGGACTGCACCCTTCATCTTGTAGTAAGCTGCCTAAAATATAAAACCTAACCTCATACCCAAACTCAAAACATTGGGTATTTTCAGACGTTACGAGATCACGCTCAACCACGCTGAACCCCGCGGTGGGGCCAAAGGGCCCTGAAAGTCTGTTCGGCGCACGCCAGATGTTCATCACGCTCAATACCCACATGGGGTCAATTTCAACCATGCTTCCCGGGCTATCTGGGGGAATTTCCTGGGAAGTGTGTTCAAACGGACCCCCACCGGGAACCAAGGAAAAGTAATGTCTGGACGCCAATCCCCGGGTGGAACCAAAGGAAATGAGCTCCAGGCGGGGACAAGGCATGCAGCGTCACTGTCGGGTAACCAGCAACAACACAACAACCGGAGGGAGAGAACTTGTTGTACTTGCCCCCTCTTCCATGATATCCATGCCTTCTGGAGTTTTAGTTCAAATGGCCCCTTCAGTTGTATCCACTAAAGAAAAAATGTTTTGTATGGGGGACGAAAGGATTTGGAATTAAATTGCAGTAAAGAATTTTTTTTGTCTTTGTCCTCTGCCTCGGTGAGGATTTTGTCCAAAGATACTCCAAAGTGTTTGTTCCCCTGGTAGGGGCCTGAAACCAGCAGGTTTTTAACATGGGGGTCTGCCCGCCATGATTTGAGCCATAGTCTGTGCCTAGATGTTTATTAGCCGCTAAGGCTCTGGCTGCCCACACAACTGCATCCATGGAAGCAGTGGTTATGAAAGAGCTAGTCAGGGGAATAGGGAAAAGGAGTTAGAAGGAAAAAATCCTTCGCAGACCTGGTGTCCTACATTGATGGATAACTTACATGTTACTCTTTCTGAGGCTCCCTGGGTCCTACCAATGTTGACCCATTTTCATCATGGCTCTGGAGAAGTAAGAGACATCCTTAGAACTGCTGAAGCAGCTTCAAATTGTGTCTGAGGTCAGATTCTATGCCCCTGTCTGTGTGGCCTGCTGCCCGGCCTAGGAAAAGCCACAGATCCACTTTCTTGCAGTTCACTTGCTGTCACCACCTGCTGCTCCTGATGCTGACACTGCCACAGCTGAATCTGCCTGCCATTTCCCGGAGCCATGCTGCCCAGCTCCACAGGTACAAACTTCCCCCTCCCCCATTTGGAGGTGGGGGCGGGGCACGGGCACATGGCCAGGTCTTATGGGCTCGGTGCAGCCAAAACTGGCCTTCTGCCTGGCAGTGCCACAGGTGCATGCCTAAGGGTCATGCAGCTAAGGGCCACACTAAAGGGTCCTTAGGTGTGGCCCTTAGCAGGGCTGGAAGGGCCGGGGGGGGCTATTGATATTGTCAGGAGGCTTTTTCTTGTGTTTTAAGGAGGGATAGGAGTGGGGGAATGGGTTGCTTTCTTTATGAAGGAGAGGGGCAAGGGGACTGGTCTAGGAAGGGAAGGGTTGACCCCCTTTGTGTGAGGGAGGGGTGCTGCCTTTTGGCAGGGGGGTGTATTGGAGGGTGGGAATCTCCCTCAGGGGGAAGGTGGGGGGAGGGGTCATGGGACTGGATGGGGGGTCTGCAGCCATGGGGTCATACTGGGCCAGGGGAATTATGTTCTTTCTGGGAGGCGAGTTCGAGCTGTGAGATGGGAAAGATGCTGTATTTCTGTCCTGCTCATGGGCCCCCAGGCAGGCGGTGAGGTGATCGGGGGTCAGAGGACTCCAGGCCTCGGATTGATGCTGGTAAATGCGAGGTCAGTGGCTAATAAGTAAACTATGGTCCGGGAGATGATCCTGGACCAGGCGGCCAACCTCACATGTGTTACGGAGACCTGGCTGGACACTGAATCAGGGCCTATATTGACTGACCTTGTTCCAGCTGGGTACCCACCCTGTGCAGCATCAGCAGCAGCTGGAGGGATGGAATGTGTGTTATTTTTAAGGATACTTGCTCTGTGAGGAGATTTCCTGTGTGATCTATCATGGGTATGGAGGGTCTCCATCTCATGTTCAATTTGGCTGGAGACAGAATGTGGATACTGCTGATATAACAGGCACCCACCTGTACAGCAGCCTCCCTGCCCACACTGACCGAGCTGGTGTCAGAGGTGGTCTTGCTGTCTCCCAGGGCAATAGTTCTGGGGGACTTCAATATCCATGCCAATGTTGGAGAGGCAGAGCATGAGTTCATGACCACCATGGCAACCATGGGCCTGTCTCAGAGAGTAGTGGGCCCCACACATGTTGGAGGACATACCCTGGTCATGATATTTTGCACAAACCTTGAGGTGGGGGATCCATTCATGGGGGAATTGTCAACAGTGCCCTTGTCATGGATGGTTCATTATATCCTCTGGGTGGATATCCTGGCACATGTCGGCTCCCTGGAGGGTGTAGAAACAGTTAGGTTGCTTTGCCCCTGAAGGCTTATGGAACCAGAAAGGTTCCAGATAGCTCTAGGAGATGTTTCCTCTGATCTCAATGGCCGCTCACTCAATGACCTCATGTCCATATGGAATTCCATGCTGATGGAGGCCTTAGACCATGTGCCTCCCAGGCATCTGCTCCCAAATCACAAACAACATAGCTCCCCATGGTATACAGGGTAGATGTGGTGGATGAAGCAGGAAGGGTGTCGTTTAGAGCAATGGTGGCATAATTCACGTATTGAAGTTGACCAATTGCGGCACAGAGTCTGGTTACGTACCTATGCTGGTGTGGTGCAGACAGCAAAAAAGGCTTTCTTTACTGGTGTCATTGCATCTGCCAACTAAGTCTTGCCCAGCTGAGCTGTTCCGGGTGGTGAGGGGGCTGGTAAGTCTGGCTTTCCCTCTGCTTGGATGTAGAACCATCAAATGTTTGCTGTGATTGTTTTGGGTTGTTTGGCCATGGTAGATGCTTGGGGCACTCCAGGGGTGCCCTTGGGAGCATGGCAGGCCATCAGAGACACAGCATCAGCAGAGACTGCGAAGGCTTGGGGCTTGGCACCCCGGGTTGTCCAGGCAGACAGGCTCAGTGCTTGCCTCCCAGGGGTGCCTGTGGGGCATGGCTGACCATCTGAGACCCAGCGGCACCAGCAGAAGCAAAGGCCGGGTGTCACAGACTGCCAGACATCTGTGGTGCCGCATCAGAGGCCCGGTCAGGGCTTGGTTGCTGGCACCCTTACTTGGCTGGGCATTGAAGGCTGGCATCATACTCAACTGATTTCAAGAAGATCTACTGCAAATTGGGCAAGCCTTGTCCGGTGGTGAATCTCGGGGACACCCTGCCCCTACCCATCGGCGCAATCATCCAAGCTATGCTCATCTACAAGATGGAGGAGCAAATGGCTGACATGCAGTACCAACAGTAGCTGAAGACATTGAATTGCCAGGGCACAGTAACTACAACTGGCACCCCTACTTGGGTGGGCATTTCAGGCTGTCTGGCATAAGTGGAGCAGCGGCAGAGGCCCAGCCAGGGCTCGGTGGCTGGCACCCCTACTTGGTCAGGCGTTGCAGGCTGGATGGCATCTGTTAAGCATTGGCAGACAGTGAAGTGGAATAACAGTCCTCCCTGCCTGGAACGTAGGCCCCAGAACCCTCACAGTGGGTTCTGGGACAAGAGTGGCAGCTTCTGGATGACGTGGATGGATAGCCCTCACTGCCTGGAATGTAGGCCGCAGAATGCTGATGGTGGGTCCTGGGACTGGAGTGGCAGCTTCTGGTTGATGTGGAATGACAGCCCTCCCTGCCTGGAACATAGGCTCCAGAACCCTGACGGTGGGTCCTGGAACTTGAGTGGCTGACTGTTTCTTGATGCAGTGGAATGATGGCTCCCTGTGAGCGGAATGATGGCCCCAGAACCCTGACAGTGGGTCCTGGGACTAGAGTGGCAGCTTCTTGGTGACGTAGATGGATATCCCTCCCTGCCTGGAATGTTGGCCCCAGAACCCTGACGGTGGATCCTGGGACTGGAGTGGCAGCTTCTGGATGAAGTGGAATGACAGTCCTACCTGCCTGTAAGATAGGCCCCAGAACCCTGATGGTGGGTCCTGCGGCTGGAGTGGCTGCTTCTTGATGCGGTGGAATGACAGCTCCCTGTAAGCGGAATGATGGCACCAGAACCCTGATGGTGGGTCCTGGGACAGGAGTGGCAGCTTCTTGATAAAGTGGAATGACAGCTGTCCCTGCCTGTAATGTAGGCTGACTGACATTGGTGGCGTATTGGTAGACAGTGAAGTGGAACGACAGCCTTCCCTGCCTGTAACGTAGGCCCCAGAACTCTGATGGTGGGTCCTGCGGCTGGAGTGGCTACTCCATGATGCGCTGGAATGACAACTCCCTGTGAGCTGAATGACATCCCCAGAACCCTGATGGTGAGTCCTGGGACTGCAGTGGCAGCTTCTTGTTGACATGGCACAGCAGAGGAAGCATTGGCAGCAACAGCACAATGGCACAATGGAGTATTGGGGCAGCAGAAGCGCACATTAGATTGCCGAGGCATAGAACCAATGGCACTGCAGGGGCAGCAGTGCCAGCAGCGGCAGACATTGGATTTCCTCGCAGCAGAACCCATGGCACAGTAGAGGCAGCAGTGGTGGCAGCAGCAAACATTGAATTTCTGGGGCACAGAACCCATGGCACAACAGAGGCTGCAGAAGCAGACATTAGATTGCCAGGGCACAGAACCAATGGCACAGCAGAGGCAGCAGAGGCAGCAGGAGCAGACATTGGATTGCCTGGTAGCAGAACCCATGGCACGGACAGCAGAGGCATCATTGGCAGCAGCAGCAGACATTGGATTGCCTGGTAGCAGAACCCATGGCACAGCAGAGGCAGCATTGGCAGCAGCGGCAGACATTGGATTGCCCAAGCACAGTACCTGTGGCACAGCAGAGGCAGTATCATAATCAGCAACAGCATAGATTGGATGGCCAGGGCACAGAACCCGTGGAACAGCAGAGACAGCAGCAGCAGGATTTGTCTGTGCACAGCACCCATGGAGCCAGGATGGTAGGATTTGCCAGGGAAGAGCTCCCATAGAGCAGTAGACAACAGCAGCAGGATTGTGTGGGCACATTTGGATTTGCGAGGGCGGAGTACCCATGGACAAGCAGACATCAGCAGAGGGATTAGCAAGCCAGTGGGGCACATCACCCAGGGTTGCCAGGGAAGGCAGACAGTCAACGTGGCATGAGAGGCAGTAGGCAAGGCAGTCTGGCACCTTAGCAGGGCACTCAGATAGTCTGGTAAAGTCTATGCAGCGCGCGTGAGAGAGAGCTAGTCAGATAGGTAGGCCGAGATCATCTAGCTAGAGGCCGGCTGGCAGGCTTACAGTTTCCTAATGCCATCTTGCATGATGAGGTCAGTCAGATAGGCTGAGGCCATCAAGTCAGAGCGAGAGAGAGGCAGAGCAGGTGCAGGATGTGTACACCAGGTGGAATTTCATGTTCCTGACGCTTGAGCAGCTTCTCGAGCAGAAAGCCACCTTGCATCAGGTTCAACTGGTGACAGTTGGGAGGAAGGGACAGCACCTCAGCAGCAGCCCAGATTGAGGAGGAGGCACGTCCCAAGACTGCTCCTGCAACTGCACCATCAATCCATGTCCAGGGGCAGCTCGGGAAATCCCAGTAGGGGAAGGTTCACCTTGATAAACAGCAACTGTTCCACCAACTTGGCCCCCAGTCTCAGGTGGTGCAGCGAGCAAATGTCCCCTGCCATGGAGAACACCTGCTCACTGGGGACACTCGTTGGTGGGCAGGACAACAGACCTTTGACCACTTTGGACAGGGCCGGCCAAGGGATCACTGCTGGATTCAATGCACTGTTCCTCCTCCAGGTAGCTCTCCAATGCTACTGAGGTGCTGTCGTACATCCTCATGTAACTCTGCCTGGGCAGCACTTCCACCACTGCCCTCAGCCATGCTGCCTGCCCTGCTGTACATGAGCCCATGCTCACCAGAGTGCACTCTGGTGAGCATGGGCTCATGTACAGCAGGGCAGGCAGCATGGCTGAGGGCAGTGGTGGAAGTGCTGCCCAGGCAGAGTTGCTGATCACTTACGAGCTGCTGATCACAATAGGGGTGCTGCTGCTGCTCAACCTGCTGCTGGTGCTGCTACTGCTAGGGCTGGGGACAAGGATAGACCCCGCAGGCTAAAAGGGGTGACTGCTCCCACTCCCACCAATGCCGGGGCATCCTGCTACTGCCGCCACACACTCTCAAGAGCCCTCTCTGCCTGATGAACCCTCTCCTCCAGATCACCCTTCCAGTGGCTGTAGAGCTGTTTCTGGAGTGCCACAATGCCCTTGACCCTGGGGTTCAGCATGGTTGCCAAAATGTATTCCTACCACTGCAGGAGCTCATCAAATCGTGCCTTCACCCCTGTCTACTGCCTTCACCTACCGCACCAGGGCAACTACCTCAGCTACCAGCTTCTTGCCCTGATGGCCACAATCCTGCCCCTGGATAATCTCATCCAGCCTCCTGTGCAGACTCTGGACCAGAGGGGTCACCTGGCTGATGGGAGCCGTGCAGGAGCTGATGGTCTCTATCACAGCCAGGAATGGTCTCAACACAAAGACAGTGTTAGCCAGCATCTCCCATTCTACCCCATTGTACCCTGGAGGTGACCCGCTGTCCGTCACCAGTTGAACCTGATGCAAGGTGGCTTTCTGCTCGAGAAGCTGCTCAAGCATCAGGAACATGGAATTCCACCTGGTGTACACATCCTGCACAAGCTGGTGCACTGGGGAGTCTTGCTCTGCCTGATTCACCTGGAGGAGGTCACTGCCCTTAATGCTCCAGTTAAAGAAACTGGCCAGATTCCTGCCCCGATTGGTCAGGGAGCTAAGGGTGCCTGGCCCAATCCCCTTCTCCCCCAAGCCCAGAGCGTCCCTGACCACCAGGTGAATGGTGTGTGCGGCACAAGTGATGCTGGTGAAGCCCCCCTCATGGACTGCCCTCAGTATGTTGGCTGCGTTGTCCATCTGCACGCACCCCTTGGTAAAGGGCGCACCTGGCGTGACCCACTCACTCACCCTGGTGGTTAGGGCTGCCTCGATGTTCTGAGGTCATCCATTATTTCCACCTGAAGCAAGGCCCACCTATACCCTGCTTCAGGACCCACTCCTGCCCTGCCAAACACTGCCTCTGGGTCCTGCCACCAGTGCGCGATCACTGCCAGGTAGGCGTGATGCACATATCTGCTGAACCACAGGTCAGTGGTTAAGTGGACGGTGGCATCCTCAACCCTGCCAGCTACTCCCTCACCCGCTCCTTGAAAGCCTGGTACAGGGCTGGCACCACCTGCTGACTCAGGGTGGTGTGCGAGGGCAGCTTAAACTGGGGGGGCAGGAAGCCAATCAGGCACCTAAACCCTATGTCCCCGACCACCCATCCAGTGCTATCATTTCCACCAACATGCCCGTGGATTTCAGTTGAAAGCCACACCATCCTCCATGTTGTGCAGCTGCCAATGGACTTGGCAGCTGGCTCCACCCCAGCTCCTTCATCATGTTGCACTGATGCTGCTGATGCTGCTGCTCTCCCCCCCCAGCAGAAATACCTCTCCTACTGCTAGAGATAGCTGCTCTAGGAGAACGCTTGCCCGCTGATGGAGGCAGACGACTGGCCGCTGCAGTAGGGAACCCACTAGCATCCACTGTCCCTGCCTGCCCGCTTAGCAGCACAGGCTCTTAACAGCACACCTCTGTGGCAACCCTTGAGGTGCCTCACAATGGCTGTTGTGCCAAGGTTGGTGAACACCTGCCCACGCTTCACCACCTTCTGGCACAAAGTGCACTGCGCCCAGATGGAGGGTTTTTGCTCCTCCTGACTTCTGGCCCGCACTGCTGACAGCGATTCTGGGAGTGGCAGAACATGGTGGTGACAGCTCTCAGAGGGATAGCCATTGTCTGAGCACCAGACATCTCCACCGCAGGACTAGTGTCTGCCTTGTTTTCCCCTATCTGAGATATGTCCCCCTGTGAAGGGGAGTACTGGGACACCAAGGCTGATCCACTGTCCATGCTGCTGCCACTCTCCCTGGCCCCCTATAGCTGCTGCTGCTGCTACTGCTGTTGCTGCTGCTACTGCTACTTCTCTCCCTGATGCCATTGCTGGGGGATCGGGCCCTGCATCTAGCAGCCGTGGTGGGATCCACCAGCCCTGGACTGCTGGGGATCACCTCAATAATGGGGGATGATGGTGACCCATGATGAACTTTGGACCCTGCCCCTGAAGCACCTGCAGATGCAGCAGAGACAGCCGCAGCCTCCTGGACTGCAGGGCTTACAGTGGCCTGCAAGGCAGTGGAGGATGCTGGCATGAGGTGATGCCAAACCACACCCCTAGTGGCACTGCTGGGAGCCTCTGAAGCCTCTCTGCCAAAATCAGGCCTGTGAAGTTTGGGGCGTGGTGATGGGCTCAGGCTGCTACTGATACCTGCTGCCATGCTGCTGGCATGGCCGCTGCCACCTCTGCAACGTTCCCCATTGCCCACCTTATGGGCAGCAGACCGGCCTCTCCTGCTTCCCTTCTCCATTTCTAAAACACAAATAATGCACACGTAGATTTTTTATTTATTTAATTTATTTATTCAAAATTGGATTATATTATATATATCTACACTAACTCTAACAGCTAATAACTATTCTAAAAACTATGGAACTAAATGGAATATTGTATCTATAAAGACCTAGTCCTAAAAACACAGTATAAATATTAAAACTGAATCACTACACACTATATCTATCTATCTTTATAACTAAGCTAACTCCTACAACTATCTATCTATACTAGTATCTAATATCTATATACACAGGGATTGGGGGGGGGGACACAGACAACTCACAAGAAACAACACAGGGAGGGGTACAAAAATAAAATGAAAACTAAATCAATCTAATCCTACTCTAAATAAATCCAAGAAGATGGGAAGGGAATCAGGGATGGAATATATAAAGGGAGGAGGAAAGAATTCAATGGAGGGGAGGGGAAAACAACACAGGGAGGAATTAAAAATACAAAATAAACCTAAATCTAAGTAAATAAAACTATGGAGATAAATGTGTGGAAATGGGTGAAATAGGAGGAGGATGGCAATAGATTAGGAACACAAACTGCTGGGAAAGGGAGACTTCTGAAAATGCCTGCTGACAGGATCAGTGGCTAGTTCAGAAGGAATTGGAAAGGGGGAGGGCAATGACTTTTGTTGCTTGCTGTGCCTGCCTTACCCCAAGCTCCATTGGCTCCATGCAGCCTAGCCCGTGGCCAATCGCAGACTGTGAAGCCAGTGGTCTGAGGAAAAGAGGGATGGTGACTGGGCAGGCTGGCTGCTAGTCCAAGCCTCTCCACTCCTGGCACCAGGAAGTCTGCCCCTCAGCTGCCCCCCCTCCCCCTCTCTGGGCCTGCCAGCCAGGTTTCCCCCGCCCGAACGCCACCAAACCCATCCGAACGTGGCTGAACTGTTCGGGACTTTGGGCGTTTGGTTCGGACGTTCAGTTCAGGTGTCTGAACTGGCTGAGTTTGGACCAAACTCCAAATGTCTGAACCGCGTTTGCACATCCCTACTTATCCCCTCTCTTGTTCAATGTGTACATGCAGCCTTTGGCGGAGGATGTTAGGGAGTATGGGGTGAGATGTCATCAATATGCTAATGACACCCAGCTATATCTCTCATTTTCCTCCGACTCAGGCCCGGAATTTTCGGTGCTTACCTGGTGCTTTTCCACTGTGGGGGACTGGATGAGGACGAGCCACATGAAATTAAATCATGACAAGGCAGAGGTGATGTTTGTGGGGAAGGCCAAGGAAGTGATGTCCTCCATCATTGATGGTGTCCATCCTCCCTTAGTTTCACAAGTCCAGAGTCTGGGGTGCTCCTGGACCTGCAGCTCTGCCTGGATGCCCAGGTGGCAGCTGTGGTGAAGGGGGCATTTCACTAGTTATACCTGGTGCGTCGGATCTGGCCACAATCTTCCATGCCTTTATTACGTCAATATTGGATTACTGCAATGCACCCTACGTGGGACTACGCTTGATGCTGGTTCGGAAACTGCAGCTGGTGCAGAATGAGGTGGCCTGTCTCTTGACAGGGACGGGCCGACGCGAGCACATTTCACCAGTGCTTCGCTCTCTGCACTGGTTGCTGATAGTTTTCCGAGCCCAATTCAAGGTGTTGGTGTTGACCTTTAAAGCCCTAAACAGCTTTGGCCTCACCTATCTGCAAGACCGCCTCATCATCCAGGTCCTGGATTGGCCCCTGCGGTCAGCCGGGGATGCCCTCCTTGGAGTCCCCCAGGTTTCCCGGGTGTCTACCATGAGGAGGGCATTCTCTGTGACTGCACCACAGCTGTGGAACTCCTCATTGGAGATCCTCATGATTTCCGACCTCCCCTCTTTCTGTAGACAGCGTAAAGCCTGGCTCTTCTGCCAGGCCTTTCCTGAGGGAGATGGGGTGGGTGGGTTGGGTTGGGGAATGGGTGTTATATTGTTTTTAATTGTAGTTATTACTGTTGTTTTNAGGTCCCTCGGGTTTCTCTGGTGTCGACCTTGAGGAGGGCCTTTCCTGAGGGAGATGGGGTGGGTGGGTTGGGTTGGGGAATGGGTGTTATATTGTTTTTAATTGTAGTTATTACTGTTGTTTTAATATGTTTTAAAATGTTTTTAATATGTTGTGAGCCGCCCTGAGGCAGGAGGAGGTGGCATATAAATGAATGAATGAATAGATTTATGGCTTTACAGGCAAAACAAACATCTTACATTGGGCCCAGTAGACTATTGGCAGCCAGTGCAGAGAATGGAGCACTGGTGTAATGTGCTCATGGTGAGTCATCCCCCTAAGGAGACAAGACACCGCATTCTGCACCAGCTGAAGTCTCCAGACCATCACGAAGGGTAGCCCCACATAGAGCGCATTACAGTAATCAAGTCTTGAGGTAATAAAAGCATGGATGACAGTGGCCAGGTCCATGTTTGAGGCATATGGTTTAAGTTGTCACACCAGATGTAATTGGTGAAATGAACCCTTCGCCACAGCCGCCACTGGGACATCCAGGTGGAGCTGTGGGTCTAGGATCACCCCCAGACTATAGACCTTAGATACCAGGGGAGGGAGACCCATCAATTATGGGAGCCATCTCTCCACGGCTTTTCCCATGACCATCACCTCCATCACTTCCATCACCTCCTCCCACAAACACCGAGCTGTTTGCAGGAGGGGTGGGTATAAATATATTAAACAAATAAAATAAATAAATAAATGAAATAAAGATAAATCTTATCGGAATTCAACCTCAGGTGACTCTTCCTCATTCATTCCCCCACAGCTGAAAAAGATTGGGTAAGCACTGAGACTGCTGGGCCTGGGCCTGATGAAAAAGAGAGGTACAGTTGGGTACGCTGAACCCTCTGACAATTTCCCCCAAAGGCCGCATATATACATTGAACAAGAGAGGGAATAAGATGGAACCTTGTGGGACTCCATATGTAAGGTTCTGGGGAGAAGAGGAAAAATCACCCAGCACCACATGTTGAGTTGTCCTGCCCAAGAATGAATGCCACCATTCAAGAACAGTACCGCCGCTCCAGCTCTGTCCTTCAACTAAGTCACCAGCAACTCATGATCAATGGTATCAAATACAGTCGAGAGATCTAATAGGATCAACAGGGACGAATGACCCTGGTCCAACTCATGGGAGAGGTCGTCGATCAAGGCCACAAGTACAGTCTCAGTGCCATAGGCCGGATGAAAGCCAGACTGCCAAGGATCTAGGAAACTGATCCATTCCAAATATTTTTGAAGGTGACAAGTCACTCAATAACCTTCCCTAAAAAGGGGAGGTTAAAGACTGGCTGATAGCTGGCCAGGGCATCAACGTGAAGAGATTTTTTTTTAGGAGAGGCCGCATCACTGCCTCTGGGAGAACCCTGGTTTAGGGCTTTATAGGTCACAAACAGAACCTTGAATTGTGCTCAGAAAGCTATTGACAGCCAGTGCAGACTCTGGAGCACTGGTGTAATGTGCTCCTGATGGCCCACCCCTGACAAAAGGTGGGCTGACACATTCTGCACCATCTGCAGCTTCCAAAAATCATCAAGGGTAGTCCTTCCCATGTATAGTGCATAGCTGTAATCTAGCCTCGAGGCTATGAAGGGGCATGGATGACAGTGGCCAAATCTGAATATGGTTTTATTTTTTTATTTTTTTAAAAGGTTGCAGCCTTCTCACCAGATGAAGCTGGTGAAAAGCACTCCTGGACCCAACTGTAACCTGTCAATCGAGGTGCAGCAGTCAATCCAAGAATACTCCTAGGCTGTAAACCATCACAAGACCATCCAACCATCATCACATTGGTGTTGAAGGATACAGCTTCGATCAGCTCACCTACATCCAGTCCACAATGGTAGTAAGGCACTGGGTAAAAGCCTAGAGTGCAGGACCTGAGTCAGATGAAAAAGAGAGATAGAGTTGGGTGTCATCAATCTACTGATTTAACTTCATTCCAAATTTCTGAACAATCTTGCCCAGGGGCCTCAGTTACACATTGAACAGGACTGCAGACAATGTGGAACCCTGCAGGACCCTCCAAGGGAACTCACAAGGATATGACAAGCTATGGCCCATTACCACCCTCTTGGTTCTCCAAGCCAGGAATGAACGGAACCACTCCAGAACAGTACCATGAACCCCTGACAGGTCATGCAGCGGTGTCAACAACACCCCATGATCAAGTGTTTCCAAGTCGACCACAAGAGCTAACAAAATTAACAGGGTATAATTACCGTTGTCGATTTCCAAGAAGAAATCTTCAGTCAAGGCCACAAATGCAGTCTCAGTGCCATATCCAGGAAAAAATACTAAATGAACTGGTTCCAGGAATCCAGTAGCATCAAGATGCTCCTGAACCGGTGAGGCAACCATCCATTCAATAACCTTCCCTAAAAAGGGAAGATTAAAGACAGGGTGATAGCTGGCAAGGGAGTCAACATACAATGTTTTCTTCAGCAGGGGCCGGATGACTTAAACCTGAGCCACTTAATGGAGTAAAAATATTACTTCTGCTTATTTGGAAACAATGCTTTTGTTAATGAAGCCTAAAATTGCATTCGCTGTTTTTGCAGGCATATCACATTGCTTACTCATGTTCAGTTTGAGATCAACCACAATCCCTAGATCCATTTTGCATGTGATCCTGCCAAGCAAGGTATCCCCCATCTTGTACTTGTGCATTTGGTTTTTCTTTCCTAAATGCTGAAATTTACATTAATCTTAGTTGATTAGAATTAGGAAGAATTTTCTAACTACCAGGATATAGGGATGGGCAAACGCGGTTCGGCAGTTCGGAGGTCGGCCCAAACTCGGCCTGTTCAGACGACCGAACTAGAGCATGAACACGAACGTGAACATACTGAACAAATCGAACACCGAACGGCGAAATGGCCGAACAGTTCGGGCAGTTTGGATAACATTCGGGTGAGTTCGGGTGGCAAAAAAAGGTTCACTGGAAGGTCAAACATGACAGGGAGGTGTCAGTCACCGAGGAGCAGACTTCCAGGCACCAGGCACCAGAGGCTTGTGTGGAGGAATTTTTATATTAAGACCTTATGAACATAAGAACCAGAGTAAAATGGAAGACAGATGAATGCCGGGTAGGAGAACCATCCTCTGCTAAAATAAACTTTTCCCTGCTTGACAAGATATAATCATTTTGGTAGCTTAGGATGTTTGTAGAACATAGTTGAGAAGCAGCTCTCCCTGTACTTTTCCTTGATAGATAAGAGATAGATAACCTTGCAGCTGCATAAACTAACTGAATTATTTAGACTTTCTAGGTCAGCCATATTGTTTTGAGAATCTTCTTGCTGACTATGTAAACAATTACTGTGACCTTTCACTTTTGTATGACGTTATTCTTGATTGACACTCTGTATCTCTTTGCTTGAATTGGTATCTATAAAATACCTATGTAATTGGCAGTGCGGCTGACTGGTTTTGAATCCTTGCATAGGTTCATTACTGCTCTCTCTCTTTGCGCTTTGAGATCATTAAAGAATTCTGACAGATTTTCACCAGCAGCTTGTGAGTATGAGAGTTTTCTTCTACAATTTGGCGACCACGAAGGGACAGGCTCTAAGCCCGGCAGTGTCCAGGGGGGTTGCGGGCCGCTTCCTTCCCACCTCCAGGCACCAGATAAGGGTAGGGGCCTTTTGAAACCCCTGTGGAGGTGTAGGGAGGGAGGCTGGCTGTAGACTCTGGGGCCAGATCATTTGAGGCAGATGCCTGTCGAACCAGCTTTAAGCTGGGTGGTCAAAACTGTCAGACATTCTGTTAGTGTAAATAGTAAGTAAGTAACGTAGGTATGGAATAGAAGACTAGTCAGAAAGGAAAGTGTTAAGTGGTACCACAGAACTCTGCCGAGTGGGAGTTCTAGACACATATGCAAAATCTATGGGGGTTGGGAATCCTGCCTGGAGAGGGGATTTCTAAATGCATATGTTCAAAGTCCTTCTGAGGGAAGGCAAATGAGAAGAGTTATGAATGTGATTGATTTCCCTGTCTGTATGTGAATGCTAACTGAATCTGGGTCAGAAACTGAATGTGGCATTGCAAGGCTCCTTGGATTGGGAAGCTGCCCTGGATGGGGCTAATTACCCTACTTGGGTGAGTGGGTTAATTTTGTGGACGTGCGCTTTGGTGGAGTCCGGTGATTTGGGGGCGTGAGTGGAATTATTCCCCTCTCCCAGTTTAAACAAATGGGAGATTAACTGAAGTGCTTGGGGGACTGAAAGAGTTAATAGTTGAAGTGAGTGTGTGGAAAGGAATTCGTTGAAATTTCTGTGTGAAGTCCCCAGTGATGGAGCGCTTGAAGATTTTTCTCCTGTGTAATTTGAGCCAGTGGCTGTTGGGAATGACTGAGGAATGTTTATGAATGCAGCCTGCAGTGAATTGTGTGACTTGCAGTGAATTGTGGGGCTAGATATGCTTTCTGGAGTTAAAAACATTTAAGTTGAGTTTCCTTGGGTGAAATTCTTTGTGTGTATTGTTTTCAGTTAATATTGTTAGAGCTGATTTATTTTGTATAATGGGGATTAGTATGGGAAAGAAACGTAAGTTTAGACAACTTTCTTCTTTGCCTAAAGGTAGTCCTGCTTGGTTTATGTATATAATTTATGGACAGAAGGTCTGTAAATATTTAGAGGTGTGGCACATGTACACCAGAGGTGAACCTGACTTGCAATTTCCTGTTTTCGGCTCATTTGATTTGGATAAGATTGCTTATCTTCGCCAGATCCTATGGTTGAAAGGACGTAAGGTTCACTGGACTCAATGGTCAGCATGTATAGATTGGTTCACTGAAGCTTCCAAAAGAGAGCATGAACCTGAAATTAGGGCTTTATTAGACTCTCATGAGAAATTAGAAAAACAACTGTCTTTGTATTTTCAATTTGGCTTGCCTGAGGGCACTCATGAAGAAGCTCCTGGAAATTTATTGGATTTTTATAGCTCGGGGTCCCTGAGCCCGCTGCAGCAGCCCCGGGGAGCTCAGGCTGCGCAGTTGCTGCCTTTGCCAGCATCCGTGCAGGCAGCTCCTCTTCCTGGCGGCTCAGGCAGAGTCGGTGTCTCTGAGTCTGTGCTTGGGTCTGTTCCAGCAGCATCCGCTCCTTTGCGGACGCAGACTAGCACTTTACTGAGTTTTGATTCTGCTGATTCTGCCATGGGCTCGGCTATTTTTAGTCCCTTGACAAGCCGTGCTGGGGCTGCTCAAGATAGAAAAGTTTTCCTTGCTCCGCTCAGGCAAGACCTGGGGGAAGCAAATGAGAACTTGGAACGAGTCCATGTTCCTTGGACACCCACTGAGCTGAATAAGTTGGTGAAAGAAATTTCTGACATTGGGGAGGAATTCAGGGATGAGTCTCAGTCTGTTGTGCGCTACTATGAGCTTACTTGGACTGATTTGATTCAATTCTTGGGGGCAGCTCTTGGTCCCCAAGCTGTGGGCACCATTACCGGCCCTGGCGCAGCTTGGGAGGGAGAAAGGCCCTTACTTCACTGATAAAAGCTATTTTGGAGGTTTGCCCCCCAAAAGCGGAGTAGTAGTCCTGTTTGGGCTGACCTGGTTTTAATTGGGTTCATCATGGTAATAACTTTGTTTGGAATTTTGCCTGTATATACAGCAATTAAATGAGAAATTGGGAGAACTTTCACTAACTCAGATTCAAAGAAAAGCATGCTGCTATTTTGTCCTGGTCAGGTTACAGTGCTGGGAAGGAAAGAGGGAACTGGAAAAGTAAAAAGTGAATTATAGTACCACTATTGTGGCCAACTGAAATGTTGGACAGTAGATGTCCGGTCCAATGTGGCCTATTGAACCGAACATTTCACCCTTCCGCCTCTTTCTCTTGCCCAGGTAATCAGTCCTGTCCAGACATCATCAGATTTTTTCCTTTTTAAGGCAGTTTGGAAAAACTGTAATTTTTCATTAGCAGTATTCTTTGACAATGGGTTTTGTGTTTTAATCATGTGTTTTAGTTTGTTAAGAATTTAGAGTTAAGGATTTATAGTAAAGTGAGTACAGCAGATTTAGAACTGCTAAATATGTGAATGTTAATGTGCATTTGCCTACAGGTTTCAGTGCAAAAAAGGATATTGGTTCAGATCAGATGCTGGAACTCCTGTGTTGTCCTGAAACATTTGGAGGTGCCTGTATACTGAATTGCTCAACATTTAGGTTTATTAATCATGTTGTGTGTTTCATTTACCTGTGACTTTTGTACTTTTTAGTACTCCAATAGGTTAATGTGAATTGAAATGTGCCTTGTGTTGATGGCATGGCTGTTGACTGATGGTTGTGGCCTGTTCATGTAAAAGGAAGGTAATATTGAGCAAATCAGGAGAAGATTTTAATCCTGAATCATTTCATTTCGACAGTGCACGGCCGGAAGGAAATGATGTGTTAATTGCCTTTCTGTGTGGTTGTTGATGTTTGTTTGTTTGTGTATTATGTATGCTATTCCTTGTGCCAAAAGGTGAAAGCACATGAATTTAAGGAATGCTTGTTTGGACTTTTACACACTTGGATCTGACAGACAGCTGCTGTCATTTTGAACTGTGTGCCTTTATAAGAAAAACAGAGATTGGGCCAGACAGAGGCCCTAGACAAAGCCTGAACAAATTTAATTTGGTTGTTTTAATCCTGAGAATTTTAGACCTGCATTTGGGGCATTGAAAGTAATTATTGATGGTTGTCATTAACAGATTTACAGCCAAAATTAGAAGAACATCCATTGATCAATTGTTCACCTGGAATTACACCATGGATAAGGACTTGAGATTAAAGAATGGCAGGGACAGATGCATAGGTCCCTTTTTGGGTCCTACTGCAGCCTTCGAAGATTTGCAATCTATACACCTATATGTTTTGTCCAGAGGTGGCTCTCGTATAGAACAGTGGAGAGTAAAACGTGAATGTGGTTACATATCCCCAGGTCCAATGTTCAAATGGGTATTGGATGTTCCAATAGGTTTGGAAGGGAAAAAATTGCTCAGACCAAGAGAATGGTGGATCGCTCAGTGTTTGGATCCAGGGTTACTCAGACCAACTGAAAAATTTTACATAGAGGCCCACACAGTCTCTTGTGAGGAGGATCATAGACAAAGATCAGATGGCCCTTGGACACATGTGTTTATATACAATTATTGGTTTCTGTCTCATGGTGTGATCCCCGGATGTATACATTTGGCCCAGCGGACCAAAACTAAAATAATGTGGGTCCTTAGAAAAGAGGGAGATGTTGAGAGTACTGATTACATACTGGATCAATTAGCAGGAGAGGGAAAAGAAAAGACCTATCAATATCCAAGAATAAGTAATCCAGGTCCAGAAGTCTGGACACTGCAAAATTTGGCTGCAAGAACCATGCTGACCAATTACAAGCGGCTGCCAGCATGGCTGAATCATCACCCTGTGCGTTTGATTTTGAAAAATATCCAAGCACATGGGGCAATTAAAATTGGGTTTGATGGGATCAAGTGTTCAGATTGCCAACAAAGAAAAACCAATGGCCCTTACAAATTGCCAACTTATTCTTTTTAGAGTGCCTTATGAAAAAAAAAGAAGAAGAAAAAAGGGCCAAAACAGATTTATGATTTTAATAGCTTGTTGCCTTTGCTTAATAGAGTTAATTAAGGGGTTTTGGAAGAGAGTTTCCAATGTAGTTTGTTTTTGGTAGGAAAAGCATGTAAATAAAATGAACAAATGGAATGTCAGTGTGTCTGCTCCGTGCAGAACCAGAAACTTAAAACAGCACTAGAAAATTAATGTGTTAGTAAAGTTAAACTGACAAACTTTGGCTTAATACTGTGTGCATTGAAAAAACGTGTTTCAGCCAAATCAAGTGCATTTCAGTGTCCACAGTGACACACCTCCCCCACAACCATATCTTTTGAGCAGCTCGGAACGATATCTTGAGGGGGGAGGAGGAAGAAGAAGCTGGAGTCTTTCCGCCAGCAAAAGACAGAGCTTGCTTTGATTAAAGACTGCAGCCAAGACTTTTTGAATACTATGTGTCAGAAAGGTCTCAACTTTGCACGAGTTGGACTGTGATTTTGAACCACTACAATTGAATTAACCCTTAGTGCCCAAATAACATTACACACTCAGTGTGGGTGCAGAGCTTTCGCACCCTCTTTGGTAGTGGGCCCAAAAGTAAATCCAGAGTATTTGTTGAACTTTTCCCAAGAATTTTTCCTCTATTTTTGCTCGTGTGCCTCATGCGTGATCCACTTGAGCAAAAGGGGGGTATATAAGGGAAAAATGGTAGAATTGGAAATGAAGAAAATAAGTGTACACCTTTATTTTGGGGCAAATTAAGTGCAGTTTTGGGCCCTTCAGCTTGTTTTAGCTGATTTTTAATCCTGATCCCTGAACTAGGTTCAGGTCTCATGCTTTGATGACTGCTTGATTAAATAGCTTGTTTTAAGTTGTTGTGGCCTACAAGATGACCAAACTCACCACAGTGGTAACAGATGCGGTGAGATGAAAACATGAACTGGAAGCCTCTGCCGCAGCTCTTCATTCCACAGCCAACATGAATTCCATTAGGTCATTCGCAAGCCCAGTGACCTGTACGTCCACACTTGAAGCACTTGTTGCTGCTCATTGTTGCAATTAGGCTTCCTTCCTGCACCCCACGCCAGGCACTTCTCTAACAGATGGTGTCTATAGGTTAGGACTATTCAGCTTTGAGAAGAGACAACTGAGGGGATATGAAAGACGCTTGCAGAATCATGAGTTGTATGAAACAAGTAAATAGAGAACTCTTATTTACCCTTTAATAATACTTGGAATTAGCAGACATTATGAAACTAGTTGTCAGACTGAAAACAAACAAGAGGAAGTATTTTTTTCACTCAATGTACAGTTCACTTATTGAAGATGTTGTCACACTGTAACATAACTGGATTTTAATAATGTATTGAATCATTTTTTGAGGATAAGTCCATAAATTGCATTTAGTCAAGTTGGAGAATATAACCTCTGACTGTCAGGTGCTGGGAGTAAATAGCATGTGACCTGCTGTGTAATCTTAATTCTCTGAAGTGACCAAAGGTGGTTACTGTTGGGGAAAGGATGCTCAGCTAGATGGGCCATTGGTATGATACAGTATGGCACTTCTTATGTTCTTATGCCTCTATTCTGTTCTGTTTCTCTGTTATTTTAAAATTGTGTGTTTGGTGACCAAGGCAACTAGCATTAATCAAAATCTTTATGTTGGAGTTCAATACAGACTAGCATATAAGTATGCTAGGATACGACTTTCAACATCGATTTGTCTGCCAAGGTCGAAAACACCAATAAAAAAAAACATAATTGCCATAGCTACCTAACCATTGGTCAGTCCCACAGTATACACAGAATCATCTTATTTAGTCTTGTTTATTACAGCATCACATGACATTATCATTTTATGAGAATTTTTATCCTTGACTACTATTTGATTTGGCTACTCATTCAAATGTAACAGCATGGAAACTGTGGTCAGAAGGAAAGGCAGTTCACTTTGTGAAGGATATTGCGAAGGTTAACTTAAACATTTCTTGCACCTCTTGAATATTCCTCTCCTTCTTTTAATGTGGGGTACAGAATCAATATTCTTTTAGAAAAAAAACACCAAAACCCATGGTATCTCCATCTGACACATTAGAATAATCTTTTGGCTGAGAAAAGGGATCAGTGCTTCCCTCTGAGACTGACACTAATTGTAGTCATAGATTGAGATGACAAACTCATGTTCATTTCCAATATGTCTCAATACCCAGCACTTCACCTTTCTCATAAAAGAGTTCTACCAAAATGGGAATTAAAGTATATTTGGCCCCAATCTCCCACATTGACACTAAAGTGGCTAATAACTACCTTCTTTAATGTAAATTCATTTTCTCATATCCCCAATTTAAGTGTCATCCAATTTTCTTATCTGTGGCCATATGCTTAAAAAGTAATTACTCTGCTAGCATTTTTTAATTAAAATGATGTTATCTATATTCTAGATGTTGTAAGTGTGTCATTGATCTCAGATACCAAATGAAATTTGGATAGATGAATCATGCTATAGATTCCAATGTTTTATTGAGTTTATTTAAAATTGGTGCTAACAATAACACTTTCGCTAGCAGTACAGGTAGAATGACAGCCTATCCAAAATTCATTATCTAGCTGTTAGGATGGGAAGGATAAACCACAGATGTTTTGTTGGAATGTGCAACAGTCACAAGTAAAAGCCCATTGCAAGCCCTGCAAGCTTAATATGGGGCTTGTCCAGTAGGGGGAGAGTCAGGTGATGATACAGGATTTTTTTCTCCTTGTCTCCTCTCTTCTTCTCTCTCTGTCCTCCATATTGTACCATGTAGCCTGTACAGTATGGAAGCACGTCTTCTGAGTTCTTAGTTAAGTTCTGTATTGAAGAAACTTCTACTGTATGTTATTAAGCAGAAATCTAACTCTACAATAGGTTATGGTCTCAGGACATCTTCAAGGTAATTTTGAAGACTAGAAGCAGCCCAGAAAGAGTGCAGACTGTGAAAGAAAACTCCCAGACGGAGAGGCCTACTGACTGTGAGTAAGAAGACCTAAATCCCAGAAGGGTAAAGGGAGAGAAGCAAGTATGTCAAGCAGTTCAGAGCTCAGACTTTCAGTAGGAAAACTGAACAAGGTAAACGACCAATTGTGGAAGCTTAAAGTGGAAATGCTGCTGTCTAAAGATGATCTGTGGGAAGTGATTACCATGAACAGACCAGCAGCAAATCACAAGGAATGGGATACAAAGGACAGGTTAACAATAAGTTTATTGGTAGAAGATGACCAGCTATTCCATATAAGAAGTGAGACCACAGCAAGAGGCATGTGGATTGCATTTCAAAACTTGCATGAGAGAACTAGCCTGAATAGCAAACTGTTTCTACTGAAGAAACATTACAAAATATGGCTTGGCAAAGAAAGTGAAATGCAGGAGCATATAAGTGCCATGCTGGAAGTAGTGGCACAGCTGTGCGGCATTGGAGAAGATAAAAAGGACAGCCATGTGGTAGACCTACTCCTCTGAAGCCTTCCTGAACCTTACAGTGCCTTCATCAGTGCCCTGGAAACAAGACCAGAGGCTGAACTGAAGTTGGAATTGGTTAAAGGTAGACTTGTGGATGAATTCCAGTGCAGAAAGGTGAACCTGCAGTGCAGAATGATCTAAAGCAGGGTAATGAGACTGCACTGAAAACCTCAGACAAAGCTCCTAAGAGGGAAACCAGAGTATGCTTCAGATGCAAAAAGGAGGGACATTTAAAGAAAGACTGCTATAGATGGAAAGCAGAACAGCAGAAACTGTCTCAATGAACACATAAGCAGAGGGCTAAAGTCACAAATAGCAACACAGTTGCATCAACAATGGAGTGCGTGCTTCAGAGCAACGCAAGACAGCTCATCCCAAAGTTGGTGTGTAGACTCCAGGGCAATGAGCCACATGACTAGCGATATAGGATTCTTCATAGGACTGGATCTGAGCAGTAAATATAGGAACTACCTTGCAGATAGGAGAAGCATCAGTGCGGAAGGAATTGGACAAGGATTCCTGTACTGCAACCAGTCACAGGGAGGCACATTGACCATACCCATGAAAGATGTGCTCTATGTGCCCAACTTAGAAGGGGGACTTCTGTCCGTGAGGTGCCTGGAAGTGAGGGGGCTCACTATCTGTTTCCAGGGAGATGAATGCACAATTCAAAGTGGGACAAAAGTACTGGCCAGAGCCACTGCAGATGAGCACCTGTACCGTCTGAGCACAGCAAAAGAACAGGCAAAGCTCACTGCGCATAAGTCACACAATGACTGCATCCACCTGTGGCATAGACGCATGGGACATAGAAACCCAGTTAGCATCAAGGAAATGCATACACAGCAGTTGACCAAAGACCTCAAGGTATCAACGTGTCCCGTGATCATGAAATGCGACTGTTGCATCAAAGTCAAAGTCACGAGGTCTACGCTTCCTAAGAAGAGTCAGAAAAGAGCCACGAAACTGCTTGATCTTGTACACAGCCACATCTGCAGCCCAATGAAGGTTCCCACACCAGGAGACAACTGGTATATGGTAACTTTCATTAACGACTATTCAAGGTACACGATCACGTACGTCATGAAAAGTAAAGATGAAGTATTCGACAAACTTCAGGACTATGTGACCATGACGAGTAACAAGTTCCAGTACAGACCAAAGACACTGTGGGCTGACAATGGAGGTGAGTTCACAGGAAAGGAAGTAGAGGACTTCCTGAGACTCCATGGAATTGAGCACCAAAAGACAGTGCCATATACACCCAAGCAGAACGGAACAGCTTAAAGGAAAAACAGATCGCTAACCGAAATGGTTAGATGCATGTTAACAGACTCTGGACTACCAGAAAGATACTGGAGTGAAGCAGCAGTTGCTGCTACCTACCTACAAAATCAGCTGTATTTTTGAATAGTGAAGAAAACTCCATATGAACTGTGACATGGTCAAAAACCTAGTGTGGACCACATCAGAGTATTTGGAAGTAGTAGTAATAATAATAATAATAATAATAATAAATTGTTTATTGCGGCAAGCTTTCACTATATGCCTTACAACACAAACAAGACAGACTAAGGCCGGCTGTAAGCACAGTCGGACACACAATGAAATATACAAACAATAGACCTCTTTTACATGTTAACAATAATGATAATATTTGGAAGTAAGACTTACATATATATCCCAGAGGAGAAATGTACCAAGCTGCAAAACAGTGCAGTGGAAGGCATCCTTGTAGGGTACAGTGAGCATTCCAAAGGTTACAGGATCCTGGATCCACGCACAGACAGAATAACTATTAGTAACATTGTCACCTTTGTGGACAACTCAAGCAAAAGTGTGATGACTCTCCAAGGTCCAGGCAAAGGAGAACAATCAGCCATGGACAAAACCACTGCAAGGGAGCAATCCTCTAAGCAAATAGTCGAAATCGACACAAAAGTAACAGAAGTGTAGGAACGGACACTGCTGGTTATTGATGCTGAGCCAAGGCAGTTGACGAGGTCTAACAAAGGCATTCCCCCCACTTGTCTGCCATACAAAGTCAGCACCAGTAAATTGTCAGAGCTAGCATCCTGGGAGGAAATCTCACAGATGTCAGAAGGGAAAGCAGAAAAATGAGTAAAAGTGGCTGAAGAAGAAGCAAAGTCCATGTAGGACAACGTGACGTAGACACTTACTCCACTGTCCGCAGGGAGAAAGACTATAGGTTGTAAATGGACATTTAAAATAAAGTACAATGTGCAGGGAAATATTGAATGGTACAAGGTCCGACTTGCCACGAAAGGATACTCCCAGAAGTATTGAGAAGACTACGATGAAACATTTGCACCTGTAGTTAAGAATGCTACAATCAGAACATTGCTAAGCATAGTTGCTGGAAGAGGAATGCAAGTCAAGCATATGACAGCAGATGTATTCACAAAGCCACTAGCAGGGGAACGCCATCGCAAGCTCTTAAGAACAGTGAACCTAGTGGGTTTGACAAGTGACAGTTGAGAAGGGGTGTTGGAATGTGCAACAGTCACAAGTAGAAGCCCATTGCAAGCCTTGCAAGCTCAATATGGGGCTTGGCCAGTAGGGGGAGGGTCAGGGGATGAAACAGGGTATTTTTCTCTCTCCTCTCTTCACCTCTATCTGTCCTCCATCTTGTCCCATGCAGTCTGTACAGTCTGGAAGCATGTCTTCTGAGCTCTTAGTAAAGTTTTGTTTTGAAGAAACTTCTCATCTGTGTTATTCAGCAGAAAGCTAACTCTACAATATGTTTCTTTTTGGAACTGTTCATTAATGTCATCTGTTCAAGTCACAGGTTCAAGCCACAGGTTCAACAGTGAGCTTGTGGAAAGATTAAACTATCAATGAGTTTTGACTTAGCCTTCCTGAGTCCTATCAGCTTGGATGTTCCAGCTGGAGGAAGTGGGAAATTCTCTAACAATGGCTTTTGCTTTTCATTTTCATAACCACATGCAATGGGGCATTTAAAACTGACAGTGAAGCTTCAATAAAGTTAGAACTGAAATACTAGTCATAGCTAAATAGAGCTGAGCTGATTTCTGCACTTAATCATATCCTCCAGACACCCCCACACTAAACACCTCCCCCCCCCTGTTCAGCATGAGTTTGGATTACTTGTGTTCCTACTTTTCATGGTAAGAAAATTAAATGATTATGTTCAAGCATAAACAATGAGAGCCAGATGTTGCACCATATACATGATAGTCTCTTGCTTAGTGGTTACATCTAGCCATCAGTGTCTGTATTACTCTCTCACCTCCTAACTAGTACTTCCTGGCACAAAGAATTCTCTCAGTTCCTGGAATAGAGTTCATACAAGATGGTTGTGAAGCCCCCTGACGATAGGTTCTTTTTCGAAACAGGATGGAAATACAGTTGATGGAGTCTCAATCCTTCCAGGTTTGGTTTCTTTCTGAGGAAAACAAGAATCTTAAAATGTTTTTTTTATAGAAATCTGTTTATTTGAAGAATTACACACTGCCAAGGACTGCAGAGGAAGCAGCAATCAGCACAACCCATGCTTTTCTCAAGACAGAATCAGAGCAACCTCCATAGTCATAATGTTTTGCGCACCTAGGAAACGGCTTTCTTTACATAAGGCTATACTATGTGAAAGTCAAGTATTTGGGATAGGACTAGGTACCCTATACCAAGTACTTTGGGGAGAGCTACATTCCCCCAAAGTCTGAGACGCGCCCTGTCCCCGTCCACATGCACCAACACTGATGACACCATTTTAGGAAAGAGCTGTGTATGCAGAGAACAGATCTGACAGACATTTTGTGCATGCACAGTGACTGTTGTTTTTTTTAAAATAAAACCTATTTTTAATAAAAAATAAAGTGCATTTAGCCTCTAACTTTATCAGCATGTAGGTTTGACATTAATTTGCATGCATGGGGCAGATTCATGTTTGCATGCAAGCATGAATTTGCATGCAAATGTGAATCTTCTTCCTAATACATACAAATTAATTGTTCAGATGCATGCTGGGAGGTAATGGGAGGAAACGGGGTGATTTTCAGGGGATAATGAAAAGGGGTTATGAGGGGGTAATTTTCAGTCCCCATGGATAATATAGAATTTGTTTCCCTGGGGCAATGAGGTTCCCTGAGAACAGCAAAGTACTGGGGCAGAGTTATGAAATTTGGGTTACTCATCATGACTTGACAAGGTGTTGGGCCTGGTGATCTCCAGCCTATGCATGCTGTTATTAAAAACGTGTCCTTTTGGACACTCATCTTTTTATGGATGGGAAAGCTTAGTCATTGGACTCTGGCTGTGTTGCCATTGCACTCTCTAAATGTGAGGCTAATTCCTCAAAGCTCTCTGTCTTTCACATTTTAGAAGTATTGAGGTTAGTTTTGTATGCATGAGAGGGGGCAAGAGCGTAGGGGCTCTTCTTCCTGTGAAATGAAGGGGAGGTGCCCCAGAGGCTTTTGCTTTTTAGCTGATAGTCTGGGGAGAAATCCAGCCTTTGAAGTTTAAAAGCACTAGCCATGCTTGTAAACTCTGAAGGGATTAATCAGTCTATAAGGTGACACTCGGTTGAGAATTTTCTAAGTTCTGAAGTTTTGGGGACTCTTCCTTGGAAGTTCAAAATTTGGTAAAACCAAGTCAAATACCGAGATACTTGGTAAATTGAATAATTTTGAATAGCAAGTTTCAGCATTAGTGATAATAGACATACCGAAGGAACATCTGTCCCATCCTGTGGAGGAGGAGGGCCTTCCCCCAGCTGAGTATGCTCCGGCAATGGGAACAAATGTTCCTACGGCCTCCCCTGGCTGGGTAGAAAGGGCGGGGCGTGGGGAGTGATGTGCAGCCACTCAGCTGTGTTGCAATGTTGCCCCACTCCCCACCATAACAGATAGACATAGCTGTCTATTACAGGCAGCCATTGCTTGACGCCATGGCAATCCCCAGATGCCAGTAGGAGCCGGGTCAGGAGCACATATTACTGCCCAGCTCTCCCACTCTGTCCAGATCAGGCAGAAGCTGGGTGAGGACTATGAGCCCAGCTCATACCATGTCCACATTTCCTGCCCAGCTGGTGGGTTGCAAACAGATGGCCCACCATGACATTGGCCCAGCTGGGCCAAACCGGGTCATTATGTCACATATGGTTCTTTTTACCCATTTTTATGGGTCATCAGCAGAGGGGACTATTTTCATACTCTTTGTTTACATATAATGGAAGGTACCTATAAGCCAAAAGCCTTTTCTTGGAAATATAGTTTAGACATACATCATCATCATCATACATTCTGCAGATTTTAAACCAGTTGGTGAAAGGTACACAGGAAGAATTTATGAAATATTCTTAACGGATTGCCCATGTCATTCATTTTAGAGTAGGTAAGTGAATATATGTATGGGAAAGTACAGAGGGAATTTGAGGAGAAACTTGCTAAAGACTTGCAAAAAATAATAATAAAAACTTCTTCAAGTACATCAGAAGCAAGAAGCCTACTAGAGAGTCAGTTAGGTCATTAGATGACCAGGTGGTGAAAGGAGCACTGAGGGAGGATGTGGACATCACAGAGATGCTGAATGAACTCTTTGCTTTGGTCTTCATGGCTAAGGACTGAGTCCTGATAGGTGAAGAATCAGAAGAACTGTCAAAAATAAGTGTGACTCTGGAGGAGGTTCTAGAGCAAATTGAAAAACTACATAGTAACAAATCACCAGGACCAGAATGGTATTCATCCCAGAGTTCTAAAGGAACTCAAATATGAAGCTGCACATCTACTATTGGTAATTTATTCATAACCTATTGTTAACACGAGACCCCCTGCTATGTGAGATTATTGGGGGGGTTGGTTCCCCAATATCTGCTCTATCTTTAAATTTAGGGGAATTAGCCAAGTTTAGTCAAAATTGGGGGGGGTCCCCGTGTTCAAAGGGATCAAGCTGAGGACAGTACGCACTACAGCAGTTTATGTACCCTCCCCAAATAGAAAGAAAAAGACACAAATGCTTCAACAAAACTAAACGAGGTTTATTGGTTTATACAATAAACGAGAACGAACCCAAATAATGTACAGAAACACACACAGGCTAATACTGTAACACAGTCCAGGTCTGGCTGATGGAACATGAAGGAAAAAAAACACAAACAAATGCGAGGGAAGGGAAAGTAAGCTTGAAAACACAGACTGCGGCTGGGAAAATATAGGAAACCCCTCCCCCTCGTAGCTACTGGGGACAGAGCCACCCAATATCTACCGTTCCTTAACTTCAGGGGGGGAATGACTCAAGGGCCTTAAGCTGGGGTTCCCTGGAGTACAGGGGTACAAAGAAAACACAGATTGCAGCTGGGAAAGTGAAAGTACTCTGAAGAGCGGGGGGGGGGCGGTGAGGCTCTGCAAAGGGGAAGAAAAAGCAAGAGACTGGACCTATAGTTTACCTCTCCTAGCTGATTGAGCAGGATCAGCAGCCCAGGATCCAGTGATGTTGGGGTCCAAAAGGGAGGGGAGGCCGAAGTCTGGGGGATCCATTAGCCCGGACACATGCAGGGAGACCTGCATGTATCTGGGGTCTAAGGTTTCTCCGAGGTTGATGGGAAAACCAGGGGCAGTTATAGGGTACTGAACAAAGGATTTGGGGAGGCTATGATGGGTCGTTTGGGGTACACAATGAGCTAACGAAGGGAGAAATCCAACTTCCACTTCCATCACAAAAAGGACCATCCAAGATGCATAAGATATCTTTGACACAGGGGGAAAGAGTAAACAACAGTGACTGGAGGGTAGTTAAGGAGAGGAGGAGAGAACTAACGACTGACTTCCTGGGACACAAAGGGAACCCCGGATTTCTTTATTCCTGAGTGGGGGTTGTCGCTCCAAGTTCCAGTCATCGGTGCTCTACTGAATAGGAAGAATGCCTCTTAATGGCCCCATACTTTACTCTAGGCATTTCCCTTTTTGCTCTCTTCCCCCAGGTTCAGGCTGGTATTTCACATGAGTGACCTACTTTCTGCTGGGTTCCATGGTGGCTGGGCCCGATCCTTACTCTGTCTTACAAGCCTCCCTCTTGCTCATAATGGGGGGCTATGCTCTCAAGTCCTTTTCCCCACGTTTTCCAGCCCTTGGCCACATCTGGGGGCTGTCCTTTCAAGCCCTCCGGGTCCAAGTTTGTTAACCCTTGGTCATATAGCAGGGGAGGGGGGGTTGTACCCATTTTAGGGAAAACTGAGGCCATCATCAACAATTTTGCTAAAATCTGCCACTGTACCAAATGATTGGAGGATAGCAAATGTAACGCCAATGTTTAAAAAGGGCTTCAGAGGTGATCCTGGAAACTACAGATCGGTGAGCCTGATGTCGATCCTGGGCAAACTGGTGCATATTGATAAACATGGCATAATCGGGAAGAGTCAACATGGATTTAGGAAAGGGATGTCCTGCCTCACTAACCTACTGGAATTTTTAGGGTGTAAATAAGCATGTGGATAAGAGTGAGCTGTTCGATCTACTATACCTGGACTTTCAGAATATGTTTGATAAGGTCCCTCATGAGACAATCTTGAGGAAATTAAAGAGAGTAATGCCATGTGAAAATCTTAGAATCAATAGAGTTGGAAGATACCTCAGCAGTCATCTAGTCCAAACCCCTGCTCAGTGCAGGAAATTAATAGCTACAGCATCCCCAAAAGATGACTGTCCAGCCTCTGGTTTAAAAGTGCCAGTGAAGTAGAGGCCACCACCTCCCTGTGCAATTTGTTCCATTATCAAACAGCTCTTACCTTTAGGAAGTTTTTCCTAATGTTTAACCAAAATCTGCTTTTTTGTAAAGTTGAGCCTATTATTTCTAGTCTTGCCTTCAGGGGCAAGAGAGAGCAAGTCTGTGCCTGCCTCTCTGTGACAGCCCTTCAGATAATGGAACACTGTTATCATGTCTACCCCTAGTCTTCTCTAGGGCTGAAATTTGCCCTAACAATTCTCACAAATCTTGGTGAGAATCGGCTTCTTGCTGAGATTTACAAGAATGAGAATAGGTTGAGAAGCTTGACCCATTCTCGCACAAAGCTCACATGGCCAAAAACTGGCACAGTGCATGTGCTAAATTGCCACTGCAGCCATTCTTTACATATGCGGCACCTGGCAACCATTTTGTGCATCACAAAGCATTTTTAAAGCTTTCTAGAATCTTGTGAGATTCTAAAAAACTCTAAAAAAATACGCAATGCATGTGCAAAATAGATATCGGTGGACCATGCATGCTCAGAATGTCTGCAGTGACCATTTTGCACATGCGCTGAGAACATTTGAGATTTTTGAGAATCTCATTAAATTTTCAAAAATCTCAACAAGATCCCATGAGAATTAGCTAGGGGCCTGCGAGTTTCTCACGTGTTCTCATGAGAACGCATGGGATTCTTGTTTCATCCCTAGGCTAAACATGCCCAGTTCCTTCAACCTTTCCTCACAAGACTTGGTTTCCGGACTCCTGACCTTGTTGCCTTCATCTGAAACCATTCCAATTTGTTAATGTCCTTCTTAAAGTGCGGTCCCCAGAATTGGACACAATACTCCAGATGAGGTCTTAACAGTGTAGAATAGAGTGGAACTTTTACTTCTTGTCACTTACAAATAATGGGTGTTTTTACACACACATTTGTCCTACCTGTTTGCTGCTACATCCTGAACTTTCTGTGTGTCTAAATCACTCACCCAGATCTTAAGCATCTGACTTTTTGAACTTCTGCACAGAACTTCTCCCAGAACTTTTGTGTGTAAAAACATTTCCTGGTAAAACGAACGGACGAACCGAACGGATGAACTGAACAGGGCCGAACCGAACAGCTGAACCTGAACCGCGATCTGTTCGCCCATCCCTAGCGATCTTGTAATGGCTGAAAATACCCAATATGTTTTCCACCGGTAGTAAAGCCACAGTAAAACTTGGGTCTCACAACATGAAATGCCCAGTTTTCAAAACATGAGGAGCTCTATTGCCATAACAAAGATCTTGACAGCCACTGTTTCCACCAATGAAAATTGATGTTTTCAACCATAACAATGGCAGGTTCCCAGGCAAAGTCTTCTAAGCACTGTCAGAACTTTTTTAAATTGGGAGTGCTTATTTCTTGCTAACCAGACCCTCTACCAGACAAAAGGTGACTTGCTCCCAGTTGGGAACTTTTCTTTTCTTTTGGGGAAGCACTGTATTCATCCTGGTTGGGAGGCTTCTTTTCCAAATTTTTACTCAACCCAGTGGACAGAGTTCCCTAAGGGCTTTTCTGTCTTTCCTCTCCCTTTTGGAGCTTCCATGCTCCTTGCCTGTTGAGAGGCGATTCCTCAATCTCTGGATAATTTTTTCAAATTTGTCTTTATCTTTTCTAGATTTTATTTTTACTCAAGTTTTCCTCAAGCCTTCAGCATAGAACTAGGCCTGAAGCAGCATCATTGTTTGCCATTCTGCTTTGGGCTGACACTTTTTCGGCTTGTCTGCTACCAGGCTAATGGCAATGAATGGCAATTTACGATACTTCATAGCAATTTATGGCAGTTTTCAAACATTTATGGTAGTTTGCAGCAGTTTACAGCAGTTGCAGAATTTATGGGAGTATACGTAACTTTTACAGCATTTACAACAGTTCACAGCAATTTACGGAAGTTGTGGCAGTTTTAGCGACATTTACAACAATTTTCGGCAGTTGTCCCATGGTTTTCAGCACCTTTTCAGTGTATCAATAGAGTGCTTAGACTCCCTCTTTGCAATTCAGTCCTCAAAATGTTTGATCACACAACCATCCCTATTCACCTGAATGGGACTTGCCCTGGTAGAGCAATTTGAGGATTAAGTTGTTAATGGGGAGCCTTCTTCAGCAGAATAAGAGATCTGCATTTATTCCTTCCTCTCTAATTTAAACCCAAATTGCCCCATGCTAGCAGAATTTCCTGGGTCAAAAATATCCTCAAAAGGAAAAAAAAACTACACTAAACAGTGCGTGCTGTGCCTGCAGTCAATTGCATATATAATATGAGCGAGTTACTTTTCCTCTATCTCATACAATTGAAAAATCAATCAACTTACCAGGTATAGCTCCAAATGTTCTGTTTGTGTATGTGACTGTTGTAATGTGTGTTTCTTGTAATGGGGTAGCTCTGGTATGTAAAGGACTGAATGAGCAAGCCCTCAGCAGAAATCAAATAGAAAGAGAAGGGCCACCTTTAATACCCATGTGCTAGTTCAAGCAGAAAGGACAGCCATTAAAACCAATAAAACACAGGGCTCTCATCTGATCCACCAATCACAGAACAGTACACACAGCAATTTACGACAGTCCATAACAATTTATGACAGTTCATGGCAATTTACAGAAGTACACAGCAATTTACATAAATTTATGAAATTATACAGAAGTTCCCAAAAGTTTACGACAGTTCACGGAAGTCCATGAGAGTCTATGGAACTTTTAAAAAGGAGAACAGTGATATGCTTAAGTGGAAAGCGGCAGAAAATATTGGTAAGTGCTTCTGCTTCAGTGGGGTTTGCCGTGTACATGAAGGTGGTGTCAGATTGGACATGTCCGACAAAAAGAGATGCCACTGCAACTTGCCATTTCACCCCTACGTAGAACCAGCTTCACACCTCCATCAGCAGGACTTTATCAGTCTGGTCAACTATGGACCTTGTCTGTATCTGTGTGATGATATATCTAGATATAGATATATGTGTGTAACTAATATCTTTTGGTTTTTTCGTGCTTTTGTGGTACTGCGTAAGTCAATGTGGCAGAGCAATAAATTTCTAGTATTTTGTTGAAGAATTGCCTGTCTTGGCAATTGAGTATAGAGTATTGCGGTGATTCCTCCTAATTCTGAGAAACAGGATTTTGAGGGGTACAAGGGCAAACCTTGGCCTGGTGCAGTCTGGTCCTGGAAACACACATCCCCATGGACTGCCCAATGGGGAAGGGGTCGGGGAGCGACATGCAGCTTCTCCCCAACACACCTCGCACGGCTGCCATCACTCTCTCCACCTCCCCGCCATGACAGACAGCCATGACAAACTAACCCCTCAAGCCAGGAGGAGCTGAGATGGGAACAAATGTTCCCACCTGGTTTGCCTTCTCTGGCCTGCTGGGCAGTAGCTGGGCATGATCCAAGATGACATTTCCAGCCCAGCTGCCACCCTGGGCTGGGTTTGCACTGGACCCACATCTGGTGGGTCCGAAACAAATAGGCCATCATGAGTCTGGCAAAGTTTGGCCAAAACAGGCCCTATTGGTCCGTCTTCACATTTGTAAGCACCCACAATCTTGTTTACAATACAGTTTTGATCTTTTTCTCTCTTTTTTCCCCATTCAGAAGTTACTCTCATCAGAAATGTTAAGAAGGAAAACAAAATCGGACATCTACTCTGCTAAGATTTATTTCCCCCCTCCCATTTTTTCCCCATTCAGAAGTTACTATCATCAGAATTGTTAAGAAGGAATACAAAATCAGACATTTACTCTGCTAAGATTTTACTGAACCTATAACATTGGGATAAATAGGATAGTTAATATTCTTCAAAAATAAATACCTCAATATAGGCAGTTGTAAGGCCTCCATTTTTCATCTTGGGCCTGAACCACACTAGCTTCCATCTTGAAATTTAACTAAGAGAGAAAGAGCATGACTCATTTCATGCCAGGGCCCAGAAGTCAGTTTTCCTACTGGGAATCAAAACCTAAAGTTGTAAACAAACTTCTTTGAGGTGGCCTCGCTGATAAGGTTGTTTTAGTAAACTGGGCAATTGTGTTAAGAAATTACTGTCTTGAAAGAGGATGTGTCTTAATATGTATGTATGATGTTAACCATTTTATGGCGTGCCTGAATTGATTAAGCCCAGTTCAGGCACCATACATACCTGAACAGGACTCAACAGGGACTGCTTGATCACACTGGCTGGCCTTTCAAAGTAACAGACTCCAGCGGGGACCACTGCAGAGCCCAGCTTTGGAGCAGCACGGACTAGATCTTGTCACTTTCAATGGCCACTTCCTGATCTCAGAGGTGTTCTAGGGTGGGAAACACTGGCCAGCCATTGAAACTGACAAGCCCTGATCAGAACCTCTGGGCTTGTCAGTTTCTCTGGTTAATGCTAGCATTTGGGGGCATCAGGCATCTGATTAGTCCTCGGGTAGCCCGTTGGGTGTCCGATGGGTGCCTGAAAATTGAGGCATTACCTCTGGGTAATAATGTTAGTACCTGTTGCAGTTCTAAAATTGAGTGATCAATTTCCTGCTATTCACTCCCAGCTTCCAACAGTCAGAGGTCTCATCTTCTGAAAACTTTGAATAATAATCATTTATTAGCCTATCTTCTGAAAACATATCTAATCCTTTTTGAATAGTTGTGCTATTGTCTTCATAATACTTTGTGATAGTGAGTTCCATAGGTTAATTGTACGTAGAATTAAAAATATTTTCTTTTATTTGTTGAATCTACCAGTTGCTGGTCTATTTCATAGGGGGTCCAGTAGTTGTATTATTTTGGGAAAGGGTTAATAGCTGCTCTCTGTTTGCTTACTCTGCGCCACCCATGATTTTGTCAATTTCTGCTAGTCATAATCCTTTGATTTTCTTTTTTTTCAAAATGAAGAGCCCTAACCTAATTACCTCTCCTTATACAGAAGTCTTTCCATGGTCTGACCATTTTTGTTACCCAAATTTGTTTTGTTTCACTTTTTCTAGTTCTACAATGTCCCTTTCTGGTTCTACAAGCTATAGATGGATTACTAGATTAAATGGACCACTGGATCCCAGGTTGCACTTTTCCAAAATGGTAAAGATGCTGCTAGCGTAATTTTGAAAAAGGGCTCACATGAGAATAACATCCCTAATTTTTATTTTTAAACAAAAACAAATGATTCAAACATATGCCATTTGTTTATTATTTGTTTCCAGGACATTAATTACTAAAACAAATGGGGCACAATTCATTTTAGTAAATAATAAAAATTGAAATGAATGCACACCCATAACACCAAATTCCCTGAATTTATGCTTGTTTACAGCAGCTGTAGATTTGGCTACGTATGGACAGTTCTCCGAGGGAAACATGTTACCATAAATTGAATTTTTTGCATGGAATCCTAGCCACATGGAAATTCTTCATGGAATTTTCCTTGCCAGGTAACATCACCGCACGCAAGCCTCTGATTGGCTCATGTGCAGTGATGTCACCAATAAGAGGCTTGCATGTGGTGATAGCCCGCCACATAGTTGGCAGTGGCAGTGCTCGATGTGCTAGGGATTCCCACCTGCCATGTATGCTGGAGTAAGTTAGGGATGGGGATGAAATCCTGGAGGAGAGGAGAGGGAGGAGGGAGTGGATCCCTAGGGGATGGGATCCCACAGTAGGTGAGGAGGAGGAAGAAGTGAGGGGAAAGGAGGAGTCAACCCAGCAGACTCACACCAGCCCACACAGCAGCAGGGAAAATATGGTGTGGCAGTGGCAGTAGCAGCAGGTGCACTCACTGTGCTGGGGTTTCCTTGCTGCTGGGGTATGTTGGGTTTCCCAGGGGGAGGAGCTATGGGGATCCCAGGGGGAGATGGGGGGATGGGGATCCCCAGAGCAGACGGGGGGGGAGGAGGAGGGAGGGGGATGTCAGAGGAAGGGGGATAGAGTGTAAGGGTTTGCACCAGGCCTCCATGTCATTTTTGTTTTTCATTTTTGTTATTCAAATATGTTGTTTCCGTTATCGCTATTAATGACAACGTCATTTTCATTTTTGTTGTCGTTATCATTTTTGTTAACTTTTTTAGTATCTTTTTATATCATTTTCATTATCGGTATCGATATCGGTATTGCCATGATTTTTGTTATCAGTATCGATATTCGTTATCGTTATTGATATCGTTATTGATATTGGTAAAATTTCAAACAAATAATTTATTTTTGGTATCAGTATCATTATTGATTCCTGTGAATAATTAATATATATCTAAATCTAAGGGAGACAGTGGAAGGGGAAAGGAAAACTATCTATTATCTAATCAATTATCAAATTAACTATTCTAATCTAATCTATATGTCTATAATATATATCTATATCTAACCCATACTACCTATCTCTATATAATGTACAGGAGGGAGAAGGGCAGGGAAAGGGAGAAGGTAAAATTTAGGGTATGAGGAAGGAAAGGTATTAGTGGGAATACCTAATAAATAAATAACTAAATAATACAATGAGGGCTAGGGAGTATTTTTTATGTTCAAGGAATACAGTTCTGTAAACGCAACCTGACAAGCAGACCTCTCACACAATGGATAGAACAACCCTGGTCCTTCCATTATAAAGGGTTGCAGTGCATTGAGCCCCTCTGATTGGTTGTTGGAGGCAGCAGGCATTGAGCAATCACAGAGTCCCATGAGACTGGTGGGGCCTGCTTGTGCTGCTCATTGGCCAGGGATACATCCATCAGATACTGCTGAGCTGCTCACCCCTCCCAACACAGGCACAGTTCAAGAGTTCAACCCTGTTAAGACTCCGAGATGTCTGCTCCCTCCTCCCCTCTCTACATTTCCCCTCCAAAACCCAACTGTCACAGCACTAATAATAATGACAGTGTTAATGACATTGTCGTTTTTATTTCTTGTTATTGTTTTTGTTATTATTTTTGTTAGTATTTTTGGTATCATTTTTTGTATCGTTTTTATATCGATATCAGTATCGATATCAATATCATTATTGTTACTGTTACAGTTATCGGTATTCTCAGTTGTTGGTTTTTGTATTCTTGGTTGTCATTTTCTTTATCGTTGTTGTTATTCTCAGTTGTCGTTTTTTTAATTGCAATAATGAAAATGAAAATGACAATTTTTGTTATCAATATTGCAATAACAAAAATGACATGCATGCCCCTAGAGTTTATTGGTAATTCAATTCCACATACACTATCTGTTTTTCCACAGGACTTACTATAGTATCTACAGCCCTCTTATTACTACTTACAACTCAAAGTATGCTTATCTTCAGAAGAACTTCTGAAAAACTAAGGAGTCATCTCTTCCATAGGCGGGTGCAATTTTGTATTGTTTTATTAATTACAAAAATGAATGAAGCCTCATTCGGTGACGTAACTAAGCTAATGAAAATGAATGAGTATGTGAAGACCATTAATTTTTTTTATTATATTTTTTTGTTTTATTTATTAATAATAATAATAATAATAATAATTAATAAATAAGTATCACTGCAGATGTGTAAAATGGTTTTTGGGACCATTTGTGCATAAGGCAGTCCATACGGCCATCACTTTGCACATGCTCAATGATTTTTTAATTATTTTTTAAAATAAAATAAAATGTAAAAATAAAGGAAAATGTTAGTCTTTTACGAAAAACCCCCAAAATAATTTTTTTTTTTTTAAGCTGGAAAATAAAAGAAAAATGGTTGATGTGCCTACTGCACACACCTTCTATTTTACTAAACATATCGCACAAGGAGCAAACTGAAACAAGATATATATTTTTGCTCCAACACCCTGAAAGAATTTTTTTTGTTAAATCCACATAAAAATTATTTTGTTATGGAAACTGCAACTCAGTCACATATAGCAATTAGTTACTGAGCTGATACTTAGGGATGTGTGAACAGAACGGGGATCAGATATTCGGCCATTCGGCCCGAAAACTTAGTTCGGGTTCGTGTGTATGGTTGCACTGAGTTTGGACTCACCCAAACGTTCAGAATATTTGGTTGCAGCAAAGGCTTGGGGCACTATAGGGGTGCCTGTGGGGGCATGGCAGGCCATCGGAGATGCAGCAGCAGCAGCAGCAGAGACTGGGAAGGCTTGGGACTTGGCACCCCAGCTTGTCCAGGCATGCAGGCTTGGTGATTGGTCCCTGGGGGTGCCCATGGTGCCATGACTGGCCATCTGAGATGCAGAGGCAGCAGCAGAGGCTGGGAACACTTGGTGACTGGCCTGGCACCCCTACTTAGCCAGACATTGAAGGTTGCCAGGCATAGATGAAGCAGCAGAAGGCATTGGATTTCCCGGTATCAGAACCCATGGCACAGTACAGGTAGCAGCAGACATTGGATTGCCAAGACACAGAACCCATGGCACAGCAGAAGCAGCAGAAGTGGGCATTGAATTGCTGGGACACAGAACCCATGTGACAGCAGAGGCAGCAGAAGCAGACATTCAATTGCCAGAGCACAGAACCGATGGCATGCCGTGGAATGATGGCTCCCCTGACTGTAACGTAGGCCCCAGAATCCTGATGGTGGGTCCTGGGGCTGGAGTGGCTGTCTGTTTCTTGATGCGGTGGAATGACAGCTACCCACGAGTGGAATGATGGCCCCAGAACCCTGATGGTGAGGTCTGGGGTTGGAGTAGCAGCTTCTGGATGAAGTGGAATGATGGCTCCCCTTTTCTGTAATGTAGGTCCCAGAACCCTGATGGTGGGTCCTGGGGTTGGATTGGCTGGCTGTTTCTTGATGTGGTGAAAGGACAGCTCCCGGTGAGTGGAATGATGGCCCCAGAACCCTGATGGTGGGTCCTGCGACTAGAGTGGCAGTTTTTAGATAAAGTGGAATGATGGCTCCCCATGAGTGGAATGACGGACCAAGAACCCTGATGGTGGGTCCTGGGACTAGACCGGCATCTTCTGGATGATGTGGATGGACAGCCCTCCTTTCCTGTAACATATGCCCCAGAACCCTGATAGTGGGTTCTGGGGCTGGAGTGGCTGGCTGTTCCTTGATGCAGTGGAATGACAGCTCCCAGTGAATAGAATGACAGCTCAAGAACCCTGACTGTGGGTCCTGGGACTAGAGTGGAAGCTTCTGAATGATGTGGATGGAAAGACCTCCCTTCCTGTAAAGTAGGCTGAAGAACCCTGATAGTGGGTCCTGGGGCTGGAGTGGCTGGCTGTTTCTTGATGCGGTGGAATGACAGCTCCCCATGAGTGGAATGGCAGCCCCAGGACCCTGATGGTGGGTCATGGGTCTAGAGTGGCAGCTTCTAGATGAAGTGGAACGATGACTCCCCGTGAGCATAATGACAGTTCCAGAACCCTGATGGTGGGTATTGGGACTAGAGTGGCAACTTCTTGATGAAGTGGAATGATACAGCCCTCCCTGCCTGGAACATAGGCCCCAGAACCCTGATGGTGGGTCCATGGCCTGGAGTGGCTGGCACCCCTACTTGGCTGGGCATTGCAGAATGGCTGGCATCTGTGTAGCAGCAACAGAGGTTCGGCCAGGGCTCAGTAGCTGGCAACTCTGTTTGGCCAGGTATTACAGGTCAGCTGGCCTGAATGTGAAACAATTTCAAAACAAGTGAATGACAGCCCTCCCTATCTGGAACGTAGGCCCCAAGTCCCTGATGGTGGGTCCTGGGGCTGGAGTGGCTGGCATCCCTGCTTGGCTGGGCATTGCAGGCAGGATGGCATCAGTGAAGGAGTGGCAGAGGCCCAGACAGGGCTCAGTGACTGGCACTCCTGCTTGGCTGGGCATTTCAGACTGGCTGGCATTGGTGGAGCAGTGGCAAAGGAGCAGCCAGGACTCAGAGGCTGGCACCCCTGCTTGGCCGAGTGTTTCAGCCTGGCTGGCCTGCTTGGCCGGGAATTGCAGGCTGTCTGGCCTCGATGTGGGACACTTGGAAACAATTGGAATGACAGCCCTCCCTGCCTGGAACGTAGGCCCCAGAACCCTGATGGTGGGTCATGGGGCTGTAGTGGCTGGCACCCCTGCTCGTCCAGACATTGCAGGCTGCCTGGCATTGGTGGAGTAGTGGCAGAGGCCCAGCCAGGGCTCGGTGGCTGGAACCCCTCCTTGGCTGGGCATTGCAGACTTACATCCTAGTCTCCGGATCTGAACAAGGTATTCTGCCAATTGCTCAAGCCTTGCCTGGTGGTGAATTACATGGCCACCAAGTAGCAGACATTGGATTTCCGGGGCACAGTACCTGTGGCACAGCAGAGGCAGCATTGGCAGCAGCAGCGGATATTGGATTGCCTGGGCACAGAACCTATGGCATAGACAACAGAGGCAGCATTGGCAGCAGCAGTGGACATTGGATTACTGGGACACAGAACCCATGGCACAGACATCAGAGGCAGTGTTAGCAGCAGCAGTGGACATTGCATTGCCGTGGCACACAACCCGTGGCACAGACAGTAGAGGCAGCATTGGCAGCAGCAGCAGACATTGGATTGCCTGGGCACTGAACCCATGGCACAGATAGCTGAGGCAGCAGAAGTGGACATTTGATTGCTGGGGCACAGAACCCATGGTGCAGACAGAATAAGAAGCATTGGCAGCAGCAGCAGACATTGGATCACCCGGGCACAGAACCCATGGCACAGACAGTAGAGGCAGCATTGGCAGCAGCAGCAGACATTGGATTGCCCAGGCACTGAACCCATGGCACAGATAGCAGAGGCAGCAGAAGTGGACATTAGATTTCTGGGACATGGAACTCATGGCACAGACATCAGAGGAAGCATTGACAGCAGCAGCAGCAGACATTGGATTGCCCAGGCACACAACCCACGGCACAGCAGAGGCATCAGAAGTGGAGATTGGATATCCGGGGCACAGAACCCATGGCACAGTATAGTGAGCATTGGCTTCAGAAGCAGACATTGGATTGCCTGGTCTCAGAACCCATGGCACAGACAGCAGAAGCAGCATTGGCAGCAGCAGCTGACATTGTATTGCTGGGGCACAGAACACATGGCACAGACAGCAGAGGCAGCATTGGAAGCAGCAACAGACATTGGATTGCCCGGTGGCAGAACCCATGGCACAGATAGTAGAGGCAGAATTGGCATCAGCAGCAGACATCGGATTGCCCTGTAGCAGAAGCCATGACACGGACAGCAGAAGAGGTATTGGTGGCAGCAGCAGACATTGGATTGTCCGGTAGCAGAACCCGTGGCACAGACAGCAGAGGCAGCGTCGGCAGCAGCAGCTGACATTGTATTGCCGGGGCACAGAACACGTGGCAAAGACAGCAGAGGCAGCATTGACAGCAGCAGAAGACATTGGTTTGCCCAGTAGCAGAACCCATGGCACAGACAGCAGAGGCAGCATTGGCAGCAGCTGACCTTGGATTGCTGGGGCACAGAACATGTGGCACAGACAGCAGAGGCAGCATTGGCAGCAGCAACAGACATTGGATTGCCCAGTGGCAGAACCCATGGCACAGATAGTAGAGGCGACATTGGCATCATCAGCAGACATTGGATTCCCTGTAGCAGAACCCATGGCACAGACAGCAGAAGAGGTATTGGCAGCAGCAGCAGACATTGGATTGTCCGGACACAGAACCCATGACACAGACAGTAGAGGCAGTAGAAGCAGTAGGGAATGGAATGTCCAAACATAGTTCAGAGGTTCAGGATTTGGCCTGAAGTTTGGGTGTTTGGCCTGTCCGCAAACCCCCGGAACCTGAACTGGTCCCCGCCCAAACTGCCCGAACAAAGTTTGGGTTCCGAACCTGTTTGGGCGGGAGGCAGTTGGGAACCCGGTTTCCCCTCCCTCCAGGCTGCATGGGTGGAAGAGACACTGGAGCTCACCCCCCCCCCGCGCAGCCTACTAATTAATTTTTTTAAAACCCCACCTCTGGGATCGCCCTACCTGGTGGCTCTGGGGCTCTGGCCCCAGGTACTGCGGAAGCAGTGGCAGTGGCGGCTCCGGCTCCGGTGGTGCTGCGGGGTGTTTCAGGCCTCTACTAGGTCTTCTGGGTTAGGTGCCACCACCGGACTCAGTGATGGACCCTGACTTACCTGGTGGTGCCGGGGCTCTGGCCATGGGTCCAGCGGTGGCAGCGAGCATGGCTCTGCCAGCGGCAGTGGAGTGCTTCAGGCCTCTACTAGGCCTTCCAGGTCAGGTTACCATGTTACCTGACCCAGAAGGCCTAGTAGAGGCCTGAAGCACTTTGCAGCACTGCCGGAGCTGGTCCTGCCGCCGCTGCCGCTACCGCTACCACCATGGGACCCGGGGATGGAGTCCCAGCACCATCAGGTAGGGCGATCCCTGGGGTGGGGTTTTAAAAAAAAAATTAGTAGGCTGCGCAGGGTGGGGGGGGAAGGCACCCCTTCCACTCGCACAACCTGGAGGAGGTGATTTCTGGGTTCCCCCCTGTCCCCCACCCCCCAACTGAACCGGTTTGCCCCCCCCGAACTGGTTCAGGTCAAACAGCCAAACCCTGAACAGTTGGGGGGGGGAGAACCCCCCGAATGGGCCAAACCTTGAATCCCCGGGTGTTTGCACACCCCTAAGAAGCGGACATTGGATTGCCACAGACAGCAGAGGCAGCATTGGCAGCAGCAGGAGAGGTTGGATTGCCCAGTAGCAGAACCCATGGCACAGACAGCAGAGTTGGCATTGGCAGCAGCAGGGGACACTGGATTGCCAGGGCACAGAACCCATGGCACAGACAGCAGAGGAAGCTTTGGCATCAGCAGAAGACACTGGATTGCACAGTACCAGACCCCCTGGTACAGACAGCAGAGGCGGCATTGACAGCAGCGCTGACATTGGATTGCTGGGGCACAGAACTCATGGCACAGAGAGCAGTGGCAGCATTGGCAGCAGCAGCATCAGACATTGGATTGCCTGGTAGCAGAACCCCTGGCACAGATAGCAGAGGTGGCATTGGCGGCAGCAGCAAACATTGGATTGCCTGGGCACAGAACCCGTGGCACAGACAGCAGAGGAAGAAGAAGCAGACATTGGATTGTCGGGGCACAGAATCCATGGCACAGACATCAGAAGCAGGATTGGCAGCAGCAGCAGACATTGGACTGACTGGTAGCAGAACCCATGGAACACACAGTAGAGGTGGCATTAGCAGCACCAGCGGACATTGGATTTTCAGGGCACAGAACCTGTAGCACAGACAACAGAGGCAGAATTGGTAGCAGCAGCAGACATTGGATTGCCTGGTAGCAGAACCTATGGCAGAGACAGCAGAGGTGGCATTGGCAGCACCAGTGGACATTGGATTGCCGGGGCACAGAACCCATGGCACAGATAGCAGAGGCGGCATTGGCAGCAGCAGCAGACATTGAATTGACCGGGCACAGAACCTGTGGAACACCACAGACAGCAACAGCAGTATTTGCCAGTGCGCAGCACCCACGAAGCCAGGATGGTAGGATTTGCCAGGGAAGAGCTCACATGCAGCAGATGGCAGCAGCAGGATTGTGTGGGCACCTTTGGATTTTGCCAGGGCAAAGCACCCATAGACCAGCAGACAGCAGCAGCAGTGGGATTACCAGACCAGTGTGGCACATCAACCAGGGTTGCCAGGGCAGTCAGATAGGCACCTTGGCATGAGAGCTAGGCAGGCTCGGGTAGGGCTTCAACTTTGCCCACAGGCACTTTGGCATGAGCATGGGAAGACAGACAGATGCAGGATTTGATCTTGGCCAACTGAGCGGGTGTGCAGACAGGCAGCATGGCATGAGCAGAAGACAGACAGAGGTAGTGTGTATATATATATATATATATATATATACATATATATATAGTTTATTTGAGCTTAGCCAAAGGCCATTGCTTAAACAGACAACATAATAAGACAATATACACAAGACATACATACATAGCCCTGGGGTAGCATATACCTTGGGCCAATAGAATAAAATCTAAAAATAATTTAACTGAACTAAAACCTAGTAATAAAGTGACCCCTTTACCCAAAGATGTCATATAATAAATAAAAATCATTCTGCTAATGGCATAGCCAATTGGTATCAGCCCTTGGGACCTTGAACTGTCAATCTACATGATTGACTGCCATAAGTTCGTCAAAAATCGACGCCCCTTTAGAAGAGAACCCCGTCCTTTTTAAAACTGAGCCATGATTATCCAACCCAGGACTAAGGACAATCGGACATTGGAGCTGAGGCGTCTGCAAGACTGGCAAAGAAATACTTAAAGGTAAATGTACCACAGGAACCTGGGCTACAGACACACTAACGGCTCGAGTTCTTAAAGAGGCCTGGGAAGCTGCCCTCAAAGGAGGCAATCCATCAACTCCAGGGGAGACATATCCCAACTTAGAGGGGATTAGAGCCTCATCAACCTTGAACCCAGCAACCTCTGGTAGATCAAGTGGACCAGCAGAATCTTCTCTCTGGGCCCCTACTTTTATTCTGTTACTGTCTAAAGTATCCAAGGGGGAACCTAACTCCCCCATGTGTAATTGGTTCAAATTGGGCTTTCCAACACTAGGCTAATTTCCAACAACGCTAATTTTGTTGGCAAGACCTGTGGCATCAATGGAGCAATTCCCCTCCTGGGCTGGAGATTGGCTATATACATCCCCCAAAAGCGAAATAGATGGGCATTAAAAAAAAAGCCATTTCACTAAATCTGGTGTACGGAAATAAATGACTATCTGTAATGCACCTCCCCTCACTGGCAGATGAAAAAAACAGGTTATGTATGAGGGCAAAAAGGAGCAACCCAGAATACTAGATACATGATGGGTGATCCACAATTTAGAATCCCAAGGGGGAAATGATCCAGACCACAAAGGAAGAACTGTAAAGACCATGGCATTGGCTATTGAAATAAGCGATCGATCCTGAGTTGACCTACAAGCCGGGGACCCAAAATGTACTGAGCCGTGGACAGAAACTGTTTGGCACATACGATCCACTCTATGGGGACCCAACCCTTTCCAATTGCCTCTGAGCTCGTTCACACAGTCCCCGACCCTGGTCAACTGCTGCTGAACGACCTGAAGCTTGTTATCTAGCCCCTCAATATATGCCCTAAGTAATTCTACCTGCTGTATAATCCCATCAACCTGGGTCTGGGCCCCGTGGGTTTCAACAGCTGTGGTTCTCAAGTTGACACTAGGTCCCAAACAAGTGTAACTGGCCCCTCCTCCTCCTATATTCCTTCCTTCAAGGATCTCCCTCTCCTCTATCTGCTGGGTATCACCAGACACATGATCCATTTGGGTTTGAGAAATGGTAGCTCCTGGAATAGATAACAAACCGGAGGGTATAACTAAAGAGCCCCCCTTTCCTATGTTAACATTAGCTAGTAACCCTATGAGACTCCCCGCCCTGGGGTATGGATAAGGGCGGGCGCTCAATGAGGTCAGTAGCCTCCTTTGAATCACCTTGCCCAGCTACATATGCAGTTAGCAGCCGGTTATCCTCTACCTCTACTTAAATGGCTGTGGACTGGGACCCTACATCGGCAAGAACACATGGCGTCTTTATAACCCCTTGACCAGATGTTCATGGGTTCAGCGGGAGATTGTCTCTTTCTACAGCCTGGGTAGCTGAACACTGGAGCTCACTTCCCTCCATTTGGGCTTGAAAAGCCTCATTGGCAGAAGAATCCCGAGTACCCACAAGGGACCAAGAGGGCCCCTGTGCTTTAGCAGCCATAGCTAGCCACCTCTCCCCTTGCTGCTTGAAGGCAAGGGCGCACTCCAACAATGACGGATCTGGAAAAGCTGGCCTGGGTAAAATAGACAACCCAGGCCCATTGCAAAGGCTCCGTACCTCTGGAATCCGAGAGCCCTGCAACAAGGGGGGAGATGATATATCCCTACCGGCAGCCAAAGGAACCCTTGCTTCATGAGCTTTCTGAGGGGAGGACAAAAGGATCTGCGAAAACCCATCCCGCTTTAGCCTGGGGGGAGCTGGATCCGGAGGATAACAATCAGTGAGCTGTAACTGCTTAGCCCATGTCCTGGCCATCACCCCCAACTTCTTTCCCTTCCTAGGCATTTTAAACGCACCAAAAAAAGATTGTTAGCTAAGTACCCTTCGATCCCAGCCCAAGATGCCAAGCTGGCCCACCCTCCACAGATCCAACAATAGGGACAGGCCCCTGCGCCTGGCCAGCACCTAAGGCCGTGCAGCCCTTAGGCGCGCTGCCCTGGCGCGTGCCTCTGGCGCCGCCGGCCTGCACGAAGCTTTTGAAGGCTCCCGGCGGCGTAGCTCCTCCTAGCACCCAGCTGGAATCAATTTCAGTCAATTTCAATTGGCTTGCAGGGAAACGCATTGGAAGGCTGGCTGAGGCAGGGTTTGATCTTGGCAATCCGGGCGGGCAAGCAGCGTGGCATGAGAAGCAGTAGGGAAGGCGAGAGCCGCCCCTAAGTGGTGGGCCTCAGTATTATCCAAACTATTTGCCAAGGTTACGGAAGAGTGTAAAATCCCTGCGTCCTGGAGAGTTAGCTGGATAGTTCCAATATCCAAAAAAGAGGACTGGCAGATCCAGCAAGCTATCGTCCGATAAGCCTGCTTTCGGTGATTGGCAAATTGTATGTGTCTAGAATTTTGAAGCATTTACAAAGCTGGGTGGAGGGCAAACATCTTATTCCCAGCGAGCAATTTGGATTTAGAAGCAAATTATGTACTATTGATTGCTGCTACATAGTAATGCATCTAGTATCCAAATATGTTAAGATTATGAAAGGGAAGCTTTACCTTGCTTTTATTGACTTCACCAAAGCATTTGACCTTGTCCCTTGGGACAGGCTCTGGGCTAAGCTAACTAACATGGGTATTGATGATAAACTCTGCTCTATTCTAATCCAACTCCATAGGAACAACTCAGCAAGGATTAAAGTTGGTGCTGGAAATGAAATGAGCGCCCCAATTCCTGTAGGAAGAGGTATGCGCCAAGGGTGTGTTTTGGCCCCCCTGCTCTTTAACTTATTTGTTGCAGACCTGGTAGAAGTTATAAAAAAGACAAGGTCGCATCCTCCAAAAATTCAATCTTATCCGTTATATGCCTTACAGTATGCCAATGACCTGGTTCTTTTTTCCCAAACTGAAAAGGGAATTAAAAAATCAGTTAGGGGGCTAATTCAGTACTGCCAGTTAAATGGACTCGAAATCAACAGCAAAAAATCTAGTATTATGGTCATGGGTGGTGGAGTTTTAACCACTAACTGGGACATCAATAGCCTTAGTTTTACACTTGTAACTACGGTTACAAAACTGGGAACTGTTTTCACTTTCAGAGGAACTTGGGCATCTCATATTAAAAATGGGGCAGTTCAGGCATGAAGAACTGCTGGTAGCCTTTTAAAGGCTGCCAATAATTCAGGAGCTATTGCGGCATCTACTTTTTTAAAAACCTATTATATTAAAATCTACCCTATGTTGACATACGGATTTGAGCTCACCCACTTTCCAGATATTATTATCTTAGAAAGAGTTCAGAATTATGCTCTTTGCAGGCTGCTTAGAGTTGGCAATGGTATTCCGGGGGCAGTACTGCGGGCTCAAACAGGTATTTTGCCTTTCGCACATTATGCCTGGATGGTTTTAATTAGATACTGGTTGCGATTAATGGCCCAGCAGCAGGACTCGCTCCCAGTTCAGTGTTTAGTGGAGGACTTATTGCATACTGGGGCCTGTGCCTATCCCTGGGTGAACTACCTGGCTATTTTATTATGGGGATTGGGATTTTCTTTTGCCTATTTCCAGGGGAAACTGATGGTTTGTATTAAAAGAGAAATTGACCTCAGATCTAGGGACATTGCCAAACAAGAAGATCTTTCTTTGGTAAAGCAGTGGAAAGCTGCACCTAATCTGGGGCCAACCAAGCTACTTTTCATTATGGAGCCTTACCTGGATATACTGACTAATAGGGTCTTAAGAAGAAATTATTTCAGCTGATTCAGTCTGCAGTATTGGATGGTAGATTTTCAAAAACTCAGTATGATTTGCGTTATTGTACTTGCTCTATGCGGGTGATTGAAACTATAGAACATCAAATGTTATACTACCCATACTACTCCAATTTGAGGGAAGTATGGTTAACCCCGATATGGGAAAAGTCAATAGGGACAAAGAGAGAAAGATCGATCCACACCTTATTCAACTTGACCTCACCTGATGACTCGCTCGCAGTGGCTATATTTGTAGGCTTGATGGTGAAGCGAAGGAAAGCTATGCAGGCATCTCTTAGGGGCATTGGTAACTAACTTCCCCCATAGTGAGGAATGTTTGGAATAGTATTATTCGGGATCCTGGAGAGGTATTGGCTGTTATTACGTCTGCTTATTTTTGTGAGAGTTGGAATAAGTACTCGACTAAACTTACACATTAGTCATATTTAATTGAGGGTCAATTTAGAACCTAATGATCAGGAAATGCAATTATCTAGTCCCGGAGATCAGCTAAACTCCAGGGGACAAGTTCTGCCATGGTAACCCCCGCAAAAGAGCAAGGCAATGTTTAGGTTTTCCTTTTTTGGCATCAGCTACAGATGCTGGGTGACAAAAGATGTCGTATTTATATGGAAATTACCATGAATTGTACCATTGTACTATTGATGTTGTTTATATTGTTATTTTTTGTGGCTATGGCAAAAGCTAGCCAAAATAAATACTACTACTACTACTACTACTACTACAGTAGGGAAGGCAGGCTGGGACCTTGCCACGACACTCAGATAGGCTGGAGAAGACTGTGCAGCGTGCGTGCGAGAGAGAGCCAGTCAGATAGGCGGGCGAAGATCATCTAGCTAGAGGCAGGCTGGCAGGTTTACAGTTTCCCAATGCCACCATGCATCATGAATGTAGTCAGATAAGCTGGCCGAGGCTGTCTAGTGTGTGTGAGAGAGAGAGAGAGAGAGAGAGAGAGAGAGAGAGAGGCAGGGTGGGCACCGGAATGGAGAGACAGCACCTCAGCATCAGCAGCCCAGATTGAGGAGGAGCCCTGTTCCAAGACTGCCCCTGGTATGGGATGGTGTGTGCCACTGCACCATCAATCCATGTCCAGGGGCAGCTCATGGAATCCCAGCAGTGGAAGGTTCACTTTTATTAAAAGTAACTGCTCAACCAACTTGGCCCCCAGTCTCAGGCTGTGCAGTGAGAAAATGTCCCTCACCATGGAGAACATCCACTCACTGGGGACACTCATTGGTGGTCAGTACGAGTCCCTTGGCTACTTTGGACAGGGCCCACCACACTTTGGTCTTGCCGGCCCAGCAGGCCGAGGAATCGCTGCTGGGTTCTATGCATGTCTTCTCCTCCAGGTAGCAGCTGAGGTGCTGTCGTACTCCCTCACATATCTGTGCCTGGGCACCACCTCCACCACTGTCCTCAGCCATACTGCCTGCTCTGCTGTGCACGAGCCCATGATCATCAGAGTGCCCTGCACATAGGAGCTGCTACTACTGCTGGCAATAGGTGTGCTGCTGGCGCTTAGCTTGCTGCTGGTGCTGCTACTGCTAGAGCTGGGGGCAAGGATAGACCCCGCCGACTAAAAGGGGTGACTGCTCCCACTCCCACCATCCCCAGCAGAGTCCTGCTGATGCTGCCATGCACTCTCAAGAACCCGCTCTGCCTGTCGGACCCTCTCCACCAGGTAACCCTTCCAGTGCCCATAGAGTGCTGTTTGGCATGCCACGCTGCCCTTGACCCTGGGGTTCATCATGGTTGCCAAAACCTATTCTGCCTGCTGCAGGAGTTCATCGAACCACACCTTCAGTCCTGCCTTCAGCTGCCGCACTCGGTCATCCGCCTCATCCTCCAACTTCCTGCCCTGAGGGCCACAATCCCGCCCCTGGAGAATCTCCTCCAGCCTTCTGAGGAGACTCTGGATTAATGGTATCCATGGAGTATCTAATGCTCTCATCATTGCCAGGAACGGTCTCAGCATGAAGACTGTGTGACCCTCGATCTCCCATTCCATCCCATCGTACCCTGGAGGTACCCCACTGTTTGTCACCAGTTGAACCTGATGCAAGCCGGCTTTCTGATTCTCACTTGAGCATCAGGAAGGTCAAATTCCACTGTGTGGACACACCCTGCACCAGCTTGTGCACTGGGGAGCCTTGCTCTGTCTGCTTTGCCCATAGGAGGTCTCTGCCCTTCACGCTCTGGTTAAAGTAACCAGCCAGCTTCCTCCCCCCACTCGATCAGGGAACTAAGGGTGCCTGCCCAAATCCCCTTCTCCCCCAAGCCCAGAGCATCCCTAACCATCAGATGAAGAGTGTGTGCAGCACAAGGGATGATGGTGAAGCCCCCCTTGTGGACTGCCCTCAGGAAGTTGTCCGAGTTGTCCGTCGCCATGCACCCATTGGTGAAGGGTGCGCCTGGTGTGACCGACTCCCTCACCATGGTGGTCAGGGCTAACTCGATGTTCTGGGCCATCCATTACTTCTGCCTGAAGCAGGACCCACCTATACCCTGCTTCAGGACCCCTCCTGCCACTGTCAAACGCTGCCTCAGGGTCCTGCCACCAGTGCACTGTCACTGCCAGGTAGGCATGCTGCGCGTTCCTCCTCGGCCACAGGTCTGTGATGAAGTGGACAGTGGCACCCCCCAGCCCTTGCCAGCTGCTCACTCACCCGCTCCTTTAAAGTCTTGTACATGGTTGGCACCACCTGCCGACTCAGGGTGGTGCTTGAGGGCAGCTTAAACTGGGGGGCCAGGAAGCCAATCAGGCACCTAAACTCCATGTCCCCAACCACCAGGAAGGGCTGCCCATCCAGTGCTATCATTTCCCCCAACATGCATGTGGCTTTCAGTTGAAAGCCATGCCACCCTCCACGTCCTGCAGCTGCTGATGGACTTGGCAGCTGCCCCCACCCCAGCTCTTCCATGGTGCACTGATGATGCTTCTGCTGCTGCTGTTGCTTCCCCCCAGCAGTGATACAGCTCCTGCTGCTAGCAGCAGCTGTTCGAGCAGGACGCTTGCCCGCTGATGGAGGCGGACGACTGGCCACTGCAGTCGGGAACCCACTGGTCTCCACTGCCCCTTCCTGCCTGCTTAGCAGCTCAGCGCTGTGGCATCCCTTCAGGTGCTTCAACATGGTAGTTGTGCCAAGGCTGGTGAGCACCTGCCCACGCTTCACCACCTTCTGGCACAAACTGCACTGTATCTCCCTGGGATCATCCTTAAAATGTGCCCAGATGGAGGATTTTTTGCCCCCTCCTGCCTTCTTGCCCACACCAGGCGACACACCGCTGACAGCAATGATGGAAGGGAAGAATAATGTGGCGATGCACCTCTCAGAGGTACAGCCATTGCCTCAGCACTAGGGCTGTAGCGGAATTTCGCAGCGGTAGCTATTTCCGACGGAAACAGTGTTTCCGCAATTAGTGGAATGGCATGGCAGAGGCTTTAATTCCGCGGTTTCATTCCGCGGTTCCGCGGTTCCGCTTATTTAATTCCGCAACTTAGTGGAATCGTGGAAACATGACATTTTTGCTATTTCCGCAATTCCGCCAGCGCCAAAAAATCGCGGAATAGTGGTTTTCCGCGATTTTTCCGCGATTTTTCCGCAATTCCGCGATTTGCAGAATTCCAGCGGAATTAGCAGAATATCCGCAGAAATGTCGCGGTGTGGCGGGGGCAATTCCGAAATAGCGGAACGGAATCGCGGCACGGTAAAAGCTGCTGCCGCATCAGCCCTACTCAGCACCAGTCATCTCCGCAGGACTAGTGTCTGCCTCACTGTCCCCAATCAGAGTGATGTCCCATGAAGGGGAGTACTGGGACCCTGAGGCTGATCGACTGCCCACCATGCTGCTGCCACTCTCCCTGTGCCCCCTATAGCTGCTTCTGCTACTGCTGCTCCTCCTATCCCTGCTGCCATTGCCTGGACATTGGGCCCTGCCTCTAGCAGCCGGGGGTGGGAGGGATCCACCAGCCCTGGACTGGTGGGGATAACCTCAATAATGGGGGTCAGGAACATTTGTGGCCCTGGAGGAACATCAGACCCCGAAACACTTGCACCTTCTCTTGCAGCTGCAGGAGAGACACGCACAACTTCCTGGATTGCAGGTCTTACAGTGCGCTGCGTGGCAGTGGAGGACACTGGCAGGAGGCGCCGCCAAACTCCACCCCTAGTGCCACTGCTGGCAGCCTCTGAATCCTTACTGCCAAAATCACGCCTGTGCAGTTTGGGGCGTGGTGATGGTGTTGGGCTGCTTCTGATGCCTGCTGCGACTCCACTGGCATGGCCCCTGCCACGTCTGCCACATGCCCCATTGCCTGCCTTATGGGAAGCAGGCCGGCCTCTCCTGATTCCCTTCTCCATTTCTCCCACCCAAAGAATGCACATGATGATGATGATGATGATGATGATGATGATTTTATTATTCTTTTATTCAAATTGGTAATCTAATATTATATATATCTACTATAACTCTAACTGCTATTAACTATTCTAAAACCTATGGAACTAAATGGAATATTATCTAATATCTACAACAGGGATGTGCGAACAGAGCCGAGTTTGGAAATTCAGTTTGGGTCGGTTTGAAAATTGAGTTTGGTTCAAAAGTTCGGTTCAGTCAACTGAACTATTTGAGTTTGGTAGAATTCCGAACCGAGTTCGTACATTCAATACCGGGTTTTAGGCCTTCCGAACTGGTTCAGATTCGACCAAACAGTTTGGTAGAATTCGAGTTCGTTTCAAAAGTTCGTTTCGGTCAACCGAACTATTCAAGTTCGGTCTGAACTCTGAACTTCCGAACTGCGTTCACACATCCCTAATCTAAAAAGGCCTAGTCCTACAAGCACACTACAACATAATAAAACTGAATCACTACACACTATCTCTATCTATCTCTATAACTAAGCCAACTCCTACATCTATCTATCTATCTATCTATCTATCTATCTACTTAGGGATGAGGGGGGAACACAGGCAGCTCACAGCAAACAACACCGGGAGGGGTACAAAATTGAAATGAAACCTAAATCACTCTAATCCTACCCTAAATAAATCCCAAAGCAGGGGAAGGGAATCAGGGATGGAATATATACAGGGAAGAGTGAAGGATTCAATGGAGGGTAGGGAGAAAGAACACAATGAGGGGTAAAAAATAAAAATAACACCTAAATCTATCTAATCTAATCTAAATAAATGAAACTATGGAGGTAGATGTGTGGAAATGGGTGAAATAGAAGGAGGATGGCAATGGATTGGGAGGAACACAAACTGCTGGGAGAGGGAGACTTCTGAAAACTCCTGACAGGATCAGTGGCTAGCTCAGAAAGATAGAAGGGGGTAGGACTTTTGTTACTTGCTGCGCCCACCTTACCACAAGCCCTATTGGCTCCGTGCAGCCTAGCCCGTGGCCAATCACAGACTATGAAGCCAGTGGTCTGAGGAAAAGAGCGATGGTGATTGGACAGGCTGGCTGGTAGTTCAAGCCTCTCCACCCCTGGCACCAGGAACTCTGCTCCTCAGCTTCCCCTCCCACCCGGGCATGCCAGCCCTGTTTTTCCCACCCAAACACCGCAGAACTCATCCAAAGGTGGCCAAATTGTTCGGTTCTTCGACCGTTCGGATCAGCCGTTCAATTCAGCCATCCAAGCGGGATGAGTTCGAACCGAACACCAAACATCCGATCTGCTTTCGAACATCCCTACTGATACTCTAGTGTCCCTATTTCCCCTGAAATATCCACTGTTAGGAAAGCTTGGTAGGGATGTGTGAACGCGGTTCGGAAGTTCGGAGTTCGGCCCAAATATCGCCTTTTCGAATGATCGAACCAAACTTCTGAACCGAACGCTTGAACTTCCGAACAGTTCGGAAAAGTTCAGATGAGTTCGGATGAGTTCAGGGGCGGGAAAAACGTGGCTTTGGGTGGGAAAAGTGTGACTGGAAGGGGGAGGCAGCTAAGGAGCAGACTGCCTGGCACCAGGGGTGGTTTCAGGCCTAAAAATACCAATACCGAAAAAAAATTGGTTTCGATTTCAGTATTGATAGCACTATTTTCGGGTGTTCGGCCGAGTTCGGCCGAACTGAACTCCGCCAAACCGAACAGTCGAACCTGAACTCGGGTTTTGAACCGAACGACCAAACCTCCGAACATCCGAACCGCATTCTGTTCGCCCATCCCTAGAGCTTGTTATTTTCCCATAGATGTGAGACTCCAAACTACTGACGAGTTTAACCAAAAATTGTTCTCAGATTCTAAGTGCTGATGAGGTAAGTCTTGCTCTAAATTAAAAATAATATCTAAAAGAGTCTCCAAATGCTAAACAAATTTATTGTTTCAACATTAAAAAAAAACAATAGCAGTGGATTAATTCCAGCACTAGTACATTTATTAGCTAAGATGCTGTGCACATGGCAGTGCATGCTATTTTTGTTGTGGCCTGGAAGCTTACTAAATTAATAGAAGTTCTCATACAGCAATCAGTTTGAACGGTGCCTTCAGCTAGTTTTTAGAATTTGATCACACAAGTACTGTACTTACACTCTTAAAACAACTGTGGGCATATAAAACATAAGCTGCCTGTGTTTTCCTAACCTTTATATGTTCTTAGCCTTAAGGCAAGCAAGATTTGTTCCCTCTGCTATTGAAAACAGGGAAGTGTTCCACTTTTCATAAATCAACGGCTTCTGGTTAATAAATTAATTTAAGAAAAAAGGTTATATTTATTTAGTAGCATATTTAGCATCATGCTTATGAACTTTCGAACATTGATCTTATCTTATTTCTCAGTATGGTAGCTGAGAATGTGAAGCATCCCAAACAAAGTCTAAGTAATATAGATAAAATCCACTCTGTCCACACATCCTATTTCTGCTTCCGCTTTCCCCCCTCCTACCAGTATCTTATCCTCCTCCTCTCTAGCTTTCCTTGATGAGATCACTTCTCTCTTCCACTAACTCCTTATGAGCCCTACCCCCTTGGCCCCTTCTTGTCTCCTAACTGCTATTCCCCCACTGTTGCACTATCTCTGCTGCACATCATCAGTCTCTCCCTAAAATTGCTTATTTACTTCTCTTAGCAAAGTCTGAGGATCTCTGTTCCATTAAGAAGAACATAAGAACATAAGAAGTGCCATACTGGGTCAGACCAATGGTCCATCTAGCCTAGTATCCTGTCTCTGACAGTGGCTAATCACGGTGGCTTGGGAGAAGCACCCAACAGGTCACAATGGGGGATCCATTCCCTATTGTTTTCCCCCAGTTCCCGTCATGCTCCCCCATCCTGTCTGGCTAATAGCTGCTAATGGATCTATCTTCCAGAAATTTGTCCAAACCCCTTTCAAACTCAGCTATAGTACTGGCCCTTACCACAGCCTTTAGCAGTAGATTCCACATCCCAATTATACGCTGAGTGAAAAAATATTTTCTTTTATTTGTTTTAAACTTGCCACCCATGAGTATCATGGAGTGTCCCCTAGTTCTAGTACTAGTTATTAGTTTCACACCACTCATGATTTTATAGATCTCTATCATATCTCCTCTTAGTCGTCTTTTCTCCACGGTGAAGAGCCCCAACCTACCAAACCTCGTCTCATATGGGAGCCCTTCCATACCCTTGATCATTTTTGTTGCCCTTCTCTGTACCTCTTCAAGTTCAGCTATGCCTTTTTTGAGATGGGGAGACCAGAACTGCACACAATATTCAAGGTGTGGTCGCACCATTGATTTGTATAATGGCATTATGACCTCCTCAGTTTTATTCTCTATACCCTTCCAAATAATTCCTAACATTGTTTTTTTTTTTGACTGCGGCTCTGCACTGCACTGTAGATTTTATTGTATTGTCCACGACCACCCCCAGAACCTTTTCCTGAGTGGTAACTCCTAGCTTAGTACCCAGCACTGTGTACACATAGTTTGGAATATTTTTCTCTATGTGCATCACTTTGCATTTATCCACATTAAATCTTATTTGCCATTTAGATGTCCAGACACCCAGTGTCGTAAGATCCTGTTGCAGTTTCTCACAGTCTGCTCGTGTTTAAACTACCTTGAATAACTTGGTGTCATCTGCAAATTTGATCACCTCACTCTTAACATACTTTTCCAAATGATTAATGAATACATTATACAGCACCGGTCCCAATATGAGGCACACCACTTTTTACTTCTCTCCATTGTGAAAATTCTTGTGCTACTCAATCTCTCTGCCACCTTTGGAGATGCCTCGGCCTGAAGACTCACCCGTGTAAGATGGGGGGCCACAATGGAGAGGGCGTTCTCGGTGGCTGGGCCGTGGTTGTGGAATTCCCTCCCGGAGGAGGCTCGCATGGCCCTCTGGCTGTTGGCCTTTTGACGTATTTGTAAGACTTGGCTGTTTGACCAGGTCTTCAGAGGGGAGGGTGGGGGGGGGGTTAATTTCTATGGGGGGTTTTTTAAATTTGTTTTAATTAAGACGTTGTAGACTTTTTATGTTAAAAAATTGTTTTATATTACATTGGAAGCCGCCCCAAGATGCCGTAGGCATGGGGGGCAGCATATAAATATAAGGAAATAAATAAATAAATAAATAAATTTAGAGAACATTGCGTTAAAAATTACATATGATGCAAATCCACTGTAACATCACCATAACACCATTTTAACATTTCTTATGCATGTTGCAGGCCTTGTATTGGTTCCCTCTGCAGCCCTGAAACATCCATAAGTTATGTTAAAGTGGTGATAAAATGGAGTTAAGGTGCACTCACCCTATAAATCCAGTTTCTATACCACTCAAGGATTTCTGAACTATTATTTTAAAAAAACAAACTGATAAAACACTGGATTACATCCTTGTACGAACTGAGTAGGCAATGCAATATTTTACTTTAAAAGATAAGCAATAATGTGGTCACCTTTTTTATAGATAAAATGTTTCTTTGTTTTAAATACATTGTGGATGAGATAATTCTGCTTCTGCCCTTACATCTACTGTCAGTGTTTTTACATACATTGTTCCAATGAATTCCTTTTATTTTCCTCTTCATTCTTTTTTTAAAATCTCCTACTTTTGATGACATGTTTTTTATTTCTCTTTGTAAAACCTGTCAGAAATTTGGTGTTGAGTTAAAATGGCTAGAAAAATAAAAGTTTGCTGGAATTCTTTGGGTTTGGGGGGGGCTTGCAGTTTTTGGAAAAACAAAACTGCGATCCAGATGGCATTCATCATGAGGTTCAAGCAACTGAGTTTCCACTGTTTTTGTTTATTTTGTTCTTTTTGTTGTTCTTGGTTTTATTTCCAGTTTGGTTGTTTCCAGCTTCATTAATTCACTTTTTGTTCATTCCCACCAGGATCAAAGAGAATAGGAAGGACTAGGCTGAAATGGCAAGCCAACATGGTAGCTGTTTCTGATGGAAAGAACTCTTCTGCAATGAGCAGCATGGTGCAATAGAGACATTTATTCCTCTACTTTTGTCTGTGATCTGCAATTTCTGCTGGCACTTTCGGACATGCAGTCCTGGTGCAAAAGTAGTGGAAAAAATTTTCTTCTGACACTTTCCAAGATTATTCCGACACTTTCTGATCATTCTGAAGTTGCAAAGCAAAGGATGCAGAATTAGTGAAATGCCAGCAGAAAAGCTGTGGAAAGTCACAGGCAATTCTGAAATGGTGGAATAAAATATCGGCACAGAAAAAGGAGTTGCTGCTTCAGCCCTAGTTAGGACAAAAACCAGAACTGGGCAAAGGAATGACCAAAATGAAAAGACAGAACAAAATGAATGAAAGCCACAAAATGAATCAACACCACAAGAAGACAAAAAAAAGGAAATTGAAAGGAGATTCGTTGAATACTGTTCAATACCTGATTCATTCATTTTGGGTCAGATTGTTTGGATTCGGCAACTTTATACATTTCTGCATTTCTCATTTCTTGAGATGGTTGTTTAAACAAGCTGTTTGTTTACTAGGGATGGGACTATCGGTATCGGATTAATCTGATAATGCTGATAATTGTCGATATTGGATTAATCCAATAATAATGCTAATGTCGGTATCGGTATATCGGTTTTTAACACTGCAGATTTTTTTGATCTTTAACATTGCAGCCATTTTAAAAATGGCCACAATGTTAAAGATCTGAAAAATCGGCAATGTTAAAAATCGGATATACCGATACCGATAAATCCGATATCAGATTAATCCAATAATGATAAAACTGATAACCGATAATTCGCCTGGAGTCCCACCCCTATTGTTTACACACATGGTTTTTAAAACTGAGTCAAATACCTGAACAAAGAGCAATTATATCTGCTTTGTTTAACCCAATGCAAAGCATGTAAGCTCACCAGGTATGATATTTGGTGCAGATATTTGTTTCAACTGTCATGAGAATGTGAGTCCTTTAACTCAGATGAATGAACATGGACAATCTCATGGTAAAATGGTTGGTCATTTTAAAAAGGATAGGTCTAGATTGAAATAGGTTAGAGAGCCTTGCAGTGTTGTTAGTTGCAAGGTGAAATGGGTTTTGACATTCTCTAGCGAAGCGACAATGTATATTTTGTGTTACAGAATGTAGAATATGGACAATGGACTCAGAGTGAGATGGTCCCTCAGATAAGCAGGACCCCGGTCACATAGGGCATTATAGTTTAAAACCAAAACCTTGAATTGGACCTGAAAGACAATTGGCAACCAGTGCAATGCCTGAAGCACCAGTTGGATGTGCCCCCTGTGGCCTATCCCAGTTAGGAGATGAACCACAGTGTTTTGCACCAGTTGCAGCTTCCTGACAGACAGGAGGACATTTTTTGTGGCCACTATGTCTCTGTGGAAGGCCCTCCCAGTGGAGGTCATCCTGGGCAGTCCTATGTAGAGCACATTACAGTAGTCTAGCCTCAAGGTGATGAATGCATGGATGACAGTGGTGAGATCAGAGTCCAAGAAATATGGGCGGAGCCTTTTCACCAGATGTAATTGGCTAAAGGTGCCCCTTGCACATCTGTGCAGAGCTGTGAGTCGAGGAGCACACCCAGACTGTGAACCTGAGGGACCAAGGCAGGGAACACCCCATCAATGATAGGGGACTCCACTCCCTCAGCCCTCCCCACAAGCATTACTTCCGTCTTGCCAGGATTTAACTTCAGGTGGCTCACCCTCATCCAGTCCCCCACAGCTGTGAGACACAGAGTAAGCAATGAGATTGCTGGTCCTGAGTCTGCTAAACACAACTGGTAGAGCTGGGTGTCATCAGCATATTGATGACATCACACTCCAAATCCTCTCATGACCTCACCCAAAGGCTGTATATACACATTGAACAGGAGATGACAGAATAGAACACTGCGGGACCCCACACATGAGATCCTACGGAGGCAAGGTAAAGTCCCCTAGGACCACACAGTGAGTTATTCTATCCATTTTGTCCAAAAAGTACATCAAAAATATGTCACAGAGGGACTTGGATGAATCCAGTTCCAGGTGGACACAGGCTGGACTGACCAGACCCCTCACCACCCAGAACAGCTTTGCTGGACGCAACTCAGAAGATGCTATGAGGGTAACAAAGAACCGTTTCTTTACTGCCTGCACAGCTACAGCATAGGTCTCAAAAATGCTCTATGCCGCAATCAGTCATCTTGGGCATGAGTACAGCGCCAACATTGCTCCAACCACTTACCCTCATGCTTCAGTCATCCCAGCTTCTCCATGAACCACGGGGACCTGAGGTAATGAAATGTTGGGAGCAGACACCTAGGAGCCACCTGATCAATGGCCTCGGTTATCCAGTTGTTCCACAAGGCCACGGGGTCATTCATGGAGTGGCCGTCAAGGTCTAAAGGCAATTTCCCAAGATTTCCGGAACCTATTCGGTTCTATAAGTCTCTGGGGGTGGACATCCTAAGAGGACCCACACCCCAATGGTCAGATAGACACACCTGGATGCTCGCCCAGAGGAGGAAATGGTCTGATCATGACAAAGATAAACATACAGCATCTCCTATTATCAGGCCCCCCACATCCAGGTCAATGCAGAACATCAAGTCCAGAGTATGCCCACCCTCTTATGTTGGGCCAAACACCACCTGGGTCAGAACCATGGTTCCCATGGTGGCCATGAATTCCTGCTCCGCCCCATGCAACCCATCCTTGGCATAGATATTGAAGTCCCCCCATGACAATAAGCCGAGTTGACCTCAAGACCACCTCCAAGACCAGGATGGTGTCATGGGGGTAGGGGGGTTTGGGGTCCACACTCAGGGGTTCCAGTGCTGCTGTGGCTTATTCCTGGCTCGGGAGGCTACACAGAGGTTAAATGCCCATCAGGATAGAGTGGTGGCCTTAAGAGTCTGTACGGACTCAGGCCTCTATCATCATAGGGTGCCAGAGAGCACAGGGAAGCCAAGCCTTGCCCCATGCACAAAAGGGCTACAATCCTTCAGGCAAGAAGGGGAAAGGGTCAGTGTGGGGGAAGCTGCATGGGGGGGGAGGGTATAGGGAGATCCAGGCAAGGGGAAGAGGATGAAGGGGACACAAAACTAACAGAGAGGACACACCCAGGAATGGAGGGGGGGAAGGCAGCATGCACTCACCAGGCACTCACATGTTTCACAAACTCTACCAGGAAATAAGGACAGAGTCAACACAATGCTCGGGGCTCCAGGGGAGAAATCACACACACTCTCACTCTTCCTTGCACTCCACAAAGGGACTTCAGTTAACTGCAATCAAGAGGGGCTGGTCTGTCTGCGATCACCAGCGACGCACTAGAGCCGGTGCTGGGCTTTTATGAGGAAAGTGCTCCAAGCGTCACAACAGGGGCAGGGGCGCCCCCATGACGCTTGGCGGCATCAGGCAGGGTGGTTTCAGGCATTGCGGTGGGGCTCTCTGCCCTGGGAGATGCTGCGTGCTGCGTGCTGCTCTATTGGAGGTGGGGCTGCACTGGCATGGGCCTCATGGGGGTGCCGTCGGGGGCTTAGCAATTGCAACTGGAACCTCCACCTAGAGGTGGGGCTCACAGGTGGCTAGAGCTGACACAGATGCTGCTGTGCAGTGGAGTGAATGGTACACTAGCAGAATCCTCAATCTTTTCCAGGCCAGAGCCCCCTGTCTGTCATCGGCCAAATCAGTCACAAGATGGAGGCCCCCTATACCGGACTTATGCCACTTTCAGACCTCCCCCCGTGCATATTCTGGCTGCAGGGAGGAATGCGGAGCCAGAATATACGTGGGAGCAGTGGGTCTGAAAGTCCCCCCCCCAGCTTGACTTTGCCAGCAGACACACACAGGGTTGCAGAGCTGGATTTCCTGCTCTGCATCCCTATGTATGTCTGCCGGCAAAGTTGTGTGTATGTGTGTGTGGGCTTTCAGATTGGCCAACCCCTGTGCATATTCTGATTGCACATCCCTCCCCCCAGCCAGACTATACAGCAGGGGAGACGTCTGAAAGAGGCCTTGGTCTGTACTCGAAACCTCCTTATGGTCAATCAGTGCTTGAAAAAAATGGCAACGCATCCCCCCCCCAACCCACAGACCTGGGCTGGAGCTGGATGAAGTACCCAGTCAGAATGAGGTCAGTCATAATCAGTCCTGACATCTCGTCCAGCCCAGGTCTCCATGATACACATGAGGTCAGCTGCCCACTCCAAGATGGAACTGTGAACAGTGGAAGATGTACTCACCACTGAGCTCGCATTGAGCAGCACCAGCGACAGACCAGGGTCACCTGAGACAATGGGTAATTTCAGATGTACAGTCCTCCTTTCTTGACACAGTGCATGGTTATTTCTTTGTCCCCCTTCGGAATCAGGTCGGCCGGTCAACAGACGTGCCGGCCTGATTTTGCTCGGGGATCGGGGAGGAGGTGGGGTCATGTGGCGTAACGTGTGGCCGCACAGCCTGCCTCCCCCCCATGGTTCCTCGGCCGCCCACCCTCCTGGAGACAAATGGTCGCAGCAGCCAATCTGGCCACTGCACTCAATCCAAGCTGGTGGCCAGGACCATGCTCTGTCCTCGGCAGCAGTAACAGACATTACCGGAGACTGATTCCAGACCGTGATCCAGGTAACCACATTTCCGGAGTTGAAGATGGCCTCCCCTCTGGAACGGTGGTTAATTGGATTCCTGCCAGGTGTTCACTGTGGTGAACATCTGGCAGGAACCCCTTCAGATGTTATGGAATCTCCTCCACCACAGGTGGTTCACTGTGGTAAAAGAGAGGCCCGTAACATCTGAAATTACCCAATTTTCTCTCTGGGTATTTTCAGACATTATGAGATCACGCTCAACCCCAGTGAACCACGTTCAATCCCGCGGTGGGGCCAAAGAGCCCTGAACATCTGTTCGGTGGCAGCCAGATGTTCACCACAGTCAATACCCACATGGGGTCAAAATCAACCACGCTTACGGACCTCCGGCCCGGACCATCTCCGAAACCGTGGTCAAAGAAATTCCCAACGGGAAACAATAAAAAGTAACGTCTGGACGGCACTCACTATTCAGAATCAAGCAAAATGATTCCCAGCCGGGGACAAAGCATGCAGCATCGTTGCCAGGCAACCAACAACAACACAGGCCACAGAGGGAGATTTAAAGGTCATACAGCAGCAGGAGAATGTGGTGGGATGAAGCGAGGTGGGAGGCAGAGAAGAGCAGAGGGCAAGAGAGCAAGGGAGGAGGAGGTGGTGGAGGCGCAAGCAGCAGAGGAGGTGGTTTTACTGCACATGCAGGAGGTGGAGGGAGAGCAGCAGCAGCAGCAACAGCCAGGACAGGCCGCCCCGGGGACATCGACTGGACCAGGGTAGGAGGCACCCCGGAAATGGGTAAGGGCAACGAAGGGGAGCAGACCACAGGGGCACCAGGGAAGGGGCGGGGGACCAGCCGGGCAGCCAGCCAGAAGGTGAGGGGGAAGGGGCAGGGACGCGGGAACAGGGCAGACCAGCTATCAAACAATCCCCCCCATTGTGTCCTGCAGACACGCAAATGGGCCCAGGAGCCCGAGCCCCCGGAGGACATGGGCCCGACCCAGGTGGATGAGGAGAAAGAGGAGGAGGAGGAGGAGGAGGGGAGATGGGGGAGAAGGCCCTACCACCGAGGGGGCCAGTGGGGGCTCCGGGAGACCCGGGACTTCATCCGCATCTGGCGGACCCTGGAGCATCAGCTGGAGCTAGCGCTCAACGAGAAGAATGAGCACATGTTCCAGGAGATAGTGCAGGAAATGGAGGTGGTGGGGCATCACCGTACCATCACACAGTGCCGCTCCAAGGCTGAAAACCTAAAGAGGGGGCACAAGGTCATCAGGGACAACAACCAGTGGTCTGGACATGGACTCCTGTTCACCACCTTCTACGATGCCCTGGACCGCATCCTAAATCGGAAGGGATCAATAGTCTCCCCACGGCTCCTGGGGAGTGCTGTGGTCCAGGGCAGGGAACAGGCTGAGGTACCACCTCCCCTCGCCCCCCCCCACAAGAAGACACCCGCTCCAGAGCCCCAGACCCCCAGCAGGAACGTCCTGGGACTTCAGGGACCAGCAGCACCCCCTGTACAGCAGCCCAGAGAGTCCCCACCCCCTGGCTGAACAGCCGGACTCTGAGGCCGACACCCTCATCACCCTCACCCAGTGGTCACAGGGGGAGCACAGCAACATGGAGGGGCCGGCCTCAGAGGGATCAGAGACAGACATTCAGTGTAAGAAAGGACACGGGACAGGGGGACAGACCCGGGGCAAGGAGGAGGCGGGTTGGGGATGGCCCGGCCAGGGGGCAGGCCCCACCCAGCCCTGACAGCCCACGCCATGCATCCGGAACTGGGGGGGCCACCTGGGCACCCTTGAAGCCCTCCACCAACCAACCCCCCATACCCCACAGGGCACAGAACACCCCAGCACTAGAGGCAGGGAGGCGAGGAGGCTGGTGCACAGCAGCCCAGGCAGCAGCCGGAGGACCCAGGTGAGGCACACAGGCAGGGTGGGGGGGCCCGGGGAGGCTGGGTGGAGGACCCGGGACATGCATGGCAGGATGGGGGGCCAAGAGGGGTGGGGGGGGCCAAGGGGGACGGGCACCCAGGGCAGAAAATGACTTACCTCTATGTACCTACAGGACAGCTGGAGGGGCCACAGCAACCCGGGCCTGTGCCTACAGCCCAGTGGATGAGGGAGCACTGGGCACAGGTACGGCACCAGAGGGAGGACCAGGTGGAGCACATGTCTGGAGCACCACAGAAAAGGGGAAGCAGATGATTTCATCCATGGACTGCATGGAGGAGGCCACAGAGCGTTCCCTGGAGTGGGCGGAGGCAAGAAAACAGAGGCTCCAGGCAGAGGTGCACCTGGAGCGGAGGCAGGAGCGCTGGGAACAGAGCAGGCAGGTAGAGGGCGGCATTTGGGCAGCTGAAACAGACCATTGAGGGGATGGTGCAGGAGCATTCCGCCAAGATGGACAGGTCCCATGACATTGGGACCTCCCTGCTCCTGCACATGGGCACTATGTGCACCTATGTCATGGCAGTCACCTTGCCAGACACCCTGCCTGCCCAGGGTCCCGTGCTGGGCCCCTTGGCACCCCCACAGCCTCCCCAATTGTCCCAGTTGTCTCCACACCAGCAGGGGCCCCGCATCTGCCTCCCAGTCCCCACTGGCCTCCGGAGGGAGCAGCTACCCAGGGGGGCCCCTTGGGTCCTGGGTCCTCCCTCCCTCCCACTGCCACCTGCCCCTCTGGACACCGTGGCATCCCAGGACACCGTTGGGGACACAGACAGCAGGGGGCAGCTCCCAGAGGTCTGTGCCACTCACAAGGCACTCGAGGGGGCACCCCAAGAAACATGGGGGCCGGGGGGGATGAGAGGTAAGGGGGAGGGAGGTCTGAGGGGGGGACTGGGAGGCAGCAGCGGGGCCCCTGCTGATGGTGGTGGTGGCACAGGTAAGCGCATGATATAATAAACACAAGGATGACACAGCCACCTCCTGTGGTCAGTTCAGGGGACTGGAGGTGGGGGGGTGAATCATGCCCATATAGTGACTCATCTGGGAACTCCCCCAGCCCCCAGGGGGTTGGGCCGGGTGGTGGGAACCGTCATGCCTGGGCCTCCCAGCTGATGTGTCTGGCTAGGATGGCATGGATGCATTTGGCGTAACGGTACTCCCTCGGGTTGTCCGCATTCACATACAGAGGCAAGGGGCTGGGAGGGCGGATAGGCATGGCGTATTCAAGGGCGGCCCCATTGGTCTCACACACATTGTGCAGCACACAGCAGGCACCAATCACCAGGGCCAAGGTCTACAGTGTGTAGTCTAGCCCGCTGGCAAGGCTCCTCCAGCGCTGCTTGAGGGCCCCAAACGCCAGCTCAACCACAGTCCTGCTGGCACACAGGTGGGTACTGTAGAACACCTCCGCTGGGGTCCAGGTGACCAGGTATACCTTCATCAGCCACCGGTTGAGGTGGTAGGCTAGGTATCCCAGGATACAGGGGGGCATCAGCACCCCCTCGATCCGGGCCATCCCCATGTCTGCAAAGTCCCCCGGTACACCTGGACATAAAAGGGGGAGATGGTCATGATCTGGGCATCGTGGATGCACCCGGAGTTGCCCATGAAGATGTCTATGAACCTCCCCTGGTGGTCCATGACCACCTGCAGTTGCAGGGAATGATACCTGTGTCTATTGACATACTCTGTGGCCTCCCCCGTGGAGGGGTGGAGGATCTCGATGTGGGTGCTGTCCACGGCACCCATGCAATTGAGGAACCCACCAGCCACGAAGTCAGCCATCATGGGCCCCTGATACACCAGCTGGATTGCCCTGTCAAGGAATACACCCTCCACAGCCTCACAGACATCCCAGAGGATACAGGTCACGGTGCTCACCCTGACACCAAAGTACTGTGAGACAGACCGGCAGGAGTCAGGTGTTGCCAGGGCCCAGAGCCAATGGCCATGCACTGGACCATGGGGATGAGGTTACTCATGGGGGTGTGCTGTCACTCCAGCCAGTGCGTGAGCAGCTCTGTGAGCCACAGTAGGGTGAGCTTGTCCATCCTAAAGTGTTCCCTCCAGGCTGCCTCATCCCACTGAGCCAGCACCCAGGACCACCAGCCCTGGGCCCGCTCCATGACACAGAGCTGTCAAGCAATGGTCATAGCGAGCCCGGCAGCCCGGCGCATGGTCTCCCTCCTCCGTTGGAGGTGCTCGGCCACCTCATGGATCACCGCAGACCTGGTCCGGCTGTGACTCACCGCCTGTAAGTCCGCCCCGGACACCCACTGCACCCTGAGCTGGGCCAGGGATCACCTGTGGGCTTGGTGAGCCCTGTGGGCCCCTGCAGCAGTCCAGGCCACAGTAACCCACAGGCGGTGCCAGGTGCACCTCCGTGGTCTGGATGCGCAGCTGATCGGTGTGGGCATGGTACCACTCAGCACAGAGCACAAGGAGCATTCCGCATGCACCCAACCTGTCCCACTCCAGGGTGAGGTGAGCCCAGGGAGGCTGCTGGCAGTCCTAATATAGGCTGGGATGGATGTCCCCCCCTGGCTGCCTGTGCTGGCTCCTTCAGGGCGGGCAGCCCGGGGAGGTGGGTGCGCGGTATTGAGCGCACCTGCTGTCCCTGGCAGGTGCCGTGCACACAGGCTGCCGTGCACACGGGCGTGCAGGCTGCAGCTGCATGTCTCCTGTCATCACCTCCCACCTCTCCCTGTTTGCAACATCATGTCCTTGTCGGCCTAATTAGCGTGTCGGTTGTCCTGTCTGTGTGCTCGGTTCCTGCAGATGTGCTGGGTCCGCACCCCATGCCTTGCTCTGTTGACATACATTGTTGCGGCCTGTGGCTTTCTCGGCTGGCCTTGGTGCCCCCCGAGCCCCCTCCCACTCCTGGAGGGAATGTGGGTTCCCCTTCCCATGGTGTTATTCTCCCTGGTATGATGGACTATGGCTGGCTGTGCTTCCACTGGGTTCCCGGCTCCCGGACCCCATGGAGCCCCCCATCCGTGGTCCTTCCACGAGACCACGGCCCTGTGTGACCTGTGGCATACCCTGGTGGTGCAATTGCTCCTGAGCTGCCCGGACAGCCTTTCAGGTGCTTATGCGAGCCTTAGCTCTGGCCTTCGTTACTTCTGCTATGAGGCGAGCGCCCGGGATTGCCAGCTGCATGCTGAGATGCTGGGGCTGGTTCCCTTTCCCAATGGGCGCATCCCAGAGATGAGATGCTCGCATGTGGCCTGGTCTGTGGTGGAGACCGTGTCCACCCTCTCTATGTGCAGCCTTGCCACCTACAAGGTCTGTCTGGTGGAGGGGAGCCCTGCCCTGGCCGTTTCCTACTTTGGCTGGGTTCACAGAGCCCATGGGTACCAGCACTCCCGTGGGGCAGTGTATCACCAGCTGTTGGAGTTGGGTCCATGGCCCCCTGCTGCTGACTGCTGCATGTCTGAGCTTACCACGGCGGAGCTGGCAGCACTGTCGGGTGAGTGGTCCCGTTCCGATGTGCACCTGGGTCTCTCCATGCAGGATCCCTTCCAGGCTTACTACCTGATTGCCCACCACATGTCCATGCAGGGGTACCACCAGGGCATGCTTCATTGACCCCACCTCATTCACCAGGTGGAGCACCCACCCCCTGGTCCCTTCGTGGCCCCCAGAAGCTGGCTGTGAGTCTCCCTGTGCCTCCCGGACCCCTGTTCCTGGCCCCCATGCGGGATCCCAGTTCCGCCCTGCTGGCATGGACCACTGCCTTCTCCCTCCTTGCTCTCCCGGCCATGCTGTTTTGCAGCCTGCTTCCTGGGGTGTTGCTGGGCCTGCCTTTGACTCCGGGCCACCTCTTCCCCCACATCTGCCTCTATCCCCGGTGTTCCCCTCCGTGGCCGCCATTTTCATTGTCTGCCTCCGGCACCCTGACCGGCCAAACTGGCTTCCCAAGGTGCTGCTGACTGTCCTCATTTGCCTGTGCCCCCTTCTGCGTCCTGCCCCCCTCCTGGGTGCCCATGTGATTCGGAGTTCTGGGGCCCCCGGACTGGCCCTCCCAGCTTACTCCCAGGGAGGGGGGCTGTGTGACTTTGGACCTGCTTCACTGCCCTGGACCGCCTGCCTCCATCACCCCCTCTCTGTCATTTCCCCTCCTCTTCCCTGTCCCTCCCCCACCTCCCCCCTTGCCCATTGTGCCTTGTGTGTTGTCTGTCCTGCTGTCTCTCCCCCCCCTTTCATGTCCGGGCGTGTGTTTTTGTGCTGTGTGTTCCACTGTGCCCTCACTGTATGTGTGCCTGTTGTGTGTGGTACCTGGGCAGCTCTTCTCCCCATTCTCCCTCCCTTCCCGTTTCCCTTGTGTGGGTGTTCCCTTGTGTCCCTTTCAGCTTCCTTTGCCCTCAGGTAGCCATGTCTGTGTCCCGCCCCTCACAGGCTCCTTCTGGGTGTTTTGACTATGGCCAGGAATCGGCATCACGTATGTTGCACCGTCCTGGGTCATGAACTGGTGGCCTGATTCCCTGCTGTGGTCCCGCTCCCGTCACGTCTGTTTGGGGTCTTTATTGACTACCGGGGGTGGTTGTTCGGTTCACCACCACTGGGAATCCACTGTGGTGACTCTTGAATGCGTAACGTCTGAAATCCCCCTGTGTTATCTGAGCTGACCGCCCCACTCCCTCCGCCACCAGGAGGGTGGAGATAGCAACAGGGGCTCAGGGACTCCCCTTCCCCCGTGGCCAAGTCCTTGCCTGGGGTGGTTCAATCACTGCAGGTCAAACAGTTAGGGTCAGTTAGTTCCAGACTCTCTCTGCAGGTGGGGCACCAGTGGTGGTACTTCAGTATAATTCCTCAATCCCACACAGCAAGAAAGACATGCAAAACATATGAAATATGAGTCAGGATCATGACTTCATTCACAGATGATATGATCCCACTTTAGGTCTACTCTCATCCCATAGTTTGGGACAAGACAACCTCTGGCTTAGGCCATTCTGTTTCCTTCATATAATTCCTAAAGGAATGAATGGAAGTTAACCAATAGCAAGGTTTCTCTTTTCCCAGAGAGAGTCAGCAAAAATTAACCAGTTCTCCCCACCCTCTTGTGCCCTGGAAGGAAGAGAACCAGCAAGAGAATAGATCTTTTTACAGAAGAAAGGAAGGTGACTTCCAGCTTAGAAAACCCATTTTCTACCTAATACTGGTGATATTTTTAAAGTGTTGATATTAGGTACCAACTTACGGCACCCAACGAGAGCTTTTGAGGCACTCAAATTTGATTTTTCTAATTTTAATTTTAATTTTTTGCTGTTTCTTTTGCCTGCTATTAACGTTATCACTAGCAAAGAGTTTTGCTTTAAAATAATTTATTCTGAATGCCTTATGCTCCATGCTACAGCACTTTTAAGGAGACCCTCTGCAAAAAAAATAAAAAATCCTTAAGGTAGACAAACAATTACATGTTCCTTACAGAATAAAACTTAGAGGCACTTACCTTGACAGTTTGATATTCCTTCTTCTTGTTAATATTTCAGTACAGACTACTTCTTCCTTGCAGGTATTTTTAGCTTCCCTCTTCTGTAATGTGCCAAATAGCATTCCAACCTGTGCACCTGATTTCCTGTGATGTTCCCACATCTGAAATTCAACTTGAATACATGTAACTAGGTCCAATTCACTGAGCTCACTCTAGGGTTGTTGTTGTTGTTGTTGTTGTTTGTTTGTTACTGTTTTTTGTGGCAGTAGGTTTCATCAAATTGATGGTATTTCTTGACTTAGAGAAAAGAAAGTTTAGCTTTGAACATTTTTTTTATTAAAGTGGGGTTTTGTTTTTTGTAGTTTTTTCCCCCCCAAAAGCATTGAAACATTATCAATATATGGTGGCAATAATAACACACCTCTTATTAAAAAGAAATATTAGTGATGAGAGTCAGGCTTGAACTTTTAAAAAATTTTTTATATAAAAAACCCATGTAAACACTGCTTGTGAATGGTGATGGATTGACAGCCCTATAGGCTTAAGTACCCTTTTAAATGAAGCATGCATCTGCTGATAATAATAATAATAATAATAATAATAATAATAATAATAATAAATACTTTATTAATGTCTTAACAAAAGGTCAAAACTTAAGTATCATTAAAAAATAAAACCATACATAAACCATCCATAGTTGAAACTGCAAAGAAGAACCACATTAACCAGTATAAAAATAATATCAATCCATGGTAAACATATTAAATCAAATTTTCTCAATAAAAAAAATAATAATAAAAAATAAAATAAAAAATAAAATAAAATAATCATATTATTATTATTATTATTATTAAACATTTATAAAGCGCCAGTAACAACCTGGCGCTGTACAGAACATATAATCAGCTGCGGTCCCTACCTGTGGCTTACAA
>QEPC01013421.1:381991-408403 GCA_003113815.1 Sphenodon punctatus
CATCTTCATGAATGTTAGACCCCTTGTCTTTCCCTCTGTTCCCCTTCCTAAGTCTCTCCCCCAGCTCCTGTCTCTCAGATTGTAAGCCCTAGGAGCAGGGACCGTGTCTATTTTATTACTTTGTAAAGTGCCAGGTACACTGCTGGCGCTATATAAATGTTTATTAATAATAATAATAATAATAATAATAATAATAAACGGGCAGGACCTCTTTCCCTGCCCACTCCCCTTAACCAGCCTCTCCCCGTTTCAGTATCCCATCCCCTGCCATGACTCACAGCCACAGCAAAAAATAGAATGAAAAAGCTGCTGCAGCTGTTTCTTTCTTCCAAGCTATAACTCTGGAAAGCAAACAATTTTAAATGATTTTTGAGGTATCAATAAAAGCTTTAAAAAGGTTTCTTGCCTGTCACTGTGTTTCCCTCTCCCCTATCCTACACTCCCTTAGCACATGGATGTCCACAGAAGGAGTTTGGGAATGATTGGGGGGGCTGGTGGCAGTGTGCCTAGGATGCACCTGCAGTGGACTGGGCAATGATTGCAATGGTGCTGGTTGTTGCCTGGCTGCATGGATTAATTTTGGGAAGGGGGGCTTGTCAGGGCTTGGGGGTGGGGGCTGATCTCCGGGAAATATTCCCATTAGGACTATGTACCCAAAAATGTGAAAGGCCAGGGAAAGGTCAATATTGGCCATTTCAAGGTTAGTGATAAAAGCCAGAAGAATCCTGCATGGTTTATTTGCATTTCATTAATTACATCTGTGCACCATCCCCTGTGCTAACCATCATACAGTTTTCAAATCACAGGAGCTCCTGTTTTATATTCAGCTGTAGAGAGGCTGGTTAGTCTAGTGATTAGATTACTAGCTGGAGACGAAGGTGCATTTCCCTGCTCTGTCAAGTTCTGCAGCAGGGGGTGTGGCTTATAAGGCAGGGGTAGGGCTTGCGACGTAGGCTTGGGTCCCAGAAATCCATTTTAAAAATAAATTAAGCATTGCCTGGCTGCCAGTGTGAGCCATGGCCCCAGGGACAGTAATCCTCTGCAAGTTGTTACAGAGAATGCAACCATTGGGAAAGAGCAAGTGTCAAGCATGTACTGCCAACCAGGAAGAGCTGGGAGAATGCATGTTTGAAAACGGTGCATTTTTTCACCCATGACTTGATGGTACTGACGGACCTGGGCACAAGGAGGCTGAACACAATCTAAGTGATGGGACACAGACACATGGGCTTATGTCACCCGCATGGTGGGCTACACACAGGGCCGGCCCCAGGGTTTGTGAGGCCATGTGCGAAGTCTTGGTGTGGGGCCTAATTTGCATAATTAGGCACCACCTATTTATGCAAATGTATACGTTTACATAAAAGTTACTCCCTCTGGAAAGGAAGGATTCCCATTCTTCACCTCTTAGAGCAACCATGGAGAAGCATGGCCTCCTAATGCTTCCCCCCCTCCCCAGCCGAGTGTCTACCACCACTCCCCAGGAGTGGTTCCACTTCAGGGGTAGCCAAGCGGGCAGTGACTCAGGCACAGAGAGACTGACTGCATCCACTGCCATACTGGAGGAGGGGCCAGGGGGTGAGCTTAGCCAGTCTAGCCTCCAGGGCCTGTTGCTTCTTGCTGCCAGTGCCGCCTGTGCCTTGTGCACGCATGCGGTGCAACCAGTCCAGAGGTGTTGCTATCACACACACAAGACACCCAAAATGCAGCTAGCTTATTAAACGCATTATGCCATGAAAAGAGACATATAACCAGTTCAGTTGTGCCCCCATAATCAGTTCATGCTGCCCCCACCCCATAACCAGTTCATTTCTGCCCCCGCCCCCATATAATCTATTCACGCTGCCCCCACCCATAACCATTTAATTTGTGCCCACGGGGCAGCGTGAATTGATTATATGGGGGTGCAAATGAACTGGTTATGGGGTGCGGGTTTAAAGACAGTATTCCTGTTAGCAATAACTTCATTAAGAAGAGTTAGTGAAATAGCAGCCATAATAATCTCAGAACCATATTTGCAGATTTATTTTCCAAGACAGAATAGATATTGCTTTACATCCTAAATTCCTACCTAAGATAGTATAAGTAAGACAGTTGTGAGAATGTGGCCCTTTTTACACGGGTCTCTCCTCCCAGCCATAAACACGCAGATTTCTGTGTGTTCATGGGTGGGGGAACCCCATGTGAATGACGTGGTGCACGCGCCCATGGTGAGTGGGGGTGCGTGCGCGCTCGCCTAACACGCATCCCCACTCACCCCCCCACTCATCCCCACGCACGGAGCAACCGGGGGAAATGGTGGTTACTATGTGGGTGTGGATGAGTGGTGGGTGAGTGGGGATGTGTGTGCAGCTGTGTGCATGCCCCATCCATGCACTGGCGCGCCCACGGACTCCCCACCCGGCGGAGCCATGTAAAAATATCATGTGAGGAGCCACTCGAAGAAGAACAGAAGGTTGCTACCTTGCAAACAAGGTTCTTTGAGATGGCTCCGAACATTCTCACAACACCCACCCTTCCAGCCCCGCATGGAATTCTTTTCTTATATTTCTAGAAAGGGTTGAAAGGAACTGTCATTCAGAGGGGGAGGGTTCTTTTTATACCAGAGGAGCTCAAGACCATCATGTGGTCTATTATTTGAATAGGGTGAGCGCGCACAACCCAGTTGTGAGAATGTTGGGAGCCATCTCGAAGAACCTTCTTTACAAGGTAGCAACCTTCTGATCAGCACGTGGGGAGGAGCTGTTTGTAAACAGCCTTATCTCCCAGCCCGATCCAGTGTCCCCGCTGCTGCTGCTGTCGCAAGAAGGCAGAGGCAGGTGAGGGATGGGGTCTGGAGCCAGGGAGGGGAGGAAGAATCACTTTCTGGGGAAGAAGCTGGCTGCAGCCTGTTTCCCAGCCAGACAAGTGCAGGGGCCCCAGCTGATCATGGGGCCATGTGCTGCCGCACATGTGGCACATGCCTGGGGCTGGCCCTGGCTGCACATCCTGTGGGGCAATTCCTGCCATGAGTGGGGGCTGCATGTGTGCTGGGCAGTAGACATGTGGCTGGTGAGGAAAACACCTAACATTGAACTAACACTGGTGTAAATAGTCACAGAATTGTGCTGCCTATCTAAATTCGTACCACTTTTTCCCCGTTGTTCCAAATAGTTTGCAACTGTGCGGGAAAGGCAGTTCTGACATCTACAGAGCTTAAATTCATTGTATCATGAATGCACATCAGGTCCAATTTTTGACAGACATCTCGATATATATGGACTTTATTTAAAATCATTAGTAATAGCAGAAAGAAAAATTTTGCAAAAAGAGTTAACTGTTAGAAATAACACCTTCAGTTAACAGAAGGTGTTGTTATGGTATTTAGTGGGTTCTTAGCAAAGTCCCATGTGAGACAGTTTGAGGGAGATAGAAATTTATGAGAGATTTCTGCTCAGACTTGGGGGTCCAGAATTAGAGGTGCAAATGGGCATCCACCTAATCAGGCACCCCATCAAATTTGGGCTTTACCTAGAGGGAAAAATAGAGCTTGTAAGGCTTTTAAAGATACCTCATCCTCACAAGCATGGCATTGACAGCCATCTAGATGTTTTCCTTGCAGGATTGTGAGCCCACTGCTCTCTCACCCTAAAGAACAAGAGGTTTGGGCTGAGAGTGAAACACAGGCTAGTCTTTTACAGGCAGTTGCTAGGGGTGTGCACCAGGGACACGTAGTTTTTTGTTTTTTGTTATTAAAAACAGTCATTTTCAACAAAATTCATTATTTTTTATTGGTGTCATTATTGGTATCGGTATTGATTGGTATCGTTATCGTTATCAGTATTGATTTCAGTATCGATTTTGAGTGATAACGAAGATTTGTTTTCAGTATCATTTCCATGGCAGAAGTTCCAGCAGATGCCTGCCCCAGACTTCTCAGAAGTTGAACTCCTTCCTCCCGTTCTCATTAAAATGCAGTATAGTATTAGGTGCACAATGACAACATGAAAAAATACTAATATGTATCTCTAACCTAAACCTACATCTACGCCTAATAACCTATACTGTATGTAATATATTCTTAAATCTATCTATCTATCTATCTATCTATCTATCTATCTATCTATCTATCTAAAACTAATATAGCTATATATAATATGGACAGGAAGAGACGGACAGGGGAAGGGGAAAGGAAAAAAAAACTATAGGGTATATCTAATCATTATTTCAATTTTCTATATTTGTAATCTATAGCTGTCTATCTAATCTATAAACCTAAATCTCAATCATTCTCTCTCTTTCTTTCTCTCTCTCTCTCTCTCTCTCTCTCTCTCTCTTTGTCTGTCTGTCTGTCTGTCTGTCTGTACGGGGGAGACAGACAGGGGAAGCGAAAAGGGAAGATAAAAGGTATAAGGAAAGTTAAGGTATAACACTGAGGGCTGGGGAAGATTTTTAGTGCAAGCATCAGAGTTCTGTAATTGCAACCTGACACATCAAGAGCTACCACAGAACAAGAGTCAAACAGCCTGGCCCTGCAACATAAAGGTTTGCGGTGCCCTCCCCAGAGCCCCCGTGATTGGTTCTGGGAGGCAGGAAGCATGAGCAATCACAGGTTGCTATGCAACTGCCTGGACTTGCTTGCACAGTTCATTGGCCAGCGATTACATCCACCAGGTCCTTCTCCTCCCATCACAGGCCCAGTTCAAGAGTTCAACACTGTTTCTAGCTCAGAGATGTCAGCTCCCTCCTCCCCTCTCCACATTTTACCTCCAAAAACAACTGCCAGGCAATAATAAAATCAATAAAAATTGTCATTATCATTATTGATTTTGTTATTGTTTTTCTTGATAGTATTTTTGTCATTATTGCAATAACAATAACAAAAATGAGACTGTTATCATAAGAACATAAGAACATATCGATATAACAAAAATGAAGTGCACACCACTAGCAGTTGCCTGCTCCATCATAAGCTCTCCATCAGGCATCATGGATTGAGAGGACTCAATGACCATTGCAATCTAATGAAACACAATAATTTGTTGGGGAAGAACTCTCCTTCTGCTACGCCATCAACAATTCACAATTTAAAATTCATTAAAAATACTAAAAATATACTAAAAATAAACTAAAAGGACAGCACCAACCCTCCCCTCCCTTAACCCACCTCACCCTACTTGTCTCCCACTCCAAAGTCCCGGTGGAACAGCTAGGTCTTACACTGGGTGTTTTAACACACATTTCTCCTGAATGTTTGCTGTTACATCCTGTCTAAATCACTCACTCAGATCTTAAACATCTGGCTCTTTGAATTTCTGTCTAGAACTTCTCCCAGAACTTTTGTGTGTAAAATGTTCTCCTGGTAAACTGCTTTGCTCCAGGCAGCTGTGGTCACTTGGTTTCCATGGCAGCCTGTCATGTCTACAGCTGCGGCTACTATAGGCTACCTCAGGGCAGTGTTTTTGTGAAGAATACATCCAGGAACTGCCTCGGGGCAGTGTGTGTGTGTGAAAAATGCATCTGGAACTTTCTTGTGGACTTGTAAACCCAGAAGATTGAAAAATCAAGAACGTTAAGGTGTGTGTAAAAATGCCCATAGTCTTTGGAAAGAGGGAAGATCTAGGTCCAGGCGGGCCTCCATCGGGAGAGAATTCCACAGCCTGGGAGCAGCCACCAAGAATGCTCTCCCCATCGTTGCCACCCAGGGAACCTGGGGAACTTCGAGTCGGGTGTCTCTGTCCGACCGCAGGTGCCGCAATATGACCCGGGGCCTGAGGTGGTCCCACAAATAAGCAGGGCCACTTAGAGATTTATAGGTCACTACCAACACCTTGAATTGGGCCCAGAAGATAATAGGCAGTCAGGGCAGAGAACGGAGTACTTGTGTAATGTGTTCACGATGATCCATCTCCGTTAGGATATGGGCCACTGCTTTCTGCACCAGCTGCAACATCTGGACTGCCCCCAAGGGTAGCCACATGTAGAGTGAGTTACAGTAGTCTAATCTAGAGGTAAGAAAGGCGTGGATTATTGTGACCAGATAGGAGTCGAGACATATGGCTCCAGCCATCGCACCAGATGTAATTGGCGAATGCAGTTCCATAATAAGAATGCACATTTGAATCCGATAACTTTGGGAAATGAAATAAAAATAAACCAAAATGAATTTGAATCTGAAGGACCACCCCTAATATATAAATAGGCACATTGGGAGCACAAATTATGCAATGTATAAGAAAGAGAGGTCTTCCTGAACTCATATCATATTGGAAATTAGACTCATTTTTTTCTGTATAAAAAAAGAAAAAGAAGACAAAAAAATAAAAGACAAAATAAATAAACAATTAATTCTGTATGGGAAAAAGACACTTAGATTTATCTTGTAATAGGTTGTACTCTATGTAGCTACAGAACTTGCAAGCTCCATTCTCTTAGCTACAATTTAAATCAATATAATTGTAACTATTTTACAACGCATTAGTATAATGCAGTTATTTCATTTTAAAATCTGGCAGTACTTAGTACTAATGCAGTTAATGAGAAGCTGCAATCTTCCTCTGACAATGAAAAATGTAATTAGTTTAAGAAAGAAATATTGATCAAATTAAGTCTGACTGGTGGAAAATAATGCCTGTCTATAATCCTTGGATTTCTTTATTATCACATTAAGAGAGCTAGAAGGAAATGTTGTTCATTATTGCATTTCTGCATCAAAACCACAAGCTGAAAACAGACTCCTATGAAATGTGGAGCATATTCAGGCTTTTTTACACAAAAAAGTAACCCCAGGTAATTTATCTCTATCTTCACAATAACTTATGAAAGGCCATATGAACACTTAGGTGTAGAAAGGAAGCTACCTGACTAAGGGTGATTTCAGACGTTACGTGGTCCCGAGTCACCACAGTGGATTCCCAGCATTGGTGAACCGATCAACCACCGCCCGTGTTCAAAGAAGGCCCAGAACAGATATGACGGGACTGGGATAGCAACAGGTAATCAGGCCATAAGATCACGGGCCAGGGCAGTGCAACAGACATGACGCCGATTCCCGGCCGTGGTCAAAATACTCAGCAGGCACCAGGGAGGGGCGGGAGGCAGACATGGCCGACTGAGGGCAGAGGAAGCCAAAAGTGCCCACAGGGAACACTCTAACAAGGGAAATGGGAAAGGAGGGGGAAGAGGGAGAAGAGCCGCCGAGGCAACACACACAGCAGGCACAGTGACAACGAGGGCACAGTGGAACACACAGCACACACACATGCCCGGGTACACTCACACCTGCACAGGAAAGGAAGGGAAGGGCAGGACACAGCGGGACAGACAACATACATGGTACAATGGGCACAGGAGGGAGGGGGGGCCAGGGACAGGGAAGAAGGGGGGATCAGGCTAGGGGCCACCCAGGACACAGGAAACGGGACCCAGAACCCCCTACAAACAGCAGAGGCTGCATGGGTACCCCACAGCTACATAGGAAGTCCCAGAACAGGAGGGGGCCCTGAAAGACTGGGCCACAGGCACAGGGGGAGGCCACACGGAACAGGGAGTGGCCCCGGAATGGCCCAGGAGGCAGACAGGTACTCAAAGCACTGGCAAGGGTGCCATGGAGGGGATGCAGCAGAGATGGAGCAGTTCAGGAGGTCCACAGATGCACGCACACTGCCGGGCGGATGCCGGGAAGCAAAGATCAGAGTCCCAGAACCATGCGGTCACATAGGCACCCAAGGGGGGGAGTGGTCACAGGAGTTGGCGACGGTGGATGAGGAAGGTCAGAAGCAACTCGGGGAGCTGGGTGGAGGCATGGAGAGCAGGACTCAGCCACAGGAGAAGGCAGCCACGAAGGGGAGCACCGGTTTCAGACACGAACAGGGGGAGCCCTGGAGGGGGCCCAGAGCCACAGGTAGGGGCAGTGGAACCCCAGGAAACAGGCAGCACAGCTACAAGGCCGGGACATCATGGAGGAAGTAGGCAGAGGCCCGCGGCAGTGGCTCGTGGTAGGGGGAGGAGGCAGGAGCTCACCGTGGGGCCACCAACCGGGGTCTGGAAGGCACAGGGGGCCTCACAGTCAGCTGCAGGGGGAAATGAAGGGGCCCAAGGCTGGGTGGCCTGCCAGTTGAACGAAGTGCAGCCACTGAATCATGCCCTGACAATAGCCCAGCACAGACATGTGCTGGGAAACCAGGTAGTACACCTTGAAGGGATCCTGCGCGGCGAGCCCCAACTGCACATTGGAACAGGACCACACACTGGACAGAGCCACCAGCTCCATCTTGGTGGGCTCAGACAAGCCATAGTCAGCAGCAGGGGGGCACAGAAGATGACCAAGCTCCAACAGCTGGTGATACACCGCCCCACATGATCGCTGGTACCCACAGGCCCCAGGAACACAGTCAAAGTAGGACACGGCCAGGGCAGGGCAAGTGGAAGCACAGCCAGCCATGGTCCAGGAAGCAAAGGAGACTAATTGCGAGGACAGAGGGGCCCCACAATCCCTGGAGGGAGTGGAGGGGATGCAGGGGGGCCTCAAGGACAGCTAATAAGGCCACCAGCCACAACATGACATGGCAAGTGAGTGAGGCGTGGGGGGTGGACCCAGCACAGCTGCTGGAACAGAGCTCACAGACAGGACAGCCTACACACTAATCAGGGTGGCGAGGACAACTGGCTGGCTACGCTGAGAGGTTGATGACAGCAGGAATGCAGCTGCAGCCCACACACGCCCGGGCACAGGCTGGACCATGTGCCAGGCCCCTTTCAGAGACAGCAGGTGTGCTCAATGGACCACCCCCAGCTCCCCGGCACTGCTGCCCTGCAGGAGTCTGCCCAGGCAGCCGAGAGGGGGATCACTTACTTGGGGCTTCCTGGCAGGGGCCCGGGTTGTGAACCGGGGACGAGGCTACATGTGCCCTGGCCTATAACTGGGCTGGCTGCCCCCCACCCAGGACAACATGCACCATGGAGCTAGGCTGGTTGGGCATCTGTGGGATGGACCTAGCCTTATGTGCGGAGTGGTGCCACTCGCACACTGATCTCTTACGCATCCAGACCGCTGAGGTGCACCTGGATGCCCACCTGTGGGTTACCATTGCCCAGAGCACTGCTAGGGCCTGGAGAGCCCACCACACCTGCAGGCACTCCCTGGCCCGGTTCAGGGCTCTGCGGGTGTCCGGGGCAGCCGGTCAGGTCCTCCTCCATGGCTGGGAGAGGGGTGCATTGCTCTGGGTGCCCCCAATGGCGGAGGGAGACCATACTCGCTATGCCCATTGACCGGTGAGTATGGGTCACAGAGTGGGCACAGGGGTGGGGGTCCCGGGCGCTGGCTCAGTGGGATGAGGCCACCTGGAGCGCACACTTTCGGATGGACAGGCGCACCCTACTGTGACTCTCGGACCTGTTAACGTCCTGGCTGGAGTGGCAGCACAACCCCATGCGGACCCCCATCCCCATGTTCCAGCAGGTCACCATTGGGGTCTGGGTAGTAGCAACTCCTGACTCCTGTCAGTCTGTCTCGCAGCACTTCAGTGTCGGGGTGAGCACCGGGATCCTGCGATCCATCGCCGGATCCTGCGGGATGACTGCGAGGTTGTGGAGGGAGTGCTCCTGGACAGAGTGATCCAGCTGGTGGACCAGGCGGCCATGATGGCCGGCTTCAGGGCTGGAGGGTTCCCCAACTGCATGGGCACCGTGGATGGCACCCACATAGAGATCCTCCGCCCCTCCACTTGGGAGGCCGCGGAATATGTAAACAGACACGGATACCACTCCCTGTAGCTGCAGGCTGTAGTGGACCACTGAGGGTGGTTCATAGACATCTTCACAGCCAACTCTGGGTGCAGCCACAATGCCCGGATCATGACCATCTCCCCCTTCTATGCCCAGATGTACCGCGGGGGCTTCGCCGGACATGGGAATGACCCGGATCCAGGAGGTAATGATGCCCCCCTGTATCCTGGGGGACCCAGCCTATCCCCTCACCCAGTAACTGATGAAGACATACCCAGTTGCCTGGAACCCTGTGGAGGCGCTCTACAATACCCATCTGTGTGCGAGCAGGATCATGGTCGAGAGGGTCTTCAGCGCCCTCAAGCAGCACTGGAGGAGCCTCGTGGGCCGACTGGACTACACTGTGGAGACCTCGGCCCTGGTGATTGGGGCCTGTTGTGTGCTGCACAATGTGTGTGAAATTGAGGGGGTTGCCCCCGACTACCCCATGCCCCGGGGACCTCCTGGCCCTGTGCCCCTGTATGTGAATGCAGAGAACCTGTGGGAGTAACAATACACCAAGTGCATCCGTGCTGCCCTGGCCAGGTGGATCATCCAGGAGGGCAAGGTGTGAGGTGTACACAGCCATCTGCACCACCCTGGGCCCCCACCAGCACCCTGGGTGTGCCCCTGTATGGCTGCCCACCCTCCCACAGCCCTGGGCCCATGAACTGACCCACAGAAGCAATAGTGGTGCCCAAACCTTTATTTCCACACACAGTTATATGTGCCCCCACTACCACCACCACCACCACCAACCTCCCAGTGCTGTGCTCCCCCCCTCAGGCCACCCTCCCTCTTCCCCCTCTTTCCCCCATCCCCCACATCTCCGGGGCTTCCTCCTCGGTCACCCTTTGGTCACCGTGGAGCCCTGGGGGCTCCCCTCCCCCCACTTTCTGTGTCCCCAACTGTGTCCTGGGAGACCTCGGTGTCCTGAGGGGTGGGTGGTGGTGGGAGGGTGGTCGGGACCGGGGCTGGAAAAGCCTCCCTGGGCAGGTTCTCCCTCCGGAGGCCTACAGGGACCGGGAGGCAGATGCATGGGCCCAGCAGGCATGTCGGCAGCTGAGGCGGTGGCAGCGGCAGTGAGGGCACCGAGGGGCCCAGAATCGGGGCCTGGGCAGGCAGGGTGCCCTGCGGGGCAGCTGCCACCATATATGCACTCATGGTGCTGGTGTTCAGGAGCAGGCAGGTGCCAATGTTGTGCGACCGGTCCATCTTAGCTGAATGCTCCCGCACCATCGTGTCAATGGCCTGCTCCAGCTGCCCAAATGCCTCTACCTGCCTGCAATGCTCCTGGTGCTCCCACCTCCGCAGGGAGCATTCCGTGGCACCCTCCATCTGGTCGATGGCCACAATCATCCACTTGCCCTGCTTGGTGGTAGAGCAGACAATGTCCTCTGCCTGCTCTCCCTCTGGCGCCGTACCCGCACCTGGTGCTCTCTCATCCATTGCACCGGGTGCACAGTCCCGGCTTGCTGGAGCCCGTTGGGTACACAGTAGGTGCTGGTTAGATGCCCCTGATGCCCCCCAATGTCCCTTGGTATGGATGTGGGGTCTTGCCCCCCCTCTTGGATTGGTGGCCGGTGCCCTCCCCTGGTGCCCTTCCCCCCCCCTTGGTGGTGTGCCTCACCTGGGACAGCTGACTGCTCCCGGGGCTGCTCGCCGCCTTCCCCGTCACCCATCTGTCACCAGTGCCAGGGCATGCCATGCTCTGTGGGGATATGGGAGGAACTGGGTCGGGGTGGGCTGCCCTTGTCCCCCAGCAGCACCCAGGCCCCCTTCCTGTGTTCTGGGGTGGCTGGGGTGGCTGGGGACAGCCCTGTGCCTGGTGTGTCCCCCTCCCCACTCGACCCTTCCCCCCTGGTCCAGCCCTCCTCCCACCCACGTGCATACCCTCAATGTCCATCTTAGAGCCCTCCGAGGCTGGTCCCTCGGTGTTGCTGGAGTCCCCCTGTGTCCACTGGCTGAGGGTGACCAGCGTGCCAGCCTCGGAGTCTCCTGGTCCGGACAGGGGCTGGGGGCTGCTGGGGCTGGTTCTGGTGGGGGGCCTGTCCATCCTGGAGGTCCCTGGGCATTCCCCCTGGGGGGGCGGGACCCCTGGAACCGGTGTCCTCACTGGGGTGGCGAGAGGAGGGTGTACCTCAGCCCATTCCCTGCCCTGGACCACGGTGCTCCCCACGAGGCATGGGGCAATGATGGAGCCCTTCATATGGAGTATGCGGTCCAGGGCATTGAAGTAGGGGGCAGTCCGGGCTCCATGTCCAAACCACCGGTTGTTTTAACGGATGGCCTTGTACCCCTTCTTGATCTCCTTGGCCTTAGTGCGGCACTGGGCCACGGTCCTGTGATGGCCCGCCACCTCCATGTTCCGCATGATCTCCCAGAAGACATGTTCATTCTGCTGATTGACTGCGAGCTCTAGTTGATGCTCCAGGTTTCCCCAGATGTGGATAAAGTACTACGTTTTCCTGTATCCCAATTGCCCCCCTCAGTGGTAGGGCCTTCTCCCACGTGCCCCCCCTCCTCCTCCTCCTCCTCCTCCACCTGGCCATTGGCCGTCTCCTCCAGGGGCTTGGGCTTCCAGACCCGTTTCCGTGTCTGTGGATCATGGGGGGGGCATTAGGTGTTGTTTTGACCCTGTCCCGCGGCCCCCTTCTGCCACCCGGGCTGTCCCCCTTGGTGCCCCTGTGCTGCCAGGTCCCTCCCCCTTCGGTCCCCTTACCCGTTTATGGGGTGCCTTGTCCCCTGGTCTGGTTGCCATCTCGAGGGCTGCCTGTCCCAGCTGCTGCTGCTGCGGCTGTCCGTCCACTGCCTGCAGGTGCAGCACTACCTCCACCTGTGCCTCCTCCACCTGCACCTCCTCCTCCTCCCTTGTTCGCTCACCCTCCGCTCTCCTCTCCCTTCCACCTCGCTCCATCCCACCACGTCCCCCTCCACAGCCTGTGTTTTTGCTGGTTGCCTGGCAGCGATGCTGCATGCTTTGTTCTTGGCTGGGAATCATTTTGCTTGATTCCGGCCGTGGTCACCGTTCAGACGTTACTTTTTATTTTTTCCCATTTCGAATCGCATTGACCACGCTTTCGGAGATGGTCCGGGACGGAGCTCCGGAAGCGTGGTTGATTTTGACTCCTGGTGGGGATTGACTGTGGTGAACATCTGGCGCCCGCAAAACAGACGTTGAGGGCGCTTTGGCCCCACCATGGGATTGACCGTGGTTCACTGTAGTTGACTGTGATCTTGTACTATCTGAAAATACCCTAAGTTAACTCTATGCTTACTTGGAGTTGCTTGTGATTCTTTACTATAGGAGACTTTATCCCCAGGATAGTATTTTGGTGAATGCTCCCTGAAGTAGCTTATCCAAGGGAAACTTAGTTGTGTGAATGCATGGGCGATGCATAGAGGAAGTATGAGGAGGCAAGTGTCCCCCCCCCGTAAGATTTCTTGCCCCCACCCACCCACTGGTCACCCACGGCAGTCAGAATCCTCCTCCTCCCTGACCTCTCGCAGTACGCTGGAAGGTGAGCGGCTGAGGGAAGCATCATTGAGGTAAAGTAGCATGGTGTGAGGCAGTGAGCGAGGACTGCTGCACATGCTGCCTGATGGAGCCTGAAGTCTGCAGGATACACCAGGAGTCTGACCAGTGGCAGGCAGGGAAGGGAGCACTGGATGCCATCGTTAGGGAGCTGGGGGTGGGAGGGCCGGGTGGCAGAGGCTTGGGGAGCTATGGGTTGGGGGTGGGGGTAGACTGTGTCCTCCACTATCAACAGTCACTGTTCACCTATGTGTGACTACAACAGCACATGTACTATTTGTTCAGAGCTACCATCCGTAGAAATAGTTCCCCATCTCAAATTTTGGTCCCACATTTTTAATTCAGGATTTGATCTAAAATTAGGAGGAGGTCAGGCTTTCAATTAGCATTCAGAAGTAGCTGAAGCCTCACAAGAACAGATATTCTGAGGATATCTTGGGCCAAGGTAGCAAATTACAGTTCAAACTGTAATTAACAAAGGGGCTGTGCATGTCATTTTCATTATTACAATAATGATAATGAAAATTGTCATTTTCATTATCATTATTTCAATAACAAAAATGACAAGTATTAATAATGAAAATAGAAACAAAAATGATATTTTTATTTTTAAATAAAGGGAAAAAACTGAAAAATGTATTTCCAGCTATAACATTTTTGTTTCTTATTTGGTTTTGATGAAACATGGGGAAATTGTATCCAATGGAGGGCACTATATGTACCAAATTTCAAAACGATTAGATAAAGAAAACAGATTTTAAAAGCAATTGAACATTGTGTTTTAAGAAAATCTCCATACACATACACAACTACAACTTCTTTATCGTCCATCCAATTTTCATGAAACCTGTGAATATTATGTCCTTCCACAAGCATAACACTCCTGCCAATTTTCAGAAAGATTGGATAAACGGTCCTGATGGTATAAGACATTAACTTGAAAAGACATGTCCAGCTGTAACATTTGTATATTCCATCCTGTTTACAAGATATTTGGCAGGAGATGTATGACATACTGTCCCTGCCATCTCTGCCAAACTACAGGACAATTATATAAAGGTACCCAATTTTATAAGCAATTTTTGTCCCCTTGAAGATCATTATTCAGATAAATAGCAGCACATGCAATGACAGTCAGAGGCAGGCACCTGGCATGGCAGGGGGAGAGAGACTGTAGGAGGGAGTATGTGGATCAACCCAAAATACTGACAGACACATTCACTGGCCAATTACTGCATGCTTCTAGCTTTAGAGCAACAATTGGTAGTGGCTTCGAGGCAGACATAGGGGGCAGCCCTGAGGGACATAACTGGAACTTTGGGGATAGCATCCCAGCAATCAGGATACATAGTTTACACATCCAGGTTGGACAATTATCTTCACAATCACATCCTACAGCACAGTGATAGAGGACATAAGAGAATCTTTATTGACGCTTTCCTAAACAGATGCTTCTGACTTCCCATTAACAAGTGGGGAAGAGATGTTGGGATGGTCACAGCACAGAATGAGGATATTTGGTTGACCTTTCTTCTGGCCAATTGGCATCACAAACTGATCTTATAGTGGGTGTTTTTACCCACACATTTCTCCTGCATGTTTGCTGTTACATCCTGAACTTTCTGTGTGTCTAAATCACTCACCCGGATCTTAAACATCCGGACCTTTAAACTTCTGCTTGAAACTTCTCACAGAACTTTTGTGTGCAAAATGTTCTCCTGGTAAACTGCTTTGCTCCAGGAAGCTGTGGCCACTTGGTTTCCATGGCAGCCTATCATGTTTACAGCTGTGGCTACTTTAGGCTGCCTCAGGGCAGTGTGTGTGTAAAGAATGCCTCGGGGCAGTGTGTGTGTAAAAAATGAATATGGAACTTACTTCTGGGCTTGTAAACCCAGAATATTGAAACATCCGGACTTTAACGTGTGTGTAAAAATGCCCATACATAAGAGAATTCCTGGCGTAGGCTCCTTCTCTGCATATGCTGTGCAGGCTTATAAAATTGGGCCCCTTTATCACAGCTTTCTTATATTTGGCAGAGATGATCATAAATGTGTGTTATAGAGCTCTGACAAATTTCATATACACTGGTTGGACTACAAAGTTGTTACAGTCAGACATACATTTATATGTTAATTGCTTATACCACCAGGAACTTTTGTAAAATCCTTCTGAAAGTTGGCAGAGATAGAAAATATGGGAAAGGGTATAAGCATGCCAGGTTTCATCTACATTAAATGTAAGGCAAATAAGATACACCTAATAATGTATATGAAGATTTTTGCAAAATAAAATAATTCAAGTGCTTCTAAAAATGGATTCCTTTATCCAAACATCTTGGAATTGGGTACACTTAATGCCTTCCATTAGAAGTATATTCACTCCAGGTTTCAGCCAAATATAGTAAAAAAGAAAAAGGTACAACCAAAAATGTGTTTTCCTTTGAAACCAATGGAAAACGAAAACAAAAGCAAAAACGAAAAGAACAATTTGATATTTATGAAAATGAAAAGACAGATTTAAATAACAAAAACTAAAAAATGAAAACAAAAATGATATAGGCCCCTGGTGCACACCTCTAGAAGGAAAACATATCAGTCATTTTCGGTCTTAGATCGAGTTAGTTTTGTATGGTTCAGGTGTCAGGTTTACTTATTTTTTTAAAAAAATATGGCTGCTTCAAGTTGCTCACATATTCTGAATGTGTTTCAGAGAAGTTGAATTAGTGGGCTTTGTAGAGGTAGCAAAATGTACATAATAAATGTAGTCCATACATGGCTATTGTTGCTAGGGAAAGTGATTTCAGGATTGCAGACTATGTGGGAGAATAGGAAACTTGAGAGAAGTCTATGTTCACATTAAAAAAAAAAACATATTCCACGCTCTGAGGAGCCTCCATAAAAATTTAGATAGTTTTTCCTCTAGGAGCGTTTTCTGGAAGAAAATGAAATAAATAATATGTGAGTAGTTTATATAACTACAAGTAAACTTTGGGTGTCTCACCCCAGGCAGGATCTGGACCGGCCACCAAACAATGTAGGCCTGGGTCAGGGAGGGGTGAGGAAAGGGTGGGGTGATATGTGAATGTGGGTCTGCATTGTCCCACACCCCTGGCTGCTGAGCATGGCCTACCCTCCTCCATGATGGGTGGGCGTGGTGGCCTCTGAGGTCACCGTGCCTCTCCGGAACAATACCGGCCTATTTAGGGATCTGAAATATAGGACAAAGTCCCAAGTATTTAAAATTTTAGAGAGAAATACATATATATATATTTCTTTGTATTCATGTGTGGGAATTTCTGGACTACAGACATTGTTTTGGTTTATGTTTATGTTGCTGTTTTGAAAAAAATTCCAACATAAGCTGAACCAAATAAGTTTTTCATTTAGTTCAGACAGTCAGTCTCTCTTTTTCCTCTTATAGACGTGAATTTCCAAGCTGAGACTATGCTAAATTTTCTTTTCTGTATTCATGACCTTTTTCTTATTGATTGACACTTTAACGTGGCAACTATGATTGACAGAAGAATGATAAAATCATAAAAATGTAGAGTTAGAAGGAATACCATGAGTCATCCAGTCCAACCTCCTGCCCTGAGACAGAATGCCTTATTAATTATTAATTATTATTATTTATTAGCAAGCATTTATATAGTGCCAGCAATGTACCTGACGCTTTACAAAGTAATTGAATAGATACGATCCCTGCCCTAGGGCTTACAATCTGAGAGACCTGGGTGTGGGAGGAGACGAAGAAGGGGAAACAGAGGGAGAGACCAGGAGTGTAACGTTCACGAAGATGCAAGGTCTCAGGTGCACGCGCTTGGCTTGGTTACATCAAGAATGATGGCTGACTGGTCCATGTGGTGAGGATAAGTACACAGACCTCAGGTAATAGATTGTACTGGATAGAGGGTATCAGCAGGAATTAGCTGAGGGGAGCAAGAAGTCGGGGAGGGCAGAGCAGAAGAGGTGGGTCTTGAGGAGGGATTTGAAGGTACAAAGGGAGGGGGCGAGGTGGATGTGGGCAGAGAGCGAGTTCCAGCCTTATAGACTGAAGCAAGAATGAAATTCATTCTCATGAGAATTTTTTAAGAATCTCACAACCCTTGAGAGATCTTGCAAGGTTCTCATGAGATTCTCAAGAATCTCGAAATACCATCTCAAAATGGTCTATACATGGAAAAATTGCTGTGCATGCAGAGAACGGCACTGATGGCCATTTGCACATGAGAAGGCAATTTTTTGGCTATTTTGAGGGTCTCGAGAATATAGTGAGAATGTAACGAGAACGCTCGATTCTTGCGAGATTCATGAGATGAGAAAATCTCATTGAGTAGCATGAGACTTAAGGAATCAGTCCTACCTTATACCTGAAACATTCCTGACAGCTGGTCTGCCCAGTCTTTTCTTAAAACACCTCCAGAAAAAGAGATTCCATTCTACAACAGGGTTTCTCCACTACTGAATTGTTCTAACAGTTAGGAAGTTTTCCCATAATATTTACCCTAAACTTACTATCCTACAATATTCCCTGTCCTGTTTTCAGTGGCAATGTTCTCCATAGTGCTAAATTGAGTACCCACATCACACTGTTGAATCATGTTCATTTCAAGATACACTATAGCCCACCACCAGATCCCTCTCAGCAGTACTGTTGCCTTTAGTACTGGGCCAAGAGCAAATGTTCCCTTCCTGTCTGGAAATACCTACCATTTCCCACCGGTCAGTCATTATGTGATGCTACCATTGTGAGATTGGTGCCAGCAATTTTTCATCATCTCCATCACTTTTTGGCAATTGCCAGGATTTTTTTTGACTGGCCAGGATTTTTTGTGACTTTTCAGGACTGTCGTTTTGAGTCATTTTGCGTCACTTTCCAGCACTTTTGTATCAATTTCTAGCACTTTTGTATTTCTTATATAAATCATAAGCTGCTAAGCATAGATGGTACCAGCTCAGTTCAAGTGCTAAATTTCCTCGTCCTGCAAATGAAGGCAAATGACTTATTTCTGATGGAAATAGTTTCCTTCATGATTGCTTGTTTTAAACCTCGTTGCCTTTCCAGTTACCTCCTATTCAATATTTGTGCATTAGGTTCTTTCTTTATTATGTTCGGTTGTTCTTGTAGAATTTTATTTTGTTTCCTACCCAGAATTCCAAATCATCAAGGTCATTTGGAATTGTAATCCTATCCCCTCAGGATTTTGCAATTCCCCCAGCTTTATAACATCAGAAACATTTATAAGTGTACTTTCCATGTCTTGTTCTAAGTCATTTATGAAGATATTGAATAGCACTGGACCCAGGACTGATTCTTGCAGAACCCACTTAACACTTCTTCCCAGGTTCAACTTGACCCATGAATTATTATTCTCTGAGTACATTTTTCTGTCAGTTCTGTACCCAACTATAGTAGCCGTCATTATCCAAGAGGGACAGGGTAAAAATGCAAATAATAAATAATAAATAAATATCTCATGTTTACAGTATGATAATATTTTCAGAGCATGTGGCTTCATATCTATGTATGATGAGTTACAGTAATGAAGCACTAAGGTTTAAAAAAACCAAATGCTTGGGATCACTAGGAGATGGTCACACACAAATATTATATGTTTGATAGGATAAGATATCATCCTCTGCCCATCCGCAGATGGACGTAAATGCTGTTGTTGTTATTGTTGTTTGTTTCCAAATATGGCTTTTAGGCATGTGATAGCACTGAGGAGTCCAAAACAAATGCAGATTCTGTTAAGAATGGTAGAAGTTCTCTACAATGATAGACCTTGCCATATCTTTTGATGTGCTCTTCTCCTATTTAACATCACCTTAGTCTTGATGGGTTTCAGTTTTAGCAATTTTTAATTTCAACTAAGTAGTCAGTTTTCTGGGAGAAATCTATCAGGGGAGGGAGGAAGCTTAGTTGTGGACTTAAGTCAGGACAGTGGTGGCTTTCTATGCAATCTGGTTAGAATAGATCCTGGGGTGGTTTTTTTCTGTCTTTTGGTTGGACGAATGAGAGATTCTTTTAGCTCCCTTTCTAACAGTGGGATAGGTTTGTGGAAATTCTTCAGGCAAAATTCAGATTCCACTGAAGTCAAGAGAAAAACTCCCACTGCTTCAACAGGATCAAGATTTTATTTGTAGTCCACTCCATTCAGACTCCAATGTTATTTTCCTTCACAGTTTGGGTGCAATCCAACAGGCCGCATATGCAGGCAACGGGTGCACATTTGGGCATGCACACCCCCTGTGCAGCAAGCTGTTCAGTGCAATGGGGTTCCCCCACCAATATGACCCCCCCCAGCCCACGCATCCTGTAGCCTGGGGGTTGAAGCAGGCATGACTCCGGCTCCATCTCCCGGGCTGTGGGGTGTGTGGGCTCAGCGGGGTCATATCAGCAGGGGTGCCCAGTTGTGCTGAATGGCTTGTTGCACTGTGGGTGTGCACATGCAAATGTGCAGCAGCGTAAGCTAGCTGCACCCGGTGTAGGCATAGTTTATTATGGGGTGTTGCATTGCACCCGTTATCTGTTTGAATTCAAACCTTTAAGAAAATGTAACGGAATGGAAGAAAGTCCAGTTTCCATGAATCTAAAAACAAATTATCTTTTTTAAAGTAGTTCTTTAAAAATTCTACATGATAGCCTTTTCAATCTCAGTTCTTCAATGGTCTGCAAGGTGAGCACAAAACATGGTAACAACATGAGCACCACTGCTATAACACAGTGAAATGTTTGAGTAATTTCTGATTTACATCATTTTGAGAATAAAAGATATCAGACTAGATCCCAAAGCATCTACCATAGATCAGATTAATAGATTCAGATTAATGGGGAAAGTGGAAGCAAGTGGGTAGCAAATGCCACCATGAAATAGAACTAAAGGATGGTACTGCCACCTTGAGTTTGGTCAATAAGATATACAGTAAGCATTTCATGCGCAATAATTTGTACACATTTCTTGAATGCATAAATTTATTTTCCTCTCTTCTTAATATATAGGAAACTAGACAGGAAGTCACATTCAGAGCTAAACTGTAAATCCCTTAGCTATCTTAGCTCTGCCACTTCACTCCCCTTCCCTTTCTGTACACCAACCAAGGGGGGCAAAGTAGCTGTGCTGGGGACAGACTCGTAGGGGTGTGCAATTAATTTTTGTTTAGTTTAGTTACTAAAATGAATGAAGTCCCATTCATTTTAGTAACTAGGAAATGAAAACAAATGATTTAATAAATGAATGAAAACAAAAGCTAATGAATGTTCGAAAATAACTGAAAGCGGAAACAAAAACTAATGAGAACCTTTCTGCCCACACCTGCTGCTCTTCCTCCTATCTCTTGCTGCTGCTGCTGCTGCTGCTGCAGCTTATTATTATTATTATTATTATTATTAGCATTTGTATAGCGCCAGCTGTGTCCCTGCCACTTTACAGAACAATGAGATAGATGCAGTCCCTGCCTATGGCTTACAATCTAATAGACACGGAGGGAGAAGACAGGGATAGGGGACATAGGGAGAGACAAGGGATAAAAACATTCAAGCAGATGCGAAGTCTCAGGTGCATGTGCTTGGCTTGCTTGCAGTTAGGCAGGAGTCTGTGGGGAGGGCAGACAGTAAGTATTGAGTGGGAAGTTCTAACAGGCGTCGGGAAAGACGGCGAGGAAGAGGTGGATTTTGAGGAGGGATTTTAATGTGCGGAGGTAAGTGGCAAGGTGAATGTGGGCAGGGAGGGAGTTCCAGGCATGGGGGACAGCAAGGGAGAAGGGACGAAGGCGGCTAGGTGAGCAGGGGAGATGACGGAGAGCAAGGGAGGGGACAGAGGAGAAGTGGAGAGTGCGTGCAGGAGTGTGTAAGGAGATAAGGGCTGAGAGGTAAGGGGGATCCAGGTTGTGAAGGGTTTTGTAAGTAGGGATGGGTGAATGCGGTTCGGAAGTTCGGAGTTCGGACCGAACTTGAGTAGTTCGGTTGACCGAACCGAACGGTCGAACCGAACTCGAAATCGGAAGTTCGGAGTTTGGACAGAACTCAAATAGTTCAGTCAACCAAACTGAATGTTCAAACCAAACTCGAATTCGAACGTTCAGTTCGGATGCATTCGGTGAGTTCGGAATTGAATTTCCATTGGTTTCAATGGAAAACACATTATTGGCTGTAACATTTTTACTTTATATGCTATGTGGTTGAAACTTGGGGTGCCTATACCTCTCATAGAACGAATTAAGTGCACCACATTTCAAAACAATTGGATAAAGGAATCCAATTTTAGAAGCAGTTGAGTTATTGCATTTTGCAATATTCTACATATACATTCTTAGCTTTAACTTCTTTTCCTCAGATGTAATGTAGGTGAAACTTGTTTAGTTTATACCCCTTCCAATATTAACAAACTTTGCCAAATTTCAGAAGGATTGAAAAAAAGGTCTTGGTGGTATAAGCAATTAACATTTAAATGTATGTCTGACTATAACATCTTTATACTCCATTCAGTATACATGAAATTTGGCAGAACTATATATTTCACTTTCATGATCTTCTCTGCCAAATATCAGAAAGATATTATAAAGGGTCCCAATTTTATATGCCTGTACAACATATGTAGAGAAGGGGCCTATGCCTGGGATTCTCTTATGTCACTGTGGTATAAGATCGGTTTGTGATGCAAATTGGCCAACAGAAGTGTCAACCAAATATCCTCATTCTGTGCTGGGACCATCCCAACATATCTCCTCCACTTGTTTCTGGGAAGTCAGAAGCATCTGTTTAGGAAAGAGTCAATAGAAATTCTCTTATGTCCTCTGTCTCAGTGCTGCAGGATGTGATTGATAGTTGGCCAGCCTGGATGTGTTTAAACTATGTCTCCTGACTGCTGGGATGCTATCTCAGAAGTCCCAGTTATGTTGCTTATGCCCGCCACAGGGCCGCCCCCTATGCCCACCTCGAAACCACTACCAATTGGTCCTGTAAAGCTAGAAGCTTGCAGTAATGTGTTTGGCCATTGAATGTGTCTGTCAGTCTTTGGGGTTGCTCCACATCCTTCCTCCTACAGTCTCTCTCCCCCTGCCATGCAGGGTGCCTGCCTCTGACTGGCACTGAATATGCTGATATTCATCTGAATAATGATCTTCACAGGGACAACATCAATTGCTTATATAATTGGTTCCCTTTATCAAAATCTCCTGTACATTTTGTGAAGTGCCAGGAAAGTTATTTGATACATTCTTGTCACATATCCTGTAAACAAAATGGAACATCAAAATGTTACAGCTGGAAATGTATTTTCAGGTTAATGTCTTATATCATTGGAACCCTTTATTCACTCTTTTCTAAAATTGGCAGAAATATTAAGCATATGGAGAGATATAATATGCACAAGTTTCATGAACATTGGATGCAAGATAAAGAAGTTGCAGCCATGAATGTGTATGGAGCTTTTCTTAAAATCACAACATTCAATTGCTTCTGAAATCGGTTTCCTTTATGTAATTGTTTCAAGTTTTAGTACACTTAGTGCCCTCCATTGGAGATACAATCTCAACAAACATCTTCAAAAAATAATAGGGAAAAAAAATGTTATAGCCAGAAATATGTTTTTCAGTTTTTTCCTTTTATTTCAAAAACCAAATGTCATTTTCAGTTTCTAATTGCACAAAACTAAAGACCGAACTAAGCCCAACTGCTCCAAATACTGAATCCAAACTCTGCATTCAGCACGAACCACTGAACAGACAAATATCCAAACCTGACAAACCAAACACAGCCGAACCGAACGGCCGAACCGAATGGACGAAACGAACGCAGCCGAACCAAACGGCCAAACCCGAACCACGATCTGTTCACCCATCCCTATTTGTAAGTAAATACCAGGAGTTTGTGAAGGATGTGTGTGGGAAGGGGGAGCCAGTGAAGTGAGGAGAATAGAGGCTGCACGTGTTCGAAGCAACGGGCAGAGTGGATGATCCCAGCAGCAGACTTTTGGATGGAAATAAGGGGGGAAAGATGAGAGCGGGGGAGGCCAGTGAAGAGGAGGAGGTTGCAGTAGTCAAGGTGAGAGCTGACCATGGTGTGAACAAGGGTTTTGGCTCAGGAGACAGAGAGACAGGGGTGAATCCGTGCAGTGTTACGGAGGAGGACAAAGCTGCCTGAATGTGTCTGTCTCTCAGATATCTCCTGACATCCCCCCACTGGGGTGATCTCTGCAAGCTGACAGCCTGTCACACTTTGGGGGGACTGCCTATGCTGAAGACAGTACCGGCTGCTCCTCTGCCCTTCATCCACTGCTGCTGCCAATCTGTGATAATTGTGAGTGTCTTTCTCTCTCATATCTTCTCCCCTACTAGGGCATTCACTGCAAGCTGAAATGCAACATACTTTGGACAGCATATCTTCTTTGCCAGTCACTGCTTCTTATCGGTGCCTGCCTGCCAGACTCTGTCTGATATTCTGCCTCTTGGGGGCATTCTGTGCCACTTGAAGTCTTGGCACCAACCTTCTCCTCCTATGCTACTACCTGGAACCTGAGTGCCTGGCACCCACTGCCTGCCAGTGTATGCTCTGTCCTCTTCCCACCTGCTGCATGCCAGTCTGTCTCTGATATTTCTGCCCCCCCTGAGGAAGTGGGGCCAATCCCATGCCCCACACATGGTGCATGCAACCTGCGAGTGCATGTCCATTGACAGTATATTGTGCTGCGCGGGGAACCCGCACGGGACCCATGTGGGACCCACATGGATCCCATTTGGGATTGCGGCCACTCTGTGCAAGTTTGGGGAAAGGGAACGTTTTATAGGACAGTAAAACCACTATTTAAAAATCATGGAAGCCCTGCCAAGTGATTCTATTGATTTCTATGGAAAACAAATGTAAAGTGAAAACGAATGAGTTTTAAATAACAACAATAAAAAATAATGATTTTTTTGGAAACAAAAACGAAAGGGGGAAAAAACAAATTTTTTTGGGAAACAAAAATTAAAGGAGAAATGAAAATGAATATGTTCTTTTAAAAACAAAGGGGGAAACGAAAACAAATGAGGTCCCTTCTGAGCTCCCCAGGACAGAGCTCCTGGGTCTGGAAACAGAAGGGAAGACAGCAACTACGTACATGTGTTTGGGCTCAAGATAACATGACCCATCTGCTGATTGTAACAGTCTATTCAGAAGTGCAGAAGTGGTCTGGTTTAACAATAGTACTTCCACATATGCCAGGGGCCCTTTTAATATTATACTTCAGAGTCCCTTTTCTCTTTCCTTAAATTTACACCTGTATATACCTACATTCCTACAAGATGGACATTTTTTTTTTTCCTTACTGCTTGCTTTGTGAGTCTATTTTGTTCTTTTAGTCAATTATGTGACATGAGAACTAGGGGAGAAGGGGAATAATGCTACAATGAAACATTTAAGCTTTAATGGCAAGACACTTGAGTCTGCACATTCTCCTCAAATTGTGTGATAAATCTAGATGTCGCAGTGTTACATGCCATGACAAAACAACAACCCAGTGTGTCACATTTAATTTATCAACTATTTATTTCACTAGGTAGGAATGTTATTTGCTGCGAGCTTTTCTCAATGTGTATATGAAGTGGTTGAAATAGCCTTGGCTATTGACTGAGACCTCATATGAATCATAAATACCAACAGAGAGACTAAAGGTTGGTGAAAGCAATGATACTCACTGAAATTCTGATCTCTTTCAAACAACCGCTGCATATCAGGTACTACTGGACTGAGGTGGAGTGCCAGGAGCTGAAGCAGGTGCTGAAGCATTGTTCCAAGCTAATGAACCATTTGCCAATACAGCACCTTCAAAACAGCTTTAATAAGCCTTGGCTAGCTAAAAGGATATGAATGTGAGCTGTTTGTTCCATGTTAGATGATGAAGGACTTAGAATTTGAAATAATGCATACATGGAGACACAAAAGAAATGTAGTAAATATTCTTGTAGAAAAACCCTCAAACACACCTAGGCTTATAGGACAAAAAGAACTCGCATTCCTCAGCCTCAGAGTACTACATTGTATTATTAAAATAATGGACTAGAAATGTTTAGAAAGTAGAATGTTGGACATGTTAAAATGATCAGTTATCATGCTTTTGGTGAGATTGTTCCACCTTGCTAACTGTGAGTCGCTGCTCTCCCCTCAAATGCTGAGTGGATTATTTTAAAAACTCTGTTTCAATTAAGAGAACAAGAAAATTTCACCATTCTTGATGAAGGTGTTTTGTAGTTGAGGAGTGTTATTTAAACTGGTACATGAGTGGTTTTGCTTTAAATCTCACTTACACTCCCTGAGTTTCCTCTAGACCTTTTAAATCACCCCTCTGCTCTGGAAGGTAAAGTGTTAAGAGCTGTTCTGTAATTTTCTAAATAAGCTGGCAGAGAGAGGCATAGTAAAGAATAGATGCCACAACTCTTAGCATCACTACCTCAAAGCATACCCTACTGAACCACACTACTACTGATGATGCAAGGGTCTAAGAAACACATATTTAACACTAAGCAAACTGCAGTTGCTGCTATAGCTCAAGTAGCAGTTCTTTGCAGAGAAAATCCAAAGGTCAAGAATTCAAACACGGTATGACTTATGTGAGGTAAATGTTGTATGGCTTGATGAATCTTTTAAATTTTTTTTTTAATTAAACATCTTTTTCAGTTCAACATCAAATGTAGGCAATAAACTATTTAATATAGCATGCATTTATACAAATTAGCACATATACGATTATATAATTTAGGAGGGGCATTTTAACTCCTACTGTTGCAGGGAGCATTTGGGCTGAAACAAAGGGCGATTTCAGACGTTACGGGCGGGCGGTTCACAGCACAACCACGCCCCGGCGTGGAAAAATGACCCAAACAGACGTGACAGGACCTGGACCACGGGCCAGAACCGGGCTGAACCATCGCGGACTGGGGCAGCACAACAGACGTGCAGCCGAACTGCCGCCGGGGTCAAAACTCCAAGAAGGCACCAGGCAGGGGAGGGACACAGACATGGCCACCGGAGGGCAAACAAAGCCAAAAGGCACACAAGGGAACGCCCACACAAGGGAAACGGGAAGGGAGGGGGGAAGAGGGAGAACAGGCTGACAGGCGACACACACAGCACACGCACACACACACACACCGGAC
>QEPC01013421.1:411269-441579 GCA_003113815.1 Sphenodon punctatus
CAACCCAGCGGAACTGGTATATAATACCCGCCTGAGTTCCAGCCGGACCGTGGTGGAGCGTGCCTTCGGGGTCCTGAAGCAGCGCTGGAGGAGTCTAGCTGGCTGGCTGGATTACACCGTCTCGACCTCGGCCCTTGTGATCGGTGCCTGCTGCGTTCTGCACAATGTCTGTGAGACCGCGGGGGCAGCCCTGGAGTACCCCAAGCCCCACCGACCCCCCGGTCCCGTGCCCCTGTACATTAACGCAGAGAACCCCAGGGAGTACCGTTATGCCAAACGGATCCGGAACGCCCTGGCGAGCCACATCGCCCTGGGGGGCCCATTGTGAGGGCATTCCCACCCCTGGGGGCCCCACCCCCGGTTCCTTGGTCATTCCCCTGCACACTTGGGCCCTCCACCCTGTCCCCCACAAACTGGTTCGCGAGCCAAAGTCCCGTCAGCAGCCTTTATTTCCCCCACAGTGCACACAATCACCTGGTCCCCCCACCCCAGCTCCATCACCCTGTCCCCTTTCATCAACCCCCATCATGTGGCCCTCCCTCCCTTCCCACCCCCCACTCATTTCCTTGGGCATCCCCTCGAGCGCCCGCTGGGGCCCATGGAGCTCTGCGAGCTCCCCTCCCCCTGCTGTCCATGTCCCCTGCAGTGTCCTGGGCCGACCCCAGCAGGGGGGCGGGTGGTGGGGGGGAGAGGGTGTCTGGAGCCCTGGTCATTCCCTGGGGGGGCTGCACCCTCCACACTGCTGGGGGCACTGGGAGGCGCATGCGTGGACCCTGGGGTTGGAAGGGCAGCAGGGGTGCCAGGGTGGGGGCCGGGGGCACTGAGGGACCCAGCATGGGGACCTAGCCAGGCACGGTGCCGGGGCTGAGCCTGCCAGCACATAAGCGCAGATCGTGCCGGCGTGAAGGAGCAGGTAGGTCCCGATGTCATGGGACCAGTCCATTTTTGCACTGTGCTCCCGCACCATGCCCTGGATGTCCTGCCGTAGGCCCCTGAGCACCTCCTGCTGCCAGTTGTGCTCCCTGCGCTCCCGCCTCCGCTCCAGGCACACCTCCACCTCCAGCCTCCTGTCCCTCTCCTGGGCCTGCTCCAGGGAGCGCTGGATGACCACCTCCATGCGGTCCACAGCCTCTATCATGCACTCCCCCTGTTCCTCCAGCTTCCGGACAATGTCCTCGGCCTGTTCCTCCCTGCGCCTGTGGACCCGCGCCCGGTACTCCCGCATCCGTTGCGCTGGGGCCACGGGCCGTGGAGGTGGCATGTGTGGGGGTTGCCCTGTGGGAATGGGAGGGTGGGTCAGCCCTTCCCCATCCCTGGACCCCAGCCCCTCCCATCCCTCCCTGGTTGTGGCCCCCCCTGTCCTGGAGGGGTGCTTACCCTCGATATCCATCTCGGAGCCGTCTGAGGCCGGCGCCTCGACATGGGAGTGCTCCCCCAGGGACCACTGTCTCAGGATGGTGAGGGTGCTGACCTCTGACTCCGCTTGGCCGGGCCGGCGTTGGGTGCTCTCCGGGCTGCTGCCGGGGGGGTGGGGCCCTGCAGGTTTCTGCCGTTCCCGGGCGGTCCTCCTTGGGGAGGGGGACCCCGGAGCTCGTGTCTACCGGGCGGGCGGCGAGGGGAGGGGGTACCTCTGTCTCTTATACACATCTAGATGTGTATAAGAGACAGCCCCTGTTCTGCTTCCCAGGGTGCCCTCCCTCTGGCGCCATCCACCTCACCTGGTTCCGGCACCTATTCTCTGGTCTCCTCCGCAGCCGGCTGCTCTGTCTCGAGGCTCCCCATGTCCTGCAGGTGAGAGAGGGGCCAGTGGGTGATGGGGGGTGGTTGTGGGCCCTCCTACTGGGCCCCCACATGCCTCACGGGTGTGGGGGCCGATGCTTGGGCCAGGGCGACCCCTGGCCCCTCCCCCCATGGCCCCCTGCCCTTGCCTCCCTGGTTGTGGCCCCCCCTGTCCTGGAGGGGTGCTTACCCTCGATATCGGTCTCGGAGCCCTCTGAGGCCGGCGCCTCGACATGGGAGTGCTCCCCCAGGGACCACTGGCTCAGGGTGGTGAGGGTGCCGACCTCTGACTCCGCTTGGCCGGGTCGGTGTTGGGAGCTCTCCGGGCTGCTGCTGGGGGGGGCCTACAGGTTTCTGCCATTCCCGTGAGGTCCTCCTGGGGGAGGGGGACCCCAGAGCTCGTGTCTACCAGGCAGGTGGCGAGGGGAGGGGGTACCTCAGCCCTCTCCCTGCCCTGGACCACAGCGGTGCCCACGAGGTGTGGGGTGACAATCGAGCCCTTCATATGAAGGATGCGTTCCAGGGCATCATAGTAGGGGGCGGTGCGGGCCCCATGTCTGGAGCGCCTTTTGTTGTCGCGGATGGCCTTGTACCCCCTCTTGAGTTCTTTGGCCTTGGAGCGACACTGGGCGACTGTGCGCTGATGCCCTGCCGCCTCCATGTCACGCACAATGTCCCGGTAGACATGTTCGTTCCACTGGTTGATGGCGAGCTCCAGCTGGTACTCGAGGGTCCCCCAGATCCGGATGAAGTCCCAGGCCTCCTGTAGGCCCCACTGGCCCCCTCTGTGGTAGACCTTCCTCCGGTGCCCCCACTGCTGTTCCTCCTCCTGGTACTGCTCCTCCTGCTCCTGCTCCTCCTTCTTGTCCTCCGGGTGCGCCTCCGGGCACGCAGGGCCGGGCTCGTCCTGGGCCTTGTCTGCCCAGGCCATCTTCCATGTCTGGGGGGAGGGTAGGGGGGGAGTGGTTGAGTGGGAGCTGGTGGGGCCCCCTAGCGAGGCACCCATGCCCCCCTCCCGGTCCCATGGGGTCGCCCCACCCCCCGAGGGGGGGTCTCTGGTGCCCCCTGTTCCCCTCCCCTTGTTACCCCTTACCCTTTTCCTGGGTGCCTCTTCCGGGCCCTTTCTGGCCACTGTCCCTGGGGCGTCGCAACCCGGCTGCAGCTGTGGGTGTTCTGCCTGGGCCGCCTCCCTGGTCGGGTGCACCCGTGTGCCCCCCTCCACTGCCTGTGCCCCATCCACCTGCATCGCTGCCCCTGCCTCCACCTCCTCCGCCTCCTGCCCTGCCACTGTCGCCATCTCTGCCTCTGCTGTCTTCCGCCTCCCTCCTTTCTCCATCCCACCACGCTTGATTGCTGCCGATTTCGCTTTAAATCTCCCTCCGGTGTTTGTGTTGTTGCTGGTTGCCCGGCAGCGATGCTGCATGCCTTGTCCCCGGCTGGGGCTCATTTCCTTTGGTTCCGCCCGGGGATTGGCGTCCAGATGTTACTTTTCCTTGGTTCTCGGTGGGGGTTGGTTTGACCACGCTTCCCGGGATATTCCCCCGGCTAGCCTGGGAAGTGTGGTCGAAATTTATCCCATGTGGGTATTGAGCATGATGAACATCTGGTGCGCGCCGAACAGAATTTCACGGCCCTTTGGCCCCGCCGCTGGGTTGAGAGTGGTTCACTGTGGTTGAGCGTGATCTCGTAACGTCTGAAAATACCCAAAATCTTTGGAATTATTAGGAAATTGCAGAATTTTGGGGTCTTCGACCGGAAAATGGCAGTTTCTGAAGTTCGGGAAAGCGCGGTCATTATTTGGAAAACTTTGGTAACTTTGGAAAACTTTTAAAGTATACTGTCCAGTTTTTTCTGTTATATGGTGTGTGGGGAGGGGGCTTAATAAAATTGAAAATTAAATTTAAAATTCATTCATGTTTCTTCTAGTGCTTATTTCAAAAGTGTGTCACTCTGACTCTGGTGCCCCATTTCAGAGAAGGAAGGGAGAGTAACATAACTTCAGATCACCCATTGCCCCCCTGCCCAGAGTGACATTGGAAGCTGCATTATCATTACTTCAGTCTTGTCTGGCTGCTCCTACCTTGGTGGTGCCCTGTGGTGAGGTGACTGATAGAGGGGGGAGGAATAAGTGGGTACTTTCAAAAAGATCATTCACTGCCCCTGCCTGGCATGTCAGTAGACAGTAGTACTTAACTGCATGAACTTCTCTGCTGCACGCTGCTTCTGGGTGGGTGCCCCATTACAGAGGAGAGAGGAATTTTAGGTAGCATATCTCTCATCATATCACACAGTGCCCTGGTCTGCCCAGCGTGGGGGACTCTCTAGCTGCTGCATGTGGCATACGAAATGAGATCACGTACGTTGCATGGCTGCGCCAGAGTGGCTAATATATTTGTCAGCGCTCACGCTGCCGGGGAGGCACAAGCAACAGGCAACCTGTTGCTCAGCAACAGCTGGTGCGCAGGAACAGGAAGTGAGAGGCTTACGTGACCACGGGGGCAGGGCGGCCACGCTGATGGGGGATTCCTGGCCCCACCCAGCTTCCAGGTGAACCACTTGTGTGATGAGCCTCAGCAGCGGGTTGGGGCCCCGCCCTGAGCATGCTAATTTCCAGGGGAAGCTACAAACTATATAAGAGACCGACGGGGGCAAGAGCCGCCACCGGTAATCATTGTGAGAAGCTGGCCCCTCTGTCCTTGGGTGCTGCATTTCTGGAATTCTTGAGTCGAGTGAATCATGTATGAGTGCCTCTGGTGTTCTTCCCCTCCCCTGTTGCTGAGTGAAAGGTGGTAAGAGTGGTGTTTGTCTTGTTTTGTTATCGTTTAGTTTGTGTTCCTGCATAAGTGAAGTGAGTCTTGGTATTTGGGCCCTTTAATCCCTTGTTCCCCACAATCCTTCTCCTTCTCTCTCCTTGCAATCTTCCTTCCCCTGCGTGCAAGCCCTACCCCCCACCCCTCCACTTCCCTTACCCTTGTGGCTCCCTCCTGTCCTCCCCTCCCCCGAGGACCATCTTCCCCTTGCTCCCTCACCACAGTTCTTCACGGTGTCCTGGGCCCTGTATATTTCCCCGAGCTCCTGAGAATACCCCTTTTGTGTTCCAGTCTTGGGGCTATTGGCTTCCTCTTTTACCATCCCGATGATGAAAAGGGTTGCCCTCTGTATTTGAGGGAAAGCCCACCTAACACCCTGAGGGATAACTATACTCTGATAGATCAGTTGCGTATAGAGGAAGCCGCCCCTTGTTGTTCTCTGTTGTGCCTTCTTTCCCTTCTTTCCCATGCCTTTCCCCCTCCTTCCCCCTTTTCCCATGACAATATTGCAGATGATGGACCTCTAGCCTGGGCTAGTGGGAAGACAAAGGGACCCTTTTGGGACCGGCTTTGGTTTTCCCCTCTCTTAATGATGATGCCATGAAGAGTTTTTGGAGTGAAGACTGTAGAGGACAGAAGGAAATAAGCTCCCACAAGAACAACAAGGTACCAGTTCATGAGGGGAATTTCCTCCTCATAAACTACTTGAGAATATTTGCCGAGGATCCTTGGACTAGTCCGAGCACTCAGGGTTGGTCCTCAGAACTCAGGTGAATACTCCTGAGTAGTTTTTTCCCTTTTAAATTCAGTCCTAGGTTGGCCTCCTAAGGCCCACTCTTACAGTGCATCAAAGAATGCAAAGGGAATTTATTGGTCTTTTGGGTCTTTTTGAATGAGACGATAAGCCCCCACTCACCTGCCACTCATATGTTTTAGCATGTAGCATTAATAAATAGGCAGCCCCTGCCCACATTTCATGTGCTGGTGGGACCCGCCATTGGTGGCACCACTCAGTGCTTTCCCTCCAACAAATAACTTCAAGTGAGCGCTCCAGGTCCCAGTCTGGCTCCTCTTCATCCCTGGATCACAACTCATCCTCAGAGTTTTTCAGATTCTCTCCTGTCATAGAGGTCCATCTAGGGGCTCCTGCTCCATAGCCATGCTCCAGCTCCGGTCCATCTGGAGAGCCTCTCTGATCTGTCTCCAGCAGTTCCTCTCTGGCTCCTTGCAGCGCCATTTCAATATCATGTCAGTTTCATGTTGAGCTCTCACATTCTTCTCTCGCAGCCCTTCTTCACTGCAGCCTCTCCTCCAGCTCAGAGGGTGTCACAGCCAGAGAAGGCTGCTTCCCTGGCTTTGACATCCCCTCCCCCTTTCCATTAGAAGAAGCAGCACTCCTGTGCTCAGGCAGTAGCTTCTGGCACCACCCACTATCTCTTCTGCCATGAAGCTGCTGCCAGAAAAGAGAGTGGGGTGCAAGAAGCAGCCACCCAAGCACGTGAGTGCTGCTGCTTCTGATGGAAAGGGAGGAGCAGGATCACAGCCAGTGAAGACTTCTTCTCTGGCTGTGGCTCCTCTTTCCTTCAGCAGCAGTGCTCATTCATCTGTGAAGCCACTACAAGAGGAGAGCACGGCGGCACAGGAAGGACTTTCTCCACTTGCAGCTCTCTTCTCTTGCTGCTGCTTCATTTCTGATCACTCTCTAGCAACTGTACTCAGTGCAAATCTATGGTGTTAGAGTGGACCTGGATGTGGGTGAGGCTGCGGGTGAACTCAATAGACAGGAGGTGGATGCATGGGCATGCATTAGCACGCACTAGCATGCACTGGCCCACACGGTGTGCCGATGATGTCCTTGGATCACACCTGAAGTGGAGAGTGTGTGCGAGTGAGGGGGGGTTGGGCGGGTGCAGGCTAACATCTGGCAAACTCCTAATAGATGGGCAGGCAAACACCCACCTAGTGAGTGCTAATGCATGTTATTGTCTCGTTTGTTTTCACCCTTTCATTCTGTTTTCCCTCCGAATGTGCCAAACTCTGTGCTTGTGTGTGGAGAGGTGTACCGATTTATTAATGACTGAAACTGTTTCCCCTACACCTCATCTACCTTTGTTTTAAAATAAGCATTGTAATAGAAAGAGATAAGGATTTTGTAAATGTGTAGGAAGTTTGATGATGCAAATATTTGGGGGGCAAGAGTATGTTGACAGTCATTCCATGTAGAATCTCTAGTGATAAAGCCCTAAGCAACCATTCCAGGGAAGTTTCCATTGACCCTGATGGGAATTATATTAAGCAGTTCAAGTACCCTGGGGAACCAGCAATAGTTTGACCTCAGCAAAACTCATTCACATTTTAGGAATAATGTTTTGCTACTGCAAGTGAACTGCGTGATTTCTCAAGCAGCATCAGAGAAAGGACAAAATACTGCCAGAAGCTCACTTACTAATGTCAAGTCATATTTGTAGGTTTTGCATCAATGGTTGTCTCCCTTATTTCTTCCACTGCTAAGAAGAATAGAGCACAGTTTGGAAAAAGTACCCTGAGTGAGAGGAGGTGTGATTAAACAAGTTTCATAAATGATTTCAACTACTTTGACTAATATACAAGGGAGAAGGAATTCAAACTATAGTGACTCCTGGCTTTGGAAATTGCTTCTAACTTTGAAATTTTTGCTTCACAGTTTATTGTAGACTTTATAATAAACTTGGACTCCAAGACCTGCACTGTTGACATAAAGTTTCACAATCGTAATCATGAAATCAAATGATGCTAGGCAACCTTCTATAGATAAAAGAGGTGTTTTTGATGATGAGAGAGTCCTAATCTTCAAACTACTAGTGTCTTGACTTGCCAGTGAGAGGGGGGTATGGGTAGGTATGGGGAGAACCTTGACTCCTCTGTGAGGGGGGGGGTATAAGCATGGGGGTAGAGGGCTGAGGAGGGAGGGAAAGAGGGGGCATGGGGATAAAGGATTATGAAGGGATGGTGGGGTTTCCCCACCTTCATCTGCTGTTGATCCACCTCCAATGATGCCGGGCTCAGGGCATAATCTCCACCCCCACCCTTCCCCTTGGAGCTTTTTTTACCCTGTGAGGGTGATTGTGTTTGGGGATTATGCAGAAGGAATTGGAGAAGGGAGGACTATTTGGGGGGGTGAAGAGTGGGGCAGCTTTTGAACTGATTAGGGTCATGTTGGGCATGTGGAGGTTTGTCAGGGAGTGGAAGAAATATTACCAAGGGCATCAAGAGAGGGGAGGACTCAGTCCCTGCACATTCCTTCTCTCCTATCAAGCTGTCTCACTAGTTTTTACCTGTTTCATCTTGACTCCAAACCCTAAAGACTCATGTAGAGCCTCCCACTTCTCTTTCTTACCTGTTTTCTCCTTTATCCCCTTCCCTCTGCTCCCTCCTCTCCCATCTTTTTCCCCTATCTCCCCCATAGGGATGGGCGAACAGAATGTGGTTCGGATGTTCGGTCGTTCAGTTTGAAACCCAAGTTTGGGTTCGATGGTTCGGTTCAGCTGAGTTCGGGTTGGCCAAACTTGGCCAAACAGTCAAAAATAGTACTATCGAAACTGAAACTGAAACGAAACGAAACCGAAACTTTTTTTCCCCCCTGAAAAGACGTTTTTCCTGCCCCCGAACTCATCTGAACTCATCCGAACACAACTGAACTGTTCGATCATTCAAGAGTTTGGTTCAGATGTTCAGTTCGGATGTCCAAACAGACCAAGTTCAGTCCAAACTCCGAACATCCGAACCGCGTTCGCCCATTCCTACTCCCCCATCATCTCCCACCTTTTGCCTCTCATCTCCCCTGCTTTGCCTTTTCCTCCCCTTCAGCCCTCTCTCTCATTACCCTCTGCTCATTCTCCTCTTATTTCTCCCCCTGCTCTCGTACCTGCTGGCATTCTCCTCTTCTCCCCATTGTCCCATAATGTATTTCTTTAGGAGGAATTAATAGGGATGTGCGAACAGAACGTGGTTCAGATGTTCGGCTGTTCGGTTCGAAAACTGGGTTCGGTTTTGGGCGTTTAGTTTGGCGGAGTTCAGTTCGGCTGAACATTCAGAAATGGGTATTGATATCGATATCGGTACCAATATCGATACCGATTCCAATGATTTTATTTTGGGTATTGGTATCATTTGGCCCTGATACACTTAAGTTTGTTATTTCTTTTTATATTGCTAATGTTTGTTTTTAAAAATGTTATTGTAAAAGTTATATCTATAGCCAGCTGAGTTTGACCTGTCCAGTCTTTTACCCCTCTGTGATACTTCTGGCAGGTGGCAGAATTTCATTGTATGTTTGTATATACAGCTTGTCAGATTCCTACCTGACAGCAGCAGCACATGTCGTGTATTCGCCCCAAGATATGCCAGCAGCATCTCAACTTGCAGACAGCTCCCCAGGAGGACTGCTGGGGATCACATAAATAATGGGGGACATTGGTGGTGCTGGAGGAACATCATGTCTCAAAAAATCAGGCCTGTTTGGGGCATGGTGATGGGCTCTGGCTGCTGCTGCATACTGCCACTGCACTGGCACGGCCCCCACCACCTCTGCCAAGTGCCCCATTGCCTACCTTATGGGCAGCAGACTGGCCTCTTCTACTTCCCTTCTCCATGTCTTCCAACCCAAAGAATGCACACAAAGATTATAACTATATATATTGAATTACATATTTAATTAAATACACCCCCCCACACACATATATAAATCACACATACACTAAAAATCTGAATCACTACACACTATCTTTATCTATCTCTATAACTAAGCTAACTCCTACATCTATCTATCTATCTATCTATCTATCTATCTATTGGGATGGGGGGGGGCATACAGACAGCTCACCTAAATCAATCTACTGCTACTCTAAATAAATCCAAAAACAGGGGAAGAGAATCAGGGATGGAATATATAGTGTGAGGAGGGGGAGGATTCAATGGATGGTAGGGAGAAAGAACACAGTGATGGGAAAAAATAAAAATAACGCCTAAATCTATCTAATCTAATCAAAATAAATTATACTAGGGATGTAAATGTGTGGGATGGGTGAAATAGGAGAAGGATGGCAATGGATTAGGAGGTACACTAACTGCTAGGAGAGGGAGACTTCTGAAAACACCTGCTGACAGGATCAGTGGCTAGCTTAGAAGGTGTTGGAAGGAGGGAGGGCAATGACTTTTGTTACTTACTGTGCCCGCCTTACCACAAGCCCCATTGGATCTTTGCAGCCTAGCCCCGCCCCCTTCCCCCATGTCAAATCATAGACTGCAAAGCCAGTGGTTTGAGGAGAAAAGGAATGGTGATTGGACAGGCTTGCTGCTACTTCAAACCTCTCCACCCCTGGTGCCAGGAAGTCTGCTCCTTAGATGCCTAGCCCTCCCTGGGCCTTCCAGTAATGTTTTTTTTCCATCTGAATGGGCCTTCCATTCATGTTTTTCCCACCCAAACTCATCCAAACTCACCCGAACACAACTGAACTGTTCGGTAGCTTTTGAGTTTGGTTTGAACGTTTGGTTCGGTCGTCCGAATGGACCGAGTCCGGTCCAAACTCCGAACATCCGAATCGTGTTCGCACATCCCTGGGAATGAGGCTTTCTGATTTAAAAGAGGAACAAGCCTGTTAGAAATATATCACTTACATTTGGCTGTGCGGTTAGGAGCATAACCTGTATGGGATTCTGTGAGTGTCTGTGTCTGGCTTTAATTATTTTTGTAATGTTGTCATTTTATGAGTCCTGTTTGTTCAATGTTTCTTTCCCTGTACTCACTATATCTGTCCGTTCCTCTGGCTTGCTTCCCCCTACATATAAATGGTTGGCATTTCCTCCAGCCAGGCATAAAAAAGTTAAGACTGGATCAGCTGCCACCCCCTGCAGCCAGCCCCTCTCTCCTTCCCAGACTGTCCCAAGCAGAGTTAGTGTTGTGACAGGCACAGTCTCACACATTGACAGTCAGGATAGCAGGAGCAACAACCAACACTTCGCTGCTTCTTGCAGGGTGCAGCCAGTTAGAAGGAGCTAAGCCCTGGCATCTCTTCTCCTCTGGTGCACTACACGGTGCCCACCCCAGGCACAGCGAGCCCCAGGGAATCAGAAGCAGTTGTAGCAGCAGCAAGGATGGAGAAATATACAGAGGATCCTGCTGGCAAAGCAGACACTCACGAGTCATCTGAGAGAGACGCTGGCCAGTCGAACTAGTGAAGAACCAGTGCAATAGCACACTTACGCTCCCTGCCACTACTCGCTGATGAGGGCTGAGTGGCTGTGCCTGTGAAATTACTCCCGCCGGGAAGTCACTTCTGACTACTTCCTGGCGCAAAGTGGCAGTGGCATCTGCACAGTGAGGCAGAAGACTCAGCTTGGACTTGTTTCCAGTCTGGGAGCTACTCATCCAGGACAGCCTTGGGATTTCACCAGCTTTTTTATTGCCAGTAAAAGCCCTTCGTCAACCACCAGCCTCAGAGTGCAAATCCTGGCCATGTCAGTGAAAAACCAGTCAGGTGGCAACCCTACTCTGGCCACAGCCAACATCTGCAAATCCAGGTGCAGCTGTGGATTCAGAGCACCCCAAGACTCTGTACAGATGGAACCAATGGAGGATGGACTCCCCAAATAATGGGGATTTCTCCCTCCTACAGAACACTGATCCCACTTACCAACATCACCTCTGTCTTGTTAGGATTGAGTTTTAATCAGCTCGACCTCATCCAGTCCCTCACAGTGGCCAAACACTGGGACAGCAACGAAACTGCGGGGCCTGCATCAGATGAAGAGGATATATACAGTTGGGTGTCATCTGCATATTGGTGATAACCCCCCCTTCAACTGCATAAAACCTTTCCAAGCAGCTGCATATATACATTGAATAGGAGGGGACAGAATGGAACCCTGTGGGATCCCATATGGGAGATCACCAGGGGGACATGTGCAATTCCCTAAGACCACCCATTGAGATCTTCCTGCCAGGTAAGACCAGAACCACTGCAAAACAGTGCTGTACACCCTGGCCAAGTCCCGCAGGTGAGTCACCAACATCTCATGATTCACTGTATTAAATACCACTGCTAGATTCAATAGTACCAGAAGGGTCATACCAGGAAGTTGTTGACCTAGGCCACAAGCACCATCGCTGTGCCATGACCCGGACAAAAGCCAGACTGTGTGGGATCGAGAAGCCTGGTGCCATCAAGATGCGCCTTCACCTGCCAGGCCACTACCTATTTAATAACCTTCCATACAAAGGGAAGGTTATAGACAGGTCGGTAATTTTCAGGGGTGCCAGTGTCAAGCGATGGTTTCTTGAGAAGGGGATGGACCTCTTTGAGACAGTCTGGCACCCTGTCCTCCCGAAGGGAAGCATTGATCAGTCTGGCCAGCACTGGCCCCACTGTCTCCCTGATGGCCTTAACCAACCAGGATGGGCAAGCATTTAATTCACAAGTTGTAACCCGCACATATGTTGACTGAGTCAGGATGTCATAGACATTTACAAAATCATGAGTGATGCAGAGCAAGTAAAGAAGAACCTACTATTTACTCCTCATAATAGTATAAGTTGAGTTACCCTATTAAATTAACTGGGTGTTGGTTTTAAAAAAATATATTTTTTTTCACTCTTCATACCATTAACCCATGGACCTCATCTCCAGAGGATATTGTGAAGACCTGGAGTGTTCAAAAGAGAACTGGATACATTCTTATAGAATATGTCCATCAATGGTTGTTAGTCAAGCTGGTCAGGGAGAAATTACACTGACTATCAGGGGCAGGAGTGATTAAGAGGAGTGTTATGGTGCAGTGGGTGGATTTCCCTTTCCAGGGCCACACACTCACCTCCACCCACGAGGCTTCCTTCAGTTTTCCAGGCGTCTTTGTGGGCGGAGGTGGGTGTTAGGCGAGAGTGCGCATGCACCCCCACCCATCCCACTTGGTGTTCACATGGATGAACATTGAGTGGACACCCATCCCCCCACTGACCATTTACACAGATGCCCCTCCCCCACCCACCCATCTGAACATTGAGGCCGGGGGGGGAGGCGTCCATGTAAAAATGGCCTGTGATGAACTATTGTGCACTTCTATGAAGCAACAGAAGTTGGCCACCATTGGAGACAGGATGTAAGAAATAAAGGTAGCTCATATCTGCAAGGTAAAGGTACCTATCTGTGAGACCGCCTCACTCCGTGGATCCTGGATCAGCCCTGCAGTCAGCAAGGGGTGCCCTGCTCAAGGTCTCCTGAGTTTTTTGGGGGGCTACGCAGGAGTGAGCATTCTCTGTGACTGCACCGCGGCTGTGGAATTCCCTTCGAGTAGAGGCCTGGTTGGTCCTGGAGCTTCCCTCCTTTTGGAGAAGTTGTAGGACCTGGCTGTTCCGCCAGGCGTCTGGCAGGGGAGATGAGCAGTGGGGGAGAAGGGATTGGGTATTGGGGGATGGGACATGTTGTTTTCCTCCTTTAATGATGTTTTATTGTGATGTTTTAATGACTGTAAGCTGCCCCGAACTACCTGTGGCAGGAGGGGAGGAGTAACAATTTAAATAAATAAATAAATAAATATGACTCACACATTTTGATCAATTTCAGTAATGATACACTTCAGTTCATATGCATATGGCTCAGATTATCATTTTAAACAGAGTTTCCTCAACATTATGTATCAAGAAACTACAATCAACTCTCAGAACTTCATTTGTGTGCACCCTTTAAATCAAACTTTTAACTAAAAATACCATGGAGGCGCTGTTTCTGTATATCAGCTGCAGAACATTTACCATTGCTTCACACACTAGCAGTGGAGAAACCATGGTTTGGATTTACAATATATGACATCTAGAACTTTAGATTTTTCAATTCTTCTAATAAGTAGGGCTGATGCGGCAGCAGCTTTTACTGCGCCGCGATTCCGTTCCGCCATTTCGGAACTGCCCGCGCCACACCGTGACTTTTCTGAGGATATTCCGCTAATTCCGCCGAATTCTGCAAATCGCGGAATTGTGGAAAATTCGTGGAAAAATTGTGGAAATCGCGGAAAACCGCTATTTTTTGGCGCTGGCGGAATTGCGGAAATAGCGAAAATGTCATGTTTCCACGATTCCACTAAGTTGCGGAATTAAATAAGCGGAACCGCGGAACCGCGGAATGAAACCGCGGAATGAAAGCCTCTGCCATGCCGTTCCACTAATTGCGGAAACACTGTTTCCGCCGGAAATAGCTACCGCTGCGATATTCCGCTACAGCCCTACTAGTAAGTGGATATTTATTTATTTATTTATTTATCTATCTGTTTGTTTGCTTGCTTTCTTGGGTTGTTTTTTATCCCACCCTATCGCTTAGGCTTAGGGTGGCTTAAAATTCTTTAACTTATTAACTGTAACATTGGGTGTTTTTACACACACATTTCTCCTGCATGTTTGCTGTTACAGCCTTAACTTTCTGTGTGTCTAAATCACTCACCCAGATCTTAAACATCTGACTCTTTGAACTTCTGCATAGTCCTGTTGGCCTTTCATGTTGGCCTTTCGACACATCTGTAAGACTTGGCTGTTCGCCCAGGCCTTCAGAGGGGAGGTTGGGGGTGGGTTAATTTTTGAGGTGGGTGTTTTAAATTTGTTTTAATTATTAAATTGTAGATTTTTTTAATGTTTAAAAATTGTTTTTATATTAAGTTGAAAGCCGCCCCGAGATGCCGTAGGCATGGGGGGCGGCATATAAATATAAATAAATAAATAAATAAATAAATAAAACTTCTCCCAGAGCCTTTGTGTATAAAGTTCTCCTAGTAAACTGCTTTGCTCCAGGCACCTATGGTCACTTGGTTTCAATGGCAGTGTACAGCTGCAACTACTTTAGGCTGCCTCAGGGCAGTGTTTGTGTGAAGAATGCATTCAGGAACTGCCTCAGGGCAGTGTTTGTGTGTGTGAAAAATTACTTGTGGACTTGTAAACCCAGAAGATTGAAACATCCAGAACGTTAAGATGCATGTAAAAATGTCCATTGACAACTAACTAATTAACTCAACGTTTAATCCTCACAGCAGCCCTTAGGGGTAGGTTAGGCTGAGAGATCTATGACTGGCCCAAGGATACTCAGTGACTTCATGGCTAAGATGAGACTGGAATCAGGGCCTCCCTCTGCCTCCTAGTCCAAGAGTAATTTCAGACAAAATGATACCACAGTCAAACACAGTGAATCTCCTGTGGTGGCCGTTGGTGCCTTTATGCCTGTTTGATTCCCGCCAGATGTTCACCTAAGTGAATCACTGGTGGTAATCAAAATGACCATGATTCTGGACCTCCAGCTGCTCGGAGGTCCAGAATTGTGGTGGGATTGGGCCCCAACTGTGATCACATTGGCCATGATCCAGGATGGGCTGAAGGTAACATCTGTTATGTTCAGCCTGTCTGCATCATGGTCTTGACCATGGGATGGGATCGGGCGCAGTGACCAGATTGGCCGTTGCACCCGCCCATCTCCCGGAGGGCAGGTTGCCGGGGGAGCGAGGTGGGGTGGGGCCGTGTGGCTGCACATCTCACCATGAAGCCCCGCCAACTCCCCTATCCCCGGTGAAAATCAGGCAGGCACAACTAAAGGATGGCTGGCCTGATTCCTGACTGGGATCTGAAATGGTCCCGGTGCATGATTCATGGTGGCGGGCCTCTGGTCCTGGCACGTCTGAAATTACCCCAAGTACTACACTCTTAACCAGAAAATGCAATATCTGCTATGGGGTTGCCTTTTCACACTGCTTAAAAGAAGTATTTAATTTTTCTATTTGATGCATTTTTTAAAAAACAAAACATAACAGTAAGGTGCCTTCAAGGGTATTGGAGGTACCTGCAGTAATACCACCTGTATTTTTTGGCAGATGACATATCTGTGCCTTCCATCCTCTTTTCCCAGAGCACACTGAAAGAGTTTTTTTTTTCTTTTGGCACGTATACTAAAACATAAGGTGAGAACAACTGTAAGAAAACTTGAGCTAATAATGCTTCATTGCCTTTAGAAAGGCAAAGTTTCCTGCAGGAAAGGAGACATTGGTACTGAATTAATGTACCTCCTCACTTTTTTACACCTAATCTCTTGCAACAGAAAAAAAGGAAAAAGCTAACTTATGAGCAAGTTCAATCATACTGAAACAGGCAGGTTGCCAAGCAGACCAGAAACGAAAAGGAGGTGCTGACAGAGCTGGAATGGTGTAATAGGTTCTGTGGTACCAGGCCCTGTTTCTACTTACTGCTCTGGAATCAAACACCATTTTTAGACGAGGGTGCTGAAGGCACCTCTGGAGCCGTGGATTAAGAGACAAGACGCGCTGTGCTGTCGGAAGTGAGGTGCTCCCCGTTGCCGGTAATGGCGGTGGCTGGAGATGCAGCGCTTTGCAGAGATGCATTCTGGAGACCTCAATTTCCAGGTCTCCAGAATGCACCTCTGCAAAGTGCCGCATCTCCAGCCACCACCGTTGTTGTCAACGGGGAGCACGTCACTTCCGGCAGCGTGGTGCGGCTTCCCTCTTAAAGTGCGGCTCCGGAGGCGCCTTTGGTGCCCTCGTTTAAAAGCGGTGTAAGTCCCTGATTTTGCTCAGTGGTGTTAATGCCAATTTAGTGACCAAGTCTCCAGGCATGCTAATTGGACACTAAGTGCATTTTTAGATAAGCAGACAAATGTAGCAGATTGAAAAATCTGCTTTTAAAAAAGTCACATGGGGAGCATTTACACGCACCAGAAGTCACCAACCACCATTGAAAACAGCGGTGTCTGGCGGCTCGCACATTATTTTTAAAACCAGATTTGTCAAACCCCGATATCGAGATTTGACAAATCTGGTTTTAAAAATAATACGTAAGATGCTGGGTGCTGCTGTTTTCAATGGCAGCTGGTGACTTTCAGTGCATGTAAATGCTCCCCGCATGACTTTTTTAAAAGCAGATTTTCCAATCCGCTAGATTTGCCTGCTCATCTAAAAATGCCCTACGGGTGCTCCAAGAGGCTAAGTCTCCAAGAAAGCTCAGTTCCAAGAGGCATCTGAACATGTGCAAGACTTATAAATGCCTGGAACTCAGACTGATGAGGGTGGCTGTAGGAGCAAGACCTGCTAAGGTGAGCTCTTGAACACCCAGAACTGATGGAGCTGGACCAGAGACAGACCCAGGAGGGGAGCTACAGAGAGATCCAGCTAGACCCAACAAGGTGGGACCAGTCTTGTTTATCGATACAATAACTTTTCACTACTGCTGGCATAGGCCTGACTATAGGGGTGGGTGGAACCCAGGAACATGTATACGTTAAGATGTGGGTTGAAACTTGGGGCTTGGATTACTTGGGTTTCCCTGAGTATCCCCGTCCTTGGCTCATGTTTACTGAGTTTTGAGTAACTGAGGAATTTTCCTGGTACCAAAAAAACTCAGAAAACTCCTCAGTACTTGGAAGGGGAGACAGGGAGCAGCAGTGGCCAGGGAAGAGGGCAGGGTGGATGGAAGGGGAAATGGGAAGGGTAAGTGGCAGGGAAGGGGGACCAGAAAACTCACTGGAAAGTGACTCCAGTGCGACTCTGCTGTGTGGGACTGCCCGACCTGGAAAGCGACTCCAGAATGCCTCTATGGCCATTTTTACATGGACGGGGTGGGTGGGGGTATGGGTGTGCTTGTGCAGTGGGTGTAGGTGGGTGTGTGTCCTTTCACATGGACACACACACACCTACCCCCACGGGGCTTCCTCCAGTTTTCTGGATGGCCCTGTAGGTATAGATGGGTGGGTGTTGGGTGTAGATAGGTGTGCAGCATGAGCACGCACACGCACACAAACACCCACTGCCCCTGTCTGGGACTCAAAGTTGGGAGCATGCTTCTGGGAGATTTGCCCTGCAGCTGTAGAGCACTTCTGTGCATGATGTTTGGGAGCAAACTGGGAGATGTATTATGGCACAATCCTAGACAGCAGGAGCATGCCAGAATACATCTCCCAGCACACTCCCAGACAACCCGCATATAGGCACTTGACAACTGCTTCTCGGGTAGGGCAGTCCCTCCAGCAGCAGGGTCCCAAATCCAAGTCCCGGAAAGCATGCACAGCGGCATTCCAGAGCCGCTTCCCAGCTAGGGTAGTCCTGCACAGCAGAAGTATGATGGAGCTGCTTCCTGGTGAATTTTCTGCCCCCCCTAATCTCCTTCCCCTTCCCTGCCATCTTCCCTGGCCACTGCTGCTCTCTCTCCCCCACCCCCACCCCCTTTCTGGCCCCTTCCCAGTACACACTCAGGCCTGGTAGTTGAAGACTTGGGACCACTCACAAGTAGTTTTTATGTTGTTTTTTTTTTTTTATGCTCAGTTCAGCACTAGACTTACCACGGGATCAGGAAGCAGGGGATTGCTTTAAGGTGGAGAAGTGGAGGATACAGACTGGATGGAGCCAGAGTGTGACAAGGAGAACCAGGGAGCTAAATTCCCCAAGGACTCATCAGTGCCCTCTGGGGCTCTGGGAACCCGCCCCCCCCCCTGCCACAAATAGGTAGAATGGTTCTGGAAACTTTGGTTAACTATCATTACTGTTAGATGAACTTACACGTTTTTTTAATCTGGGGGGGGGAAATTGGCTACCAAAACAAAGAGAACAGCCCCACACTGACCAGCCAAATTAATGTGACAACACTCCAGGGACAGTGAAATTCTTGTATATAGTATACCAGATCAATATATAACAAACAAATGATTATTATATGTATAAAACACTCATATAAATTTTATTAAAATGAATGTATAGATTTATAAAAAGTCATATCAATATGTATATTAACATAATAATAAAGGCATCTAAATATTTGATTCTTGACCACCATAAAAGTAACCACAAAGTTATTCAATGCATCCAAATGTGAGCATGTACAAAAATGTATGACCCAAGTCCATAATAGTCTCACAAAAACATATCAATGATATCTAAAAGCTCCCGGGTTGTTTAACTCATTTCATGCCGTCTTTATCAAGATAACTAGGGATGGGCGAACAGAACGTGGTTCGGATGTTCAGACGTTCAGTCAGAAATCCGAGTTTGGGTTCGGCTGTTCGGTTCGGCCGAACTTGACCGAACAACCGAAAATAGCGCTTATCGATACCGAAACTGAAACCGAATTCAAAATATTTTTTTGGTTTGACCCTGAAACCACCCCTGGTCTCCACCCCTGGTGCCAGGAAGTCTGCTCCTCAGCTTCCTCCCACTTCCAGTCACGTTTTTCCCACCTTCCAGTCACGTTTTTCCCAACCCCAAACTCATCCAAACTTTTCCGAACTGTTCGGCTGTTCGAGCGTTCGGTTCAGACATTCGGTTCGGTTGTCCAAACAGGCCGAGTTCGACCCGAATTCCAAACTTCCAAACCGCATTCGCCCATCCCTAAAGATAACTGAAAAGATTATTTTTCCAATGTGGGACACACTTCAACTCCAGGAAGTCCTTACCATTTGTTCTTGTTGCTCCCAATGGAAATTGCAGCCAATATAAATATAAATACATTAGTATAATTCTAGACTCTGTACCAAAGTCATTAAATACTAAAGAAAAAGAAATTAACAACATCATCTGATCCAAAGATAATCAGCTTACTCATCAGTAATGATATTTAAATACTGCTGTTCATATTCCATCAACAGAAATAAGAATAATATAGCATCAATGTATTCAAATACTCTGGTATTGATCATATTTCATTTTAATAAATCATATAGGTGTTCCTAAGAACACTTTATGTTCCTTGTCACATCTATCAAATCCTCATCACAGAACTAATGTAATATATACCCACTTATAGAATAAGTTCTTAAAATTGCTGAGGAGATTTGTACTAAAATGTAACTAGAATGAAATATCAATTTCTGTAAATTTAAATAAGATCTCCCTTACAATAAAGACTGATGGAATTCAAATAAATTCTCCATTACTATTATTATTATTATTATTATTAAGAATTTAAATAGCACCAGCAATGTACCTGGCACTTTACAAAGTAATTGAATAGATATGTTCCCTGCCCTAGGGCTTACAATCTGAGAGACGGGGGGCGGGGGGGGGGGTGAGAATGAGGGGGGAGATGGAGGAAGGGGTAATTAAATTCAAAAGGGGTAATACCCTCCTTGATCTTATCTGACTGTATATCTTTAATGGCCTCCTAGATTCCCAATGTATTACATTATGGGCTCAAAAAGGAGGCTTGCACAATTATCTCTGGTATCCAAATCTTCCAGCGATCTTCAGAGACCAATATAAGTGAGTAAATGTATATTCTTAAGTAAACTTACATTTAGCTGCTATCATGAGTTTTTCAGTCTTATTCCTAACAAGGACTTCCTCTGACTGGGATCATAAATCACCAGACATATTCACTATAAATAGGAACTATGTAAGCTTGAACACCTGTAATTCACCAATCTGTTACTTTCAATTGGAGATACTTGTAACTCACCAAGTGAGGAATTAGCCTTGAAACCTCAAAGGATTTATCATGAAAGTCCTTCTGGATAAGAAAGAAGGGAGGCTCTGTTAGTAAAACATAAATAAATACAGCCCTAGATAAATTCAAAAAGGGGGAGTAGGGCTGAAAACTGGTTGTATAAAGAAGCTCCATAATTGACAAGGGGCTCTTGTTGATTCACATCATTTCAACCCAAAAATTAAACCCAAACAGAGCACCTTCAATAATCTCACAAGTTATGATATATCTCGACCTCTGTATAACCAATTCTTCTTGCTTAAAATTACCACACCTGTGGTCCTCAAAAATAATGCTTTTACATTCACATGGTGGCATACGTAGTACGTTTACATAGTAAGGCCCCCAAGGGGACATATAGATGTTATAAAAAATACAGTCATACCCAGTTTGTCATTTAAACCTCCAGCGTGTAAAGTTCTCAATCTATGGATCCAAAATGTTTCTCTTTGGCTTAACAGTAAATTTATATCCACTCCCTTTTGTAGTTGAACTCAAATTTGCTCTACTGAAAACACCTTGAACTCAAATGGAGAATGTTTGTCGCAAAGTGCCTCCGTTTCCCCAAATGGAAAAGTAGTTAGTGTGGTCCAAACCAAACATAGTCTGGCCTGAATATAGGGTAGCTATTTCCAATTTTTAGATTTCACTGTGATTACACCTTACTATGTGGGTAAGGCCTTCCTAGTAAGTAAAGTAATTGCAATAAGAAGGAACACGAGACAAAAGAATATATAAAAAAGCATATAAGTTTACTTAAATTTAAAAAGCAGCATCAAATGGTTCAAAAAGAGAACAAGTTCAGTTACAAATTGAACTGTATGATACAAAAGACATTCATTAAACAACATTCATTGCTTAAGTTTAGTCTAAGTCAAAACATTAAAGAAAAAGATACGCTTTCATTTCTGGCTCAGTGTTTCATATTTACCAGATTCCATTCCTAGCCTGCCTGTATGAGAAGGCCTCTGGAGATCCAGAGAACTTTCTGAATTTCCCTTGTTAGCGAGCTGTCTTTTAAGCACAAACTTCTGGGGGACCAAGCCTGTTTCACATGCTGGCTAAGTTAATGAGTACCTTAAGCCAGAACTGAGGAGGAAAGCTCCAATTTTTGTTGGCTTTAGGCTAAGACAATAGAATGGCTGGTTTATTTACCAACTTCTGCTGACCAACATTAGTTTTAATTAACAAATGCTGTCTACAGAGACCGTATCTCTTTTGGCTACGTACCTCCTGAGCCACATAGATTTAGGATTAACTATGAACCTTGTGCTGGGAAGCAGATCACTCTCAGAGTCAGCATTCCCAAATCACATAAAAGAAGTTTTGAAACAATAGTTTTGCCAATAACAAGTATTAAAAATACATCAAAATTTCATCCCAATACATGACATGTTTTCTGTCTAAAAAGTGTGTTGTTAATGGTGCTTCAGCAGACTGGCACCTTATTTTACTTCTGTGTTTGGAAATTCTTGTTCTCAATGCTCTTGTGGTTTGTCCCACTTACCTGAGACCAGAAGGGCATATTATGGTATAAATGACAAAAGAGGAACCACAATTGATAAAGTTTTTTAATACAATTGTTCTGCCATTATGTGGATTTATTAATTCCTTTGTCTCAATAGTCTGTGACAACAAGAACAATTACCACATGTATAGTGTCCACAAACTCTATCGTTAAATAATTGAGAGATTCTCATATCCGAAAGAACTAACTTGTCAGCTATGTTTTGTGTTCTCCTATTCATAATATGAGGAAGATCACGTCCAGGGGTATCTTGGATGAGATGCCAGCGACAGATCTAGAAACTGCAAAGAAGCCTAATAAAAATGAATTGTGCATTAGCCCCAGGGGCTGAGGTTCACCATTCTCTTTGGGTGAATTAGACTTATTCTGCGCCATTCCTCTGCCATTACCAACACTGAAATGGTTAACGCAGTTAAAGCAATTTGGAAGAAACTCTTTTGTGTCTTCCCAGTTGGAAGTAGATGTGAACATGTCAGAGTTCCATTATTCAAGCACTTTCAAGATACGCAGAGAACTCCATTGCACTAGAAAGTCAAAGTGTATGCTAATTCACAAGTTCAGGCTGTATGTCATCAGCAGATAACTTTTAATTTCACTGTGCCCCAGGCACAGTATATATGAAAGTCATCTGAGGTACAATTAGACGTAGAAATCCAAACAAATGTAATATTTACACTTTCATTGTTTCTCTAATTTCTTCAGGGCAATTAAATCTAATTAAAAATATAAAAAAGCAGGAAGTTCACATCTGTTTTGACAGCAATCATAGCAAGTGTCATGGGATGTTTTCATGTTCCTACAACAGTGACTTCAGAGTCCAAAGCAGAAGAAAGACCCTTTGTCACAAAGCAAGGGAACATTTTAAGAATAAATAAGGTCTGTAATTTGCTATTCAAGGGTAGAGTTGAAGAGGCGTAGAGAGATGCTAAAATTGAGTTCAAGGAAGAACTGTGCAGACACAAGGCAGGCACAATGTCTGTTTAAGCATTTGGGGAGTGCACATTTGAGCTGCCACTGCTTTCTCTTTACAGATAATGCTACTCTGTGTTATCTTAGACCTTGTGTAAATGAGCTTATGACCATGGTGTCATTCTACACTTCCATTACACTGAACTCCCAGATTCCCAGTATTCAGACAGCACAGCACAAGGATTGTAGCTAGCATTACATTTCTGATTCTCTCCCTTTACGCACCTGTTACAGTCTTGCTCTGGCAGGCATTTTCAACATCTCTGGAATAATTTTCAGCACGGAAACCTGGGTATTTTCTACTCTCAGAGTAAAAAATGAGGTTGATAACTTCAGAAAATGGAGGATGGGAGGCTATACAGAAAGTGAAGAAACGTCTGTGAAAAACACATACATATCATTTAAAGCAACTGCAGTATTGAAACTGGAAAGAAATCTCTCTTTCCACAGTAAAATTTAAGAAGTCAAAAAGACTCAGATATGGGTAGACAGGGACCATTTTTAGTGCAAAGCACCAGCAGCTTCTACAAATGCACCCTGACAGGGGTGTGCACCAGGCCCCCATGTCATTTTCATTTTTTGTTTTCATTATTAAAAAATGTTGGTTCCATTATTGTTATTAACAACAATGTCATTTTCGTTATTGATGTCGATACTACAAACAGTATCGTTTCAAATGAGGATTTTATTTTTGGTGTTGGTATCATTATCATTATCGATTCCTGTGCAGAAATGAAGATCTCACTATACCGGTAATGATACCAAAAGTGGAAGTTATTTGGTAGGCTGTGTGGCTAGTGTATATTTATACAATATGCCTATCCTATAATCCTAATATATATAATAAAACAGAATAGCCTAAATACCTATATAATATCTAATCTCTCTGTATATGTACACAACTAATATCTATCTAAATCTAAGGGAGAAAGGGGAAGGGAAAAAAAAACCTATCTATTATCTAATCAATTATCTATATAACTATTCTAATCTAATCTATAGGTCTATAATATATATCAATATCTAATCTATACTATCTATTTATATATAATGTACAGGGGGAGAAGGGCATGGAAAGGGAGAAGGTAAAATGTAAGGTATGAGGAAGGAAAGGTATTGGTAATACAATGAGAGCTAGGAAGGATTTTTTTTGTGTGTAAGCACCACAGTTTGTAAATGCAACCTGACAAGCAGAGCTCTCACAGAACAGAGAGAAAAAGCCTGGCCCTCCCATTATAAAGGGTTGCTGTGCCCTCCCTCAGAGTCCCCCGATTAGTTGTGGGAGGCAGAAGGCATTGAGCAATCACAGAGTGCCACGAGACTGCTGAGGCCTGCTTGTGCTGCTCATTGGCCAGTGATACATCTATCAGATACTGCTGAGCTGCTCGCCCCGCCGAACACAGGCACAGTTCAAGAGTTCAACCCTGTTTAGGCTCTGAGATGTCTACTCCCTTCTCCCTTCTCCCCATTTTCCCTCCAAAACCCATCTGCCACAGCACTAATAATGACAAGGATAATGACATTGTCATTTTCATTATCATTGTCATTATTATTGCTTGTAGTTTTTGTTATTGCAATAACAAAAATGACAATTTTTATTATTTTTATTGTAATAATGAAAATGACATGCACGCCCCTACCTGACAGAGCAATAACTAACACAGACCCCAGAGTCAAGCAGCCTAGACTTCAGTACAAAGGGTTGCAGTACCCTCCCCCAGATCTCCCCTGATTGGTTCTGGGAGGCAGGAGGCATTGAGCAATCACAGGGTGCCATTCAGATGCCAGGTCCTTCCCCCGCACAGGCCCAGTTCAAGAGTTCAACACTGTTTCTGGCTCCGAGATGTCTGGTCCCGCCTCCCCTCACCACATTTCCCCCCAAAAACACCTACCAAGCTTTTAGGCATAGGCAATAACGAAATCAATAACAACTTTCATTATTGTTATTGATTTCATTATTATTTTTGTCGTTTTCGTTATTGCAATAGCGATAACGAAAATTACACATTTTGTTTTAGTTATTGGGGGCAATCCCATGCCCTGTGCACGCTGTGTGCATCGTACGTGTGCGCACATGCATGCAAACTGCCCACATCTCCACAAGGATTGCATTGTACCACGTGGACCCTGTGCGGGACCTGTGCAGATCCCATACAACATGCACACCCCTAGTGTGCTCCATTCATTACTTCAAAGTTCTGTGGCCTGATAAATGTTAGCTTTTTAACCCTTAGGGATGGGCGAACGCGGTTCGGATGTTCGGAGTTTGGACTGAACTCGGTCTGTTCAGACGTCCGAACCGAATGTCCGAACCGAACTCTTGAACTACTGAACAGTTCAGTCATGTTCGGACAAGTTCGGATAAGTTTGGAGGCAGGAAAAACGTCTTTCCAGGGCCAAAAATAAGGTTTCGGTTTCGGTTTAGTTTTCGTTTAAGTTTCGGTTTCAGTATATTTGAATGTTCGGCCAAGTTCGACCAAACCGATCTCGACTGAACCGACCCATCGAACCCAAACTCGGGTTTTGAACTGAATGGCCGAACATCTGAATATCCGAACCGCATTCTGTTCGCCCATCCCTAGTAACCCTGAGAGTACTTTTGGCAATTTCCATTGACTGCCATACTGCAAACATTATACCATCTAAAACTCTCATACTGGGCCAGGGGTGGGGAACCTTTTCTGTCCCGGGGGCCATATTAAAAATTAGTATGAGCTCCAAGGGCCACATAGAGGATGGGAGTGGGGAGGTACTTAACCTCTTTATTCAAGAAAAAGAGGGCCCAGATCAAGGATCTGTGTCATGGATCTGTCCCCTACCCCTCTGTGCATGCTCTACTCTCTGCCCCAATATCCTGAGCTAAGTTTTCCAGTATGTAGGGGTAGAGAATGATAGAAGGGCCATATCTAGGCACTGGAAAAGGGCCACATAAAAACTTGCCGAGGGTCGTATTTGGTTACTGGGCCTGAGGTTCCCCACCACTGCATTGGGCTGTACTATCCCTACACAAACGTCCATATTAAAAAGTATCACCTCTCTGTACTCTCTGATTACACAGAGGGACAGTCTCTATGGTTAGAGGCTGGCCTTCACATATTCTACTCACTCGGAACATGTGTTTGGTTTTTATTTTTTTATTGTGTTTGATAGGATTTCTCTGCTCTGGATATATGTTCCCACAAATGAGCCGCCTTTATCATCAGTTCTATGCCAGGGTCTTTTGAATTCTTAACCTAACCAATTCCCTTTGAGTTTTGATGGGCAAGTTTGAAAACTAATCTTTAAAACGCTCTGTATTTATTTATGTTAGGATTTTCTGCTTCTTTAAAAACTGTGTATGTAAGCCTCAGAAAGTAATCACTTGGATACTTAGAAGATTTTTATCTCATTCCATAAGTAGCTCAAAGACCTTCAATGCTAGCATTATACAGGCCACATTACTTCCTCTGAGCAATATAAATAGCACAAAGGATCTCTCCATGCGCTTTAGGAATTCATTATCAAACACATCCCTGCAGTCAGCATGTAAATAGCTTTCCTTATTTTCTACTTTTGTTGATTCTGAGCTTATCCCAAGAGTCCCCATTGCTGTGATAAACAAGATATGTTCCTTTAGAAGTCCAGAGTACTTAAGCATATGCTTAAAGTTAATTAGTGCTTAACCTCATGAGCAAAAATATTTACTATGGACTAGTTGCTTTGGAGTAGCTGGCACCTTCCTGTTGGTAAGCAGGGGTTAAATTGCTCTTTCTGATCCCAAATCTACCTGCTTGGGAACTTGCCAGAAGTGAGAGCTTGAATAAGAAGCAGTGAGATAGAGGACACAATGAAAGAAATATAAAAGTAGAAAGTACTGACAACTTTTGAGATGGGGAATAATGACAAGATCTAAACTGAATATCTGGAATTAAGGCTGAATGTGTTGAATTCAGTATATTCATTTCTGCTTTAACAAAATGAATAGAAAACAGTATTAGTTTGATTATTATCTTTTTACAAAACCAAATATTATTTTAGTTCATTTAGTTAGTGTTTCAGTTAGTGAATTTTCTTTATTGTTTATTTTATTTATTTAATTTATTCACTATTTTGTTTATTCTGTATTTCATTTTTGATGTGCTATGTAGCATTAAATAGTAATAAACTCCACTAAATAGTAGTAACCCAACTTAATGATGTTCCAAATTCATGAATTAGCAAACAAAATACTCACCTACTTAAAATAACCAAAGCAAAATTTTAAAAATGAAAAAACAATGCAATTTTTGCATGCATAGCAAGATAAAGCAGATCCTCTAGTCATGTGACCAAATATGCAAATGATATCAATGACTTTTTACATGGGCGGGGGTGGGGGTGGGATGGGTGTTTTGCCACGGTGGGTGGAGGTGGGTCTGTGTCCCTTTACACGAACACACAAGGGGTTTTGGTCCTTTATTCACCAGCTTACCCTCCCTCCCCCTCATTCAGGAGTTCACTTTAGGCTTGTATATAAAGTTAATAGTTCTATTGTGATATATTGGTTTCAGCTGAGGTACCCTTGAGGCAGCACAAGCTGGTGTGAAATATTGGGACACAGTTTTATCCACTGGGTGGTCACGGCAGTGACACATTCCCACTGTGGGGACACAGATGAGTCTGAGCAATGTTGTGGAAGTAGAATGATATGGCCAAAGAGGGATGCTGTGGGAACAGTGAATGCCCCTCATATACTGGCTCAGGACAAGGGCTAATGACTCATGTTATTATGGTACATTTAGGGGAGAATGACCTCTTCTGTATTTCTGGTATGGATTTAATTACAGCATTTAGGACGGGTTGAGAGGAAATTTATAGGATGTTTATCCAGGCATGTTTGTATTTTGAGCAGCTGTTACAATGCCATGTATGACAGGAAGCATTGCAAACCCAGCAGGTTGAATTAGTCAGGAAATGGTCGTATAGAGAAATTGACAAATGGATTCAGAAAAGAGGGGACTTATGGCCGGCAGAGACACAGATTTGTAGGGCACTTTCAGGGCTTTTACAGGCTGGCTGGAATTCACCTATCCCCAGTTTCATTAGGAATATATTTAGCCACCACTGGAGAGGGTGTGCTTTGCATATTATAATAAAAAAATAAAAGAAAAGAAAAAAGGAGGGGGACAAATAGTCAGTCTAGGAAGTCATAACGGGGCGGTCCCTGTGGTAGGCAGAGGTCAGTCTTGTGCAAAGGGATAAAAAGTAAAGGGGAAATGAAGGAACTGACATGGAAATGACACCTTCATAAGAGATGAGGCTTAGGTGTGCATCCTGACCATGCCGGTATTTGTGACCAGCGGCACAGCACCTTGCAGTAAGCCTAGGGTAGAATAGACACCACCTTCCAGGATATTGGTCATCCCTGGTGCGTGTGGGGACACTTCCCTTCTGCAGGAAGTGTCCCTAACATGGCTCCCCCCACCCCTGAATGAGTTAAGCATGGCTAGGGAAGTGGGTGTAGAAATGCACTGAACCTAGGTATAGAATGTTGCCCATTCAGACTTATGTTATATGGTTAAATAAAGTTGCAGACATTCCTTCCAAAGAATATTGGTCTCTCTGTCTTCTTCTGGCAGCGTGGGAGAAACTAGAAGATGTGCTGTTAAAGACACATTGGTTGTGCAAAGAGTGAGCAAACCTTGGTTTTTTAATACTTCCGATAAGGCAGTCATAATTTTTCAATTATAATATCACACCCAAGTCTTTCTTCTTTAAAAACTTATTTTTTCCATAGTTTTCATTTGTTTCTTGTGCATCATTATTTTTCACTTTATAGTTCTTCAGTTTTCCAGCAAAGAGTCTCTTTTACACTGGAGAGTTTTCATATCTATTATCAGTTATTCCCGTCAAATATTACTATCTAAGGATGTATATCTTCTGTTAAAAGTCATTCATTTCCACTTTCTTCAGCAGTTGAAATTTCTTCATTTTCAGAGTGCCTTTTGTACAAAATAGTCCATTTTATCCCCAAAATTTCTTCCTTTATTAAAACTTTCAAGCTTCCAATGTAACCAGCTAATGTAATGACAAAAGTGAAATAATCTTTCTGCTCACTCTTTCTTTATGGGAGAGAAATTGTATCCTAATATTTTCTAGAGGTTGTATTCATGTACAGTGGTTGCAATTTAAAAGCTCTTCTGTAACTTTTTTCATGTAAAAAAATAATATATGTTGGTCTTCATAGCAATTTTCACTTTCTAAACCTATATGAGATCACACTTCACAGTAGAAAGTAAGAGAAAACTTTTTGACTGCAAGTGCAATCCGCATGTCCCAGTGCACAGGTTGTCTGTGGTAAGTTGAATGGGAAAGTGCTGTGCTTGAATTAATTGGGTACTGTGACATTAGGACATTTGAGAATGTACCAGGTAAACGGTATAGCCCAGGGGAGTGGCAGCACCAAAGAGCAACAGTAACCAACGGGAAACTGGTTCATGCTGCAGCTTTGGCATCTGCCATAGAATCTTGACAACATTTAAAGAGATTGGTTCTGAGGCAGGGGCAGTTGGCTGACAGCTCCAGAGAAGGGCAGTGGGTGGGAGGTTACCAGGCTGGTAACTGAGGGGAGCTGTCATTCAGAGCTGTGGTTTGGGGTCCAACTCCAAGGCTGTAGCATGGAGACAGCAGTAATTGGCCCTTCCCTCTCCCTGCCCCCTCCTCAGCCCAGGCCGCCAGCACATCTGTTCAACTCACAAGCCAGATCCTGTCCAGAGTGAGGGCCCTCACCCCAGGCTGGATCGAAGCATGATGGTACAGTCTGAAGATACCCATAGTTACAATGGGCAAACATCAATGCCAGCCTTTTGGTCTTTGTGGCCTTGAGCAGATACCAAAATTAAGAATAAACATCTATAGATATATCATTACTTTTTTTGCTTTAATTAATCTCAAAGAATAGTGAGGACAGCCTGATAGCATTTGTTTGGTCCTCATAGCTGTTGTGGATTTTCTGTAAAGAAAAAAGTTTCCATAAATGGTTAGGTAGACCCCAAAGGGATTGAGCAGGTATTCCAGCATCAGGTTGTTCTTAATTTGACCCTTTTCATGGGGTGTTTTCAGACATGATGGGGCGGTTTCGCCCCGTACCGAAAACAACCCAGAGATTCCTTGCCGGGATCACCCAGGCACGGCAAACCGATGTGCCGAGGATCCTGGCAGGGAATCAGGGAGGGGCCATGCGGTGCAACGTGCGGCTGCATGGCCCTGCCCCCTCCATGCTCCCTTGCTGCCCGCCCTCCGGGGAGACGGACAGGCGGCGAGGCCAATGCCGCCACAGCATCTGGCTGAGGTCACCACGGCCCGGAATCCCGCTGGGGATTCCGGGCCGTGATAGCTGACCAGACATTACTATTTTTTTATGCCTGTCTGGAATCACTTTCACCACGCTTCAGCCGATTTTCGCGCCGGTAGGCCTGGGAAGCGTGGTTGAAATTGACCCCATGTGGGTATTCAGCGTGGCGAACATATGGCGGCCACTGAACAGACGTGCAGGGCACAGTGACCACATGTAGGTATTCAGCGTGGTTCACTGTGATCTCATCACGTCTGAAAACACCCACACAGACACTCTAACACTGATAAAATGGGTGTTACATTTTATTAAACATGGGTGTCTTCAGACGTTACGAGATCACGCTCAACCACACTGAACCACGCTCAACCCCCCCGTGGGGCCAAAGGGCCCTGAACGTCTGAACGGCGCGCGCCAGATGTTCA
>QEPC01013421.1:447246-462697 GCA_003113815.1 Sphenodon punctatus
GACTAGCGGACCCCGCCTCGGTGAGCTCCCGCCCGCCATGCTGCTTGCTGCTGCCCCTGCCCGTGGTCCCGGGACCCCTCCATCCCCGTGGCTGGGTGGGGCGCTCGGTGTGGGCTCCCGACCCACCCGTGTGCTGCTGGCAGCCCTCACCGGCTGGCCCTGGCACCAACTGCACCCCCCCAGGTGCTTGTGGGACCTGGGGGATGGCCCCCCCGGACCGGACCGGACCGGACCGGGCCGTTACCCTTGCCCGGGTGGGTGCTGCCGGAGCATCGCTGGCCCTTAAGAGGGGCTCCACCAGACCCAGCTGCCCTGCATGTGCCCCCCTTTGACTGTGGGGCCCCCTTCCTCCTCCTCCTGGACCCTCTCCGCCGGGCTCGCTGTGCATTGGGGGCTCCCAATGTGCCTTGTTCCGGGGGTCTGCCCCCCCCTCCGAGACTGCCTCTGTTCCTGTGGGGGCGCCTCTTTGGACTGGGGTGGTGTGGGGGTGGGGGTTGCTGCTGCCTGTGCCTTGCCCCTTGGTGGTGCCACCCCTCGTCCCTCCCGTTATTCCCGGTGGCATCTTCGGGGCACCCCTGCTCCCCCTTCCCTACCTTTCCCTGGTGTGTGTGTGTGTGTGCCCGGGCATGTGGTCGTGCATTGTGCCCCGCTGCGGGTCCGCTGTGTGTGCCGGCTGTCAGCCTGTTCTCGCTCTTCCCCCCTCCCTTCCCATTTCCATTGTGTGGGCGTTCCCTTGTGTGCCTTGTGGCTTCGTTTGCCCTCAGGTGGCCATGTCTGTGTCCCGCCCCTGCCCGGTGCCTTGTGGGGGTTTAGCGTCCGGCGGGGGTTCGGCTGCACGTCTGTTGTGCTGCCGCGGCCCGCAATGGTGCGGCCCGGTTCCGGCCCGTGGTCCCGTTCCCGGCACGTCTGTTTGGGCCGATTTCCCACCCCCGGGTGTGGTTGCGCTGTTCACCCCCCCTGGTGGTTCACTGTGGTGAACCGGCCGCCCGTAACGTCTGAAAATACCCCATGTTGCAGGGCTGCAGGTGTGCTCTATGGGTGCCCGGCAACATGTATAATAAAATGTAACACCTGTTTTATCACAGTTAGCGTGTCTGTGTGAAAAGGGCCTTTATGAAAGAATAGTATGAATTGTTTAACTTTTTTTTGTCATTCTACTGTTAGTGGGTTTTTTATATATTTTAAAAATGCATCCAGACATTGTGGAGACCTCTGATAAAATTTGCTTTCTGAATTATCCAGTATATTACATTTACTGGAGGAAAGATATGTAAAAGTGATGTTGTGGGATTATGCAGAGTTGTCAGGCACACTCTGTTTAGCAGCAATGTGTTCCACCATACGATAATTCGTTTCCACAGAAAAATCTTAAGATTATGGTTTATTTCCATAGAATCACTGCCTGAACACGGCCTATTCTTGGTCAACAGAGACATCTTTGTTCCTCTGTCTAATTGTGAGCCTGTGATGATTGCTCTATTTTCAAAAAGTCTGTGATAAGTGTTTCTCAGAACAATTAGTAATCAATCACTTCAGTTTTTGAGTGTAGTCACGTAGATCCCAGCATCAGTAAGATGATACCAAGTTTTGTTTGTTTACAATTGCACTGCATTCCCCAAGTAAAATCCATGAGACTGCCTTCACTACAGGGCAACACATAAGGAATAAAAGGACACATAAGGATTCTCCTCAGAGGGGGAATAAAAGCTTTTAATCAGGACAAAATATAAAAAAGGCAAGAGCATTAAATAAAGAATATCTATACAACTCACTTGAATTAAATGTGTACTTGAATATAGTGTTTTGATTAAGAACAGATGGTTCATTCATTAAAAAAATAGATATCTGCCCACAATCACTGGTGAAGCTTAGAATATAATGATGGATATGACAAGTAACACAATATATGTCCACCACTTGTAGGAATGCATTCACCCAGTAGGATTAGTAATTCCACTCTCGTTTAAGTATTCTTGATTTTTTTTTTTTATGCCAAAGTTAAGGATGAAAGATTTGTAAGGCAGAAAGCTTACAAATTAAAAATGGATCAGAGAAACAATTACCTAGTCTGATGGGATTAGAGCTCGGTGAATAATTTGTAAGCAATAATTAATTAAGTTAATTTTACTTCTTTTGTGCAAACAGATTTTTGTGTGTGTGCAAATTTAGGCCCTTTTTTCATGGGCCATGGTGGAGGGGGGTTGGTGTGCACTATGTAGTGGGTAGGGGGAGGGTGTAGATGAGCACACACCTATCTACACTCACCTCCACCCATATACATGCATGGAACAACTGCCATTTTCAGGTTACTCCATGCGTGGAGAATGGGTGGAGATGGGTGTGTATGCATGTGTGCTGGAGTGCGCACACATGCACACCTGCCCACCCCACAGCAGGATTTTACATGGGCAACACCCACACATGAATGCCCAGATTTCTGAGTGTTCCTGCGTGGGTGCCACCCATCTAAAATGGTCTTAGTCCCCATTTGAAATAACTGTCTGTCTAATTATTGGTTTGTAATTCACATGCGGGGAAGTCTTTTTAAGTAATCTTGAAAATCTGAGTATTATTATTATGTGTATACTGACAGCAATGTGCCCAACATTAAACATTCATTAATTAGAGACAGATCTATGGATGGGCGAACAGAATGTGGTTTGGATGTTTGGATGTTCGGTTCGAAACCCGAGTTCGTGTTCAATGGTTTGTTTCAGCCGAGTTCAGTTTGGCCGAACTTGGCCAAACATTCAAAAATAGCGAAACCAAAACCGGAAACGAAACCAAAACCAAAACCTAATTTTCAGCCCTGGAAAGACGTTTTTCCTGCCTCCAAACTCATCTGAACTCATCCGAACACAACTGAACCGTTCAGTCGTTTGAGAGTTCAGTTCAGACGTTCAGTTCAGACATTCGAACAGATGGAGTTTGGTCCGAACTCTGAACATCTGAACCGCGTTCGTCCATCCCTAGACAGATCTCCCCCCTGCCTCAGGAAGTTTACAGACTAGGATGGCTAAGGGATGTGAAACAATAGAGTGGGAAACATAGGAAGAGACTGGGACCCTTTTTAAATGGGCCGTGGGAGAGGCAGTGGTTGGTGGGAGCACCACTGTGTGGGCAACAGAGAGTGCACACTGATTCCCCTCCCCCCCTGCATCCCCATGCATCCCCATGCATGGAGCAGCTGGTATTGCCTCCGGTTGCTCCATGAGTGGGGGTGGGGTGGAGATGCATGAACCATGGGAGCGTACATCAAAGCACCCCCACATTTACATGGGTTGCTCCCCTGCGTGGCCGATGGGTGTCCATGCAGTGGAGTGTCTCATGTAAAAAGGGCCATGGATAAAATCATGAAGTTGAGAGGTGCACATGCTTAGCTTAGTTACAAGGGAGAGGAGAAATGTGAATGAAAGACAGTAGAAGGAGTATTTGAAAGCAGCCTGTCAGGGTAAGGAGCTACCTCTAGTTATGTCAGCTGGTATGCTTCTGTCCTCTGGCAGGCAGAGCAACACTTTGAATGTGGTTTTGTGAAAATTCCCACTTTCAGGATGTGATCCTGCAGGCATCTTGGTGCTGGTGCTACTAACTACATGTGCTGATATTGAGGGGTACAATTCTCTGTCATTAATGTCAGTGACAAAACTCCCCCTTACTTTAATGGTGGAGGGTGGCCCTGCCAGGGCTGGATTTAGGAATTTTTCACCCCAAGGCCCTTCTCAGTCTGCTGCCCCCCCAACTAAAGCCCTGCCCCCCCAAGTGAAGCCCCTCCCCCTAGCGAAGTCCCACCCCCACTGTGAAAAACAGACGAGTAGGTGTACAAAATATGCAAGATATACAGAGTTCAACACAGACACAGCATAAGGTAACGCCCAAGGCAGTGGCTAATGTGTTGCCAACCCCTCCCCCTCTGGAAAATGCTCCCTGAGGCCTGGGCCTTAAGGACCTTTCCCTAAATCCAGCCCTGGGCCCTATCCATCTTATTGAACTGAATGGGACTTGCATGGTTGCAAAGGGCGAGTGCTGTTGCCAAATAGCTGCAGTATCTGACAGCACAAGGGGACTGTGTGAATTCGGCCTTTCTGGTGCCAGGTTATTTGGACTACTCTGGAACAGATCACAGAGATCAGAACTTAGTTCAACAAAGAACATTAAAAAAAGAGGTGCCCAAGTTGTGGGTCAGGATCCCAAGGTGGTTGAGTTGTACCTTCTGCAAGTGGCGCAATGATCCAATTCATACTTGACATATGGTGGAGTCTGCTAAAGTCATATTTCTCTGGCCCATGTACTAAAAATGTTTGACTTAGAAATTCTACTTAAGCAGACCTTAAGGAAATGGACCTATAGGTTGAGAAAACTGATGCTCAGATTAAGTTAGCACTGGATTACTCCATCTCCCCAGTCTCTTTTCCACACCCATCCACACCCAACACACAGATAAAACTAATCAGAGCAGATAGCAGGCTAGAGTTGTGTGTGTGTGCACGTGCGCACGCACAATACTGTCAGCTCTGACAGATGGAAATGTAGGTGGGCTGGGGCCAGGGAAGATTGCTGCTCATGACGCTCTCTTTACAGACTGCTTGAGACTCCCAGAGTCAGAGTTGAGAGTATTTCACACGTTCTCTCTCACACACACATGATCCCGTCTTCCTGGCTGTCAATGCGAGTCTGCATGTCCAGAGAACTGGAGATGGAGAGGACTGATGTTCCAGTGGAATCCTTCATTTGATCCATTCTGGGAAAATACAGAATGAACCAATTCTGTTTCACTGGAATTGATCGACCCCCCTCCCCAGCCCCCCACTCCGTGCATGTGTAAAATGGTGGCATATGTATGCAAAATGGTGTTGCAGTGTGGCCACCAACATTTTGTCCATGTGTAATTTGTTTTGATTGGAATCCTGACTGAACTTTGGATTGCCATTCTGATTTTGTGAAAAATATCCACAGAACCAGAATGGCCAATTCGACCTGGCCACAGTGATTGCTGCTCTGGCTTGACCAAATTTCCATTTCTTACAGCCTCCCAGAGGCATAGCTTGGTTGGAATGGGCCCTGGTGAGAAGATGGATTGGGGTTCCTGTGCCCATCCTCCTATGGCATGAAAGGCCACTGAACCATCTGCCCCTATCATAGTTACACCCCTCCCTGCAGCCTCCCATGACCCAGCACTAATTGTTTGGATTTATGTTAGATCCTTTTTACACGTGACACCCCCACACAATGCACGTCTGGGTGCCTGCGTGGGCATGAATAGGGGAGTTCCATGTAAACACTGCAGCTGTGGTGGGTGGGGGTGCATGCATGCTCCCGCGCAACACTCATCTCCACTGATCCCCCACGCACAGAGCAACCAGCAAACATGCTGGTTGCTTCATGCATGGAGATCGGTGGAGGTAGGTGGAAATGGGTATGCATCCATGTAACCATCCCACACACACTGCCCCCGCACCATGGTAAGCACCCATCACGCCCTTAGTCAATCCTTTGTCACATCCAGGTGAGCTTTAGGTGAGACAGGTAAGAAATGGGTTGAAAAAGGCACAATGGAAAAAGGCAAAGGTGGACTCCTACACTGAACAAAAAGGCATTAACCAGTCAGCCTGTCTGGCTTCTGGAACCCACCCATGACATAGGAGTGAGCTTTCATTACAGCATGCCACAAGACTTGGGGAAGTTATGGGAGGATTTGTCAAAATTTGAAGGATGGTAGCCTCCACAGAGTTCGTCTTCACCAGAACTGCCACTGGTTCTTAAATCTGAACATGTACTTATGTGCTTTGTTGGATTGAAGCCAGAGTGTTCCCCTGCCTTGCAGGACCATGCTTGCGAAGTTCAATTAAAAGGTGCACACAGAGTCAAGCCAGGTTTTTCAAAAGTTTACAAGAGTATTAGTGGTAGCATTTTTGCAGTATATGTCCAATTCAAGTAGATAATCATTCTTGGGGCTGCATTTCTCAGTACATTTCACTGGATAATTTAACTTCTGTACTTAGGTTGAGGAGTCATAAAGCAAACTGGCATGGAAAGACTAGCAAAGGTTCTTCATAATATCCTAGGTATGATAAATTAGCAATCTTTTCAGCTACTTGAATTGAAGAACTATATTTACTTCTGATAGCCACCCTTGAGGGAGTTGCAAGGTGTAGGTATAAGTGACTTGTTTTTGTACTTCTAAAGGAGTTAAGTAGTCTCACTAGTTTTCACAGACGCTGATTGAATTCATAGAGTGATGGGAGCTCTTCCTAGATAGGAATCTATATCAAGATTCTTCAAACAATTATTAATTCTCTTTGTAAAAATACATTTAGCTTTCATTTATCTCCTCCACTGAAACTACAGGGACTGAAAGAAGAATGGTAGTGTTTTTAATTAACACAGAACCACTAACTGTCTCCCACAGTGATCGCTTTTTCTCCTGAGAAACATACAGAATTAATGCTGGTATCACAGTAGGGAAGAGTATATACCAGTATAATGCCATAACTACTTCTGCTATATGCACGAGCTCCAGCTATCCAGGAAGATTCCAGCTGCTTAGTCACATTTTTCTGATGTATTTGATGTACCTAGTCTACCTCTGGGCATTTTCAGACAAGACACTCTCCACCCCCTGCCCAACCTACCCCCACACCCACTATATATGTTGCAGGGCTACAGTGTTGCCCTATGGGTGCCCTGTAACATGTATAGTGGGTGGGAGGTAGGTGGGGAGTTTCTTGTCTGAAAATGCCCAATGTCTTGGTTTTTTTAAAACCTCTCTAAAGCCTTTCCGTAGGAAATATTCTGACCATTATAAGTAATCTCTATTGATTTGTTTCTTTAATGAGATAGTTAAAAAAAACTCTTTCCAATGCTCTCAAGTTATTCAGCTCCATTCATTTTGCTCCCCTTCCTTCCTTGCTAGAAAAGAATAATGCACCAGTTTATGATCATAAATATACTTTTGAGAAATCAAATAATGGCATAGTAGCTGGGGTTCTTTCAAAATTACAAAACCATGCTTAGGCTCTAATTTAAAAAAAAAAAGATAATGATAATTCATGATTGTAGGACTGGTTTGAAAGAGCCATTTCAATTTCATTAAAAAGTTCTACAAAATCAGAATGGCTGCCAGTATCACTATAGGAATTCTGATCAAATGATTTGCACATGAACAAAATGGCCTCTGGTCAGTCTGCATATGCCAAAGGTAGTTTTGATTGGTCCGATTGGAATTTTGATTGGAATTTCATCCAATCTGAATTCTGATTGGATCAATCAAGCCACTAGACTGCTTAAAAAACAGAAAGTGGGTGGAATCTTTCTTTCTTTCTTTCTTTCTTTCTTTGCTGCCCCCTCCTGCTACAGCAGCTGGGGGTGGCTCACATCATATTAAAACCACACAAATATACATAAACATAAATAACAGCATCAATAAATAAACAAAATACAAATAGCAATATAAAATGTATAATAAAATATTCCAGGCAGAGCTAAAAAACCTCCCTCCCCCCCTCACAATCATTACCCATCTCCCACGCCAAAAGCCTGGTGGACCAGCCAGGTCTTACACTGGCTGTTTTCACATGGATGGCCCCACCCACCACTGGGTGTTCTGGGGGGTGCACGGTGGGGGAGGGGGGAGTCCATGGAAATGGGCCAGCAGTGGGTGGTGGGGGGATGGGTGTACACTGGGTGTGTTTCCATGTAAAACACCATGGATGGTGGGTGTTTGTGCATGCTTGCTCCCAATGCACACCCATCTCCACCCACCTACACCGATAGCCCACCCATCTCTACCCATGGGGACTGTTCATCATCTCCCTGGGACCTCACATGTGGAGTCCAGCAAGGGCCCTTTTCACACAGACACTCTAACACTGATAAAGTGGGTGTGACATTTTACTATACATGTTTCAGCCCTACAACATGTATAATAAAATGTAACACACATTTTATCAGTGTTGGAGTGTCTGTGTGAAAAGGCCCAAGATCTCACGGGGACATCCAGAAAACCAGAGGAGGCCCCATAGGTGGAGATGGGGGGAGGTGTGTGTGTGTCCATGTAAAGGGACACCCACCCACCTCCACCCACCGCGCGAGCACACCCATCCACCCACCCACCCCTGTCCGTGTGAAAAGGCCACTGTTTATGGAAAGAGGGAAGGTCCGGGGCCAAGCAGACCTCTGTCAGGAGGGAGTTCCACAGTCTTGGTGCAGTTACTGAGAACGTAATCCTCATCATCACCAGCCAAGATAAATGGGGAACCCCAAGCAGGGTGCTCCCAGTTGACCACAGGGACAAGTCCAGGACCCAGGGGGTGAGGCAGTCCCACAGATAGGCAAGGCCCAGGGAGTATATGACTTTATAGGTCAAAACCAACACCTTGAACTGGACCCGGAAGAATTTCGGCAGACAGTGCAGAGACCGGAGCACTGGTGTAATGTGTTCATGGTGACCCATTCCCATAAAGAGACAGGCCACCTCGGTCTGCACAAACTGCAGTTTCCAGACCATCATTAAGGGAATCCACATGTAGAGCACATTGCAGTAGTCCAGTATTGAGGATGATGGTGGCAATGTCGAAGTCTGAGACATACGCCCAAAGCCATCTTATCAGGTGTAATTGGCAAAATGTGCCCCTTGCCACAGCCGTCATCTGGGCATCCAGGTGGATCTGAGAATCGAGGATCACCCCCAGACTATGGACCTGAGAGACCAATGGAGGGTGGATCCCATTAATGATGGGTGCCACCACTCCCTCCCACCAACATCCCCTCCATCTTGCTGGAATTCAGCTACAGACAGCTCACCCTCATCCAATCCTCCACAGATGTAGAAATTGGGTAAGAACTGAGGCTACTGGGCCTGGGTCAGCTGAAAATAAGAGGTAAAATTGTGTGTCATCAGCATACTGATGACACTGCACACTAGGGATGGGCGAACAGAACGGAGTTCGGAAATTTGGTTCAGTTTGGTTTGGTTTGAAATTCGAGTTCAGTTCGGAAGTTCAGTTTGGTTGACCGAACAGACCAAGTTCGGTCGAATTCTGAACTTCTGAACCAAGTTCGGCCATTCAAAACCAGGTTTTTTAGTATGTGTTGCCGCTAGGGATGAGTGAACAGAACGGAGTTCGGAAATTTGGTTCGGTTTGAAATTCGAGTTCGGCTCAGAAGTTCGGTTCAGTCGACCGAACAGACCAAGTTCAGTCCAAACTCTGAACTTCCAAACTGCGTTCGCCCATCCCTACTGCACACCAAACCTTCTGAAGACCTCACCTAAAGGCTTCATCTACACACTGAACAGGAGAAGGGACAGAATAGAACAACCTTGCAGCACTCCACACATGCAGTCCCAGGGAGATGATGAACAGTCATCCAGTACTACATGTTGAGTTCTCCCATCCAGGAAGGAATGGAAACATTCGAGAACAGTCCCACCCACCCAGCTCAGTCCTGCAAGTGGGCCACCAGCATCGCGTGGTCAACATTAGCAAATGTAGCTAAGAGATCTAATAGGGTCAACAGGGTCGACTGACCCTGGTCCAACACATGGCATAGGTCATTAACCAAGGACACAAGCGCAGTCTCAGTGCCAAAACCCAGACTAAAGCCGGACTGCAAGGGATAAAAAAAAACTGACATGGTCCAGAAGCCCTTGAAGCTGCTGAGCCACCACCCATTCAATAACCTTCCCTAAAAAGAGAAGGTTAGAGACTGGCTGAAAGGTGGCCAGGGAGTCAATGTCCAAATATGGTTTCTTGAGCAGGTGCTGCACCACTGCCTCCTTGAGGCAGCCTAGCATTCTGCCCTCCCTAAGGGAGGCACTGACTACTTCAGCCAGTCATGGGCCCAGTGTCTCCCAGCTGGCCTTAACCAGCCAGGATGGGCACAGGTCCAGTTCACAACAGCCCCAAGAAAATCCTCTGTATCAGTCAGTGACACCCACTGAAACCGAGTTTTCAGGATTAATGTAGAGCTACAATGGGTACCTGCAAAAATAGATATTTCTGTGATGATGGATCGGATAATGTTGTGTTCCTGGGTTGTACCTGAATGGGTACCTATTTCACCACATCTCTCTTCCCCCTGCTTACCTAGATCTTGGAGGTGGGGTGTGTGCATAGTGGTGGGCTGGTGGCAGTACAGTGGCAAATGAGCAGCCCCCAGAGGTGAGCCAAAGGCACATTTTGGTGCACTTCTGGTGAATATCTGGGGTCTGTGCATGCTCCAGGTGGCCATCACAGCTCTCAAAACAGGCCTTGATTATTTTTTGTCCTGCCAAAAAATAAGTTGGTCAACATCCATGCCATCCATCGCAGCAGACAACACATACTGATCGTACATCTCTTGTGCTGCTGTCAGTGTTGTTGGGCGGTGCATCTGTTCCTTTCATCCTTTCATCCACTTCCGGTCCCTGCCTTAATAGGGCTTCCAGGAGTCCATATTTTGCAAACTTTGACAAGACTGAAGGCTTTTGCTGTGACTGATGATGCTGATCTGTTATTTATTTATTTATTTATTTAATTAATTGCATTTATATGCTGCCCCCTCATGCCTAAGGCATCTCGGGGCAGCTTCCATACAAAAGTAAAACAATATTTAAGTCTGTTCAGTCTCTTTGTCCTCTCTGTGGGTGATTTTAGACATGCCAGCCTCCCTTGTTGCCATGGTCCAGGATCCGTTTTGGATCCCAGACAGGAATCAGGCCAGCCATTCTTTAGACGTGCTGGCCTGATTCCGCTCGGGGATCGGGGAGGGGGCGGGACTGTGCGGTACGATGTGCGGCTGCACAGCCCCGTCTCCCCTATGCTCCCCCGGCTTCCTGCCCTCCTGGAGACGGCCGGTAGCAGCGGCCAATCTGGCTGTTGTGCCCGATCCTGGATCGTGGCCGGGACCATGCTCCAGACTCGGTGGAGGCAACAGACATTACTCTCTGCCGTTTCCAGACTGTGGTCCAGCTAACCACCATTCCGGAGGAGAGGCCAGCCTCCCCTCCGAAATGGTGGTTATTTGGATTCCCGCTGGTGGTTCACTTGGGTGAACCTCTGGCAGGAACCCCTTTAGAAGTTATGGGCCCTCCTCCACCACAGGCTAAAAGTGAGGCCCGTAATGTCTAAAATTACCCTATGTCTGATGTGGTTCCCAAATTGTCATTTCTCCTAACCATGTGGCCCGGCAATGTCACATCTGGTAGCAGCAACTAATGATTCCCCATCCAGCAACTTTTTCACTTTTTTGAACGTCAGGACAAGCACTGTTACTCTCCGGTACAGAGCAGTGGCGTGCATCTCCTGAAATTGAGGGCTTTCGCCAATCAACAGCAAGAAAGTATGGGTCAATTCAGCTGCAGAATGATACTCATTCTTAGCAAGTGTGTCTGCCCTTTCTGAAACCAAGCCAAGTACACGCACCTGAGACTTCGCATCCGCCTGAATGTTTGTTTGTCTTCTCCCATGCAGGGACCGCATCTGATTGTATGTTCTGTACAGCGCCAGGTTACTACTGGCGCTTTATAAATGTTTAATAATAATAATAATAATAACATAATCACAGAGAGGTTTTGGTTGAATGTGGCATCTGCCTTGCTTACAAACTCAGTCATTTCGAGGAAAGGCTCTAGGAGACATAGCACAGTTTCTATTATATACCACTGTGCAATGGTTAACTGCATTTCGGAAGCATCTTTTACTGTTTTTGCTACCAAAGTAAAGAAGGTGTCCACTGCTAGTCTCTGCACATGGAGTTGCTTCAGCATGTTGTATGCTGAGTTCCAGCGTGTGTTAACCTGTATAGGGAAGTACTGTAGTGGCATGTTTCTCTCAGATTGGATCTTTCTGATCTCGTGGTGCAAAACTCCTGATTTCCTGAAGTGGGCACATAACTTATGTGCCCTCTCAACTGTCTTCTTTATGAATTTATTATTCTCCAAAAATCTCTGAACGACAAGATGTAGTGAAAATGCCATGCATGAAATTCTTTCAAAACCACAGAGCTCAGTTTCTTTCCTAACATTGGCTCCGTTATCTGCGGCTATGAACCCAACAGACAGGCCAAGCAGTTCAAACCACTCCTTTGTCAGTTGCAGCAGTTTTTCATAAATGTTCTTGGCTGAAAGGCAGTTTGGGAACTCTGCCATTGCAAGTATGGCTTGCTGTCTCTGCAGTTGATGACTTGTAATATTACTCTTTATTAAATGAGTGGTGATAGAAAGATACTCTATGTTCTGTCCACTGGAGGATAATGTCCGTCATTAAGTGTACATTTCCGCCTTCACAATGATGCATAGCGCTCTGCACTGCTTTTCGTGCTGTATTGTACAGTTCCAGAATTGCTTTGGTGGCAAAGTACATGTGCGAAGGTACTTTCCATCATGGTGCACATGTGTCCATTACTTCGCGGAATCCCTCATTCTCAACAAATGAAAATGGCAGCATGTCCACTCCAAGCATCTTTGTAACTACAGAAAGAATCTGCTGTGCTGTTGGGTGAGAGATGGGCCATTTCGGTTGCTTTTGAACCACTTGCTGAATTGTAGTTTTCACTGTTGCAGGGGCACCCCTTGTCTGTTCTGTGGATTGTTGCTGTCCAGAGTGTGTGCTTCCACCGGCGTCGTTCAGTATTGACTGGTGAAAATGCTTCATGTGGCTGCACATTCCACTAGTTCAGGCCTGCTGCCTCCTTCATGTCCTCACTTGGTTTTCTGGCTGCAGTATTTGCAATGAACCAAAAATTTATTTTCATCTCAAGCAACCAAGTGTTTCCAGACATCAGACCTCTGGCCTGTTCGTCCGTCTGTGCTGGTGGCAGTGCTTACTGGTGATGATGACGATGCTGCTGATGTCTCAAGAGGCATGGCTAGAGATGGGACTTCTGGCGCTGGAGTCTCGATTGCTCTGTCATTTTGCTGAGGGAAGCTGTCCATTTGCTCTCACAATTGTTCTGTAGTTCTGTTTTGCCTAGGAAATTGCCTTCTAAACTCTTCACAAGTTCTTTGAAACAAGGGAGCAATTGAAGTACCTTGCAACATCCCCACTTGTTTGGAGGGTTGTGGTTCTGTTTGTGCTGTAAGAAATGGTCGACCAATCTTGGTTCTTTTGCTAGGCGGTGCTGCATGAAGATTTCTTTCTGGAGGGTTATAGTCTGGGTCGATTACAGGGTCATTTTTGATCTCCATCACTCTCTTATCAGAGTTTATGTCTGAAAATGCATAATCAAGGTTGTCCTCGAAGTTATGCTCCTCCTCTGGTGTCCTGTCTTCTACAACCAGGGGGTCTTCTACAACGGGAGGGTTGATTTCTTTTACTGTCTCTTGGACCCCCTGATTATTCATCTCACGGGACTGTGGTTCTGAAACAGATAGATAAAATCTATCTAGACTGGATAGATTTTATCTATCTGTTTTATCTAGACTGGAGATTACCTTTGATGACGAGGGTGTGCTCATGTTCAGGAGTGCTTCAATAGCACTTTCTAGGCAATAGCTCTGGGAGGGTTGTGCCTCTTGAGTCACTCAATTCACAGGTTGGGCCTGTTCATGAAGAGGACCAACTTCCGGATGCTGTTCTTGCTGTTCCTCCAGCTGCTGCTGTGGTGGTGGTGGCTGCTGCTGCTCCTCCTGGCTCTCCACAGACTGTTGTTGCTCTTCTTGCTGTTCCTCCAGTTGTTGTGGTGGTGGCGGCGGCAGCTGCTGATGGCTGTCCACAGGTTGTTTTTGCTGATATTGTGGTACAGGTTGTTTCTCCAGCTGCTGCACCAAGCTGGTAGTTTCACCAATGACCTTTGGTGTTGTTATCTGGTGATGTTTCCACTGCTGCTGCTAACTCTGCAACAGCAGGTTGAAATCCAGATGTTGCTGGCTTCTGGTAATTATATATATATATATATATATATATATATATATATATATATATATATAACTATATATATATATATATATATATATATAACAAAGGGGATATGTTAGTGCTATCAGGGTGAAACCATTGAACAAAGTAGAAAACTGCTGAAAAGGTTTACTTACAGTTTTCACAAAACCATGTATTAAACCTACAGTGTTTAAAGCAGGTATTAAACCTACAGGTAGTTTTACTAAACCACCTACACAATGTAGTCCTTTAGAAAACCTCCTACACACCAATATGGCAGTAGTCACAAAGAAACGCACAGGCAGCGGAAACTGTCATATCTCAGACTATTTTTTATTAAACATTAAAAGTGTGTCAGACATGAAAGTTAAAAGTCTGACACACTTATAAACAAAGTGATGAGTACAAGACCATCATCATTCATACAAAAACTGTAGTGTACAGTGCTTAAAATGACATCCTGATAGTTAAAGAAAAGCAACAATCCCTGTTTAACAACATTTTGATAAAATGTGTAGAGTTCTAATCCAGAGAGAAGCACACCATCTACACGAAACATTCAATTATCCTCAGGGGTAATATTCCAGTGATAAATAGAACTCATGTTAATGACCTTAAGGAATATGTCAAACTTCCGATTGACATTTTGAATACATTTATTAAAGACCCACAAATATTTATTTATTTATTATTATCTTTATTTACTATTAAAATGTATATGCCGCCCCATCCTGATACAAGCATCTCGAGGCGACGCTGGCTAACATTTTAAAATATACTAAAACAACCAAAAAATCCCAAAGTTAAAATAATCCAGTATCTCTGAAATAGTGGGTTTTTGGTCTTATTATAAGATCAGAAAATAAACTTTTACAACCAGGAAACAGCTTAATTATTTCCAAAAAATCCCTTTTCAGACTTTTTATTAGATGGACTCCCTTAATTTCCCCGATGTCATTTCCACGGGAATGGATAACAATGCAGAATGGATATGCAGATATACGTATTGATGTTTTAACTTTCAATAAATTGTCCAAAACATTATGAAATCTCAGTCCACCTCTTCTAATCCACCTCACTTGAACAATGTTCAAGTGAAGATCACATGAATTGTTTTCATTTGTACAAAATGGATCCAATCATGTAATGTTTGTATCTCCAATGAACCATATGTTCTTCATGATTGCTGTACCCTATTATTGAAAAACGTACAGGTGTAAGTCTTAAGACAGGCTTCTGAACTGAGACGGTTCAAGAAAACAATTATAGCTCTAGTTATAGGTCTAGTTATAGAAGTATTCTATAAATAGACCTCTAACTATAGAGCTTGTTATATAGAGACTGTGTCTACTGTTAAACAATAGTGATTTTTAATATATCACTAAACAATTTTATATTATTTTAATTTAATTTTATTTATTTTCATAGATTTTTACCCCGCCCCTCCTGCCATGCAGCTCGGGGCGACTTCCAGAACATTAAAATACAATAAAATCAATTAAAATTATCATAAATATTATAAAACATTAAAACAGGACTAAGATACAATATAAAAACCCAGGTAGGTGGGGGAACTAAAACACCCCTCCCTACCCACC
>QEPC01013421.1:465882-486630 GCA_003113815.1 Sphenodon punctatus
CCCCGCCCTCCCAGCTATCCTGCTCCCACCAGGGGCCGGTACAGGCCATAACCCCCCATCACCCCTCGGCGTCCCTCTCTCACAGGGACACCGAGCCACCCCCCTCTCCACCAACCCTCCCAGTGCTCCCCCTGCTGCCACCAAGGGGAGTCACTTGGTCCACCACCATTTTACCCCCCCTCCTACAACCCTCACCCTACCACCCTAGCCCTGTACAGAAAAAAGCCCACACAAAACAACAATAGCCCCCTGCCACCCGCTGTGGCCCCGAAGTGCCCCAAAGTTCCACGCCCTTTGGCTGAGGCCCTTCCGACCACGAGCCTGCGGCCTGAGGCCTGAGGCTCAGCCGCTGGGAACGGGGCTTTAAGCCCCCAGCTACTTCCGGGTGGGGGGAGGGGACAGGTCAGCCCATGTGGCTGGCCTCTGCATTCCCCCCCTATCCCCCCAACAGCTCACATTTTGATGCTTCCTTGCAGGTCCCAGTGAGCAGCAGCAGCGGCAGCGGTGACAGCAGTGGAGCGCCCCTCCCCACTGGAGGCAGAGCTCCATGAGCCCCCGCAGCAGCAAGGCAGGCTGGTTAAATTATCTCTGGTTAAATTGAGATATCATATGTATGACCCTTTTTACAAAGACACTCTAACACCGATAAAATGGGTGTTACATTTTATTATACATAGTACAGAGCAAAACTAAAGCCCTACAACATGGGCCCTTTTCACACGAGATGCCTCCACCCAGTTTCACTGGGTGGAGATGGGTGGAGGTGTCTGTGTAAACACCGTGGGCAGAGGGTGGGGTGCATTTCTCTGGGTGGAGGTGTCTATGTAAACACCATGGGCAGTGAATATAGGTGAGTGCATGCTCCCACGCAACACCCATCTCCACCCACCCATCCACGGAACAATCGTCATTGGAGTCCGTTGCTCCATGGGTGGGTAGTGGGTGGAGATGGGTGTTGCACGGGAGAACTCACACACCTACACCCACCTTCCATGGTTTTTACACAGACAACTCCACCCATCTCCACACAGTGAAACTGGGTGGAGGCAGCTCGTTTGAATAGGGTCCATGTTGCAGGGTTGCAGTATTGGCCTGTACCATGTATAATAAAATGTAGCACCCATTTTACCGATATTAGAATGTCTGTGTAAGAAGGGCCTATATCTGTGCATTATAATAATATACATATGGATAGACAAATAGGTGTCGCTACACATTATGTATCTCAGTAAATGACTGCACTGTTATGAAACTAGAGCTAGAATGACAAAATGTAATTACTTACAAAAGTACATTGAATCGAGGTGTGAAAAAACAGTTAAACTTGATTGTATTTGCAGCTGCTGCTGGTGCTCTGTCTACTGGCTCTCCTCTGATGAAGATGGCCTCAGGCAGAGAGGACAAGTCATGTTATATCCGCAGCATCACCAGTCAGTATGCTAGAAGAATCAACTAATGTAAGGGTGTGTAGTACTGTAGTGTGTAGTGTGTAGAACATGAATACACAGCCTTCCCCTCGTGCTGGTGATCTTTTCTCCTTTATTGCAGAAGGAGCATGCCCAGGCAGGCTAAGGTAACACTAGAGAACAGTGTGAGACTCTCTCTCTCTCTCTCTCTCTCTCTCTCTCTCTCTCTGTACTAGTACTGCAGTACTACTGCGGAAATAAAATATTCCAATGGTAATTTAAAAAAAATAAATCAATTATGAGGAGAAATAATACTCAAATATAAATTTGATAAAGTAATGGGATAGGGGAAGGAGATGGGGTAATAGGGGAAGGGGAATAGTCTGATATTCTTTTTTCACGGGGGGGAATATTAGGGGAATGCAATAGGGGGAATGGGGGAATATGATAGGGGAATAAAGGAGACTATAGGAGATAGTGAAGTCCCCTTTCACCTATTTCCCCCATCCAATTCCCTCTATTCCCCTTCCCTCTGGTAAAGAGGAATAATAGTACCTTAGAGATAATAGGGGGAAGGAGACTTGACTGTCTCCTTTATTCTCCTTTATTCCCCTATCATATTCCCCCCCATTCCCCCTATTGCATTCGCCCTCTGTGAAAATGGAATATCAAGCTATTCCCCTTCCCCATTGCACCTATCCCATGCACTTCCCTTTCTTCTCCACTTCACTTTTATTTTTATACTAAACAATACTTTAGTCCCCTTCCCCTATTTCCTATTCCTCCTCCATTGATTCACTATTCTCCCTTATTCCCCTACCATATTTGCCCTTATGGGGCAAATATGGTAGTGGAAATAAGGGAGGGGAATAGGGGGAGGGGAATAAGGGAGAATAGTAGTATTAAGTAGTAAGTAATTTATTGCGTGGTCTGCGACCATTGCAAAAATACAATATATAAAACCAACACATATACATAAACATTATATAAATACAACACAGCCGCTCTGCAACCTATTAATGGCGTTGAAAAACCAACCACCACCAAGGTACACAGGCTACCCTAACTAAATCCAATAATGGAAATTATAACAATATACTAGCTAGTCTTAGAAATCAGGTGGCAGCGGCAAGGGACTGAAACCCCCAAAAGGCTTTCCTGCACTGAACAGCCTGGAGCAAAAAAGCAGCAGTGTTTCTAATAATGTCAGGGTCCTATCTGTCTAATAAAGAGCCAAGAAGTGTGCCATCCTATCTACCTGGATACTTGTCAATGAGAGGCTGCAAAAACTTCTGTCTAGGTTGATCATATAAATGGCAGTGGAGCATTATATGGGCAACTGTCTCCACAGCCAACTTGTCGAAGGGGCTTTGGCGCTCAGTAAAAGGGATTCCTTGCACCCGACCCTCGAACACTGTTGAAGGGAATGCGTTGAAACGGGCCGCGCAAATCAGCTGCTTAGCCCTACCTGAGATCAGAGCTAAAAGATACTGGGCAACCTGCCCCATCCCTGGGACCCACACTAGATAATCGTTCATATGGGGGGACCTCCCCAATCAGCCTAACTCACACTGCCTAGTTATATCCTCAGCCCGCATTTCAACTTCCTTCTTCAGAGACGAGGGGGGCTTATGCTGGAGGTACTGCGGTGACAGTCCTATCTCCTTTAACTGGTCCCTTAACTTTATTAGCCAAGGGCTTTGGAAGGAGTCCTCTCTAGCCTCCCTGCACCAGTTGGGAGCCCTGCACCAGATTTAACTTTAGCCAGAATATAGGGGCTATCAAATTGGCAGCCAGCGACCATTCCTTCTGACCCAATTCCATCCGAACAGCCGCTGATGGAGTGCCCCTTGGGGCTCCCAACAGCCTCTGCAAGAATCCAGATTGCAGTCTGTATATTTCATGTGCACAAAATGGAGCCCATATCTCGGCCCCCATACAGCACCTGAGATTTGATTTTACTAGAATAGACCTGTAGAGCCGCCACCACCGTCGATTGTCCCTGTTTGATAAATAACCGCTTGATGGACTGCGCTGCACCTTTCGCCCCTCTAAGTGCCCTTAAGACGTGTTCTCACCAGCTACCTGACCTATGAAAAAGGATTCCCAGGTACTGGAAAGCCAGGATCTGTTGAATAGTATTCCCTTCAATGGCCCAGGAATATTTCTTTAACCTGGCCGAAAAGATCACAATCTTAGATTTGTCATAATTGATACTAAGATAAAGCCTGGAGCTGGCACAACAGGCCCACATTTGTTTGGGAGAGCAAAGCGACATCGTTGGCTTGGCAGGGGCAGCCGACGTGTCGCGCTGCTAAATTCAGAGGGAAGAAGCAGGGCTTGGCCATAGTTAGTATCACCTCATCAATAAAATAATTGAAGAGGGCCAGGGCCAACACACATCCTTGTCTTACTCCCAGCGACATGGAAACTGGTGGTGACATATGCCCTCGCTGATCTAACTTCAAAACAAGGGACGAGTGGGCATGTAATGACTGGATCAGGGCTAGAAGTCGTTTGTCTATAGTGGAGCCCTGGAGCTTTCGCCACAGGGCCACTCGATCTACCGAGTCAAACGCTGCCCTAAGGTCCAGAAATGCAACAAACAAAGCGCCATTCCGGGCCCTATATTTAGCTATCAGATGTTGCAGAATGTAACATTGTTCTACCGTCGAGCGGCCCTGTTGGAATCCAACGTGTTCCAACGATAGAGCATTAGACTGACCCATCCAGGCAGATAGCTTCCCCAACAGATATTTTGCATAAATTTTAGTAATGACTGATAGCAAACTAATAGGTCTATAATTTGTGGGATCTGTTTTACAGCCTTTTTAAAAGATAGGAACAACAATTGCCCTATCCCAGTCCTGCAGGCTCCTCCCAGTAATATTAACAGCAGTAAATACTGCCGCCAATATTGGGAGCCACCAAGCTTTTTGGGCTTTGAGATATTCCACTCGGATAAGATCAATCCCTGGGGACCTGTTATTACAAAAAAACTCAACAACAGGCTCAATCTCTTCCTCCACCACCGGAGGCCATAGAGGAAGGTCTCCCAGAACTGGAAACATCATACCCTGAGGCTCCACCCTCCTTTTGGAATTATAAAGTTTCTCAAAATGGTTTGTCCAGGTAGCTGGAGCCACAACTGGTACAGAGATCTTGCACTTCCCTCCTAATGCACCTTTGGTCAACTGCCAGAACTTCCCGTTGTCCCCTGTGTCTGCTGCCCGCAGTAGGTTTCCCCATTGTATGTCCCAGTAAGCTCTCTTCTTCACATTTATGAGGGCTCTATACTGTGCCCTAAGGGTGATATATTCTGGGGGGAGTGACACTGAACCTGCCTCCCTATAGCTATGATACACAGCTTTTAGGTGAAGCCTAAGCATTCGACATTGCCTGTCGAACCATGGCTGACCAAACCTCTGGATAGGCATTACAGACCCTCCCCACAGGCCTTGGACATGGGCACGTAGACCTGTAGACAGCCTGGTGAACACATCCAGAGTGACCTCAGGACTAGAGGCCGCAATCAGATTCTCCCACAGACCCACAATATGGGCCTGAGAGGTGTACTCCACCATGGACTTTGCTGTACTCTCGTCCCAGCAGAGAGCCCGAATGATCTCACACTCAGTCACCTCCACTTTGTCCGCTGCCCCCTGACCACAATCCAGGGCCAACCCAGAAATACATAAGGAGAGTATTAAGGCCAAACGGTCTCCAACCACCACTGGACCTAACTTAAAGTCAGTAATATGAGGCAGGACCTCAGCAGAAACCAAAATAAAGTCCACCATACTTGGACCTTGGGAGCCCACAAAGGTGAACTCTCCCTGGGGGTCAGAAAACCCAGAACCATTCAGCACATGTAAATCTTGTGCTATGATTAGCTCCGCTAATCTGATCCCTGATGCATTCATATGCATGTCCTTAGATCTCCTGGAGGTGGGGCAACTCCCCGAGTGTGCAGAGCGCCCGCCACAATACGGCGCAATTGTCTGATCATCTGACCCCATACGGGCATTGAAATCCCCTGCTAGTACTAGAAGACCTGCATGGTATCTGGCCACCACATGTCCAAAGTTTGTTCCAAGGACCCTCACATGGAGGCCTGAAAAGAGCCCGCATTGCATGGCGGGACATAAGTTGTTAAGAATATAAATATTTTTAGCCCCGCTTTAAGGACAACACACAGAAGAAAATGGGGAACACTTATGATCTCAACAATCTCTATCATAACATTTTGAGAAATGAGACAATCAATGCTCCCACATGGGTGGCCTTTAGCTTTCCGATGAACAGTTGGGAGAGAATAAGCCACATATCCCTCTAGTTCCAGTGGAACTTTAGACCAGGTTTCTTGGATCAATATGATCGAGAATCCTGTTAGATATTCCAGAAAATCAGGATCCTGACAGTGCCTGGTCCAACCAGCCACATTCCAGGAACAAACGGTGAAGGAAGGACCAGGCACTGTCTGGATTTGTCAAAATGAGGAGGGGAGCGTTTTATCTCGTGGGCCAGAGCCCCACCACCCAGCCTGTTAGCTCACTACCACCACCCCCAATGGCATGGCGTCCTGGGTCCCTACAATCTCTGGGGTTGACAGGCTGCTGGCCATAAAGCCTACATCCCCTTAGGTGAACCCCCATCCATATTATCCTGCAAATAGGGGTCTACTGGGTGCAAAATCCGACCATTTGTGGAAGCTTGAGTAACTATAGCTGGGACCACTACATTTTGAGGATGACATTCAAGGTTGACCTCCTCTAAGTCCTTACCATTTTCTTGCCCAACAACTGAGGGCAAAGTATTGTCCTCAGTATTACTGCGCTTAAAGGCAGGGGGTGGCACCAGTGCTTCCAGATCTATATATGGTCTGTTTGGAACTTGGGGCCCTGTACACAAGTCTACTGATGTTTGAATGTGATCATCAGAAATGGCCCTAATTGGATCCTTGACATGAACCTGCTCAGTAGTGACCAAGAGAGAAACATCCTTAGCTAAGCTGTCTACCAAAGAGCCAGGGGATAAAGGCACTGCCCCCAAAATCATATAGGATTTGCCATGGTCTTGAACATCCAAATGCAGGTGCACTATACCTTGGGGTTGAAAAACAGAAGTAACCCTCATTGACTCCTTGCGAATTACTGGTTCAACAGTCACCAAAGCTGAAACCTTGGCAACTGGATCATGCTTCTTGTAACCGGGAAAAAGTGGCAACACTACCAGATCTATATATGCACTGGCAAGAGAGATTCCCCATATAGCGAAAGCCGTCGACTGAGAAAGTAGTTCCTCCACTATCTGCGGTGAGGTAAACTGGATCATGACTCCAGACAGGACAGGTGACACCGGGAAATTTAAGTGGTGCACTATGTGAGTAGAGGGAAAGGGCCGGTCCAAAATACTAGATAAATGCTGCCATATGTGGTGCTTAGCAGACCAGCGGGGTAAATGGCCTGATGGCAGTATAATATGATACTCATTGGTGCAGCTGAAACTGAGTTACTAATAATGAAAAATATCAGTTCTGCTGGTTCGCACAATCGCAGTTCATGACCTGTGCCCCAGCATATGGAAAGTTACGTGAGCCCGCTTGCAAATCACGTATGTATTAGAAGCCTGCTCTTATACAGCATCCTCACGATTTTGATTGAATCATCAATATCTCCTCCCCCTGGATGATTTGAGCCCCCAAATGACACAGACTTGGAGCATGAGATCAATAACAACTGCTTATGTAATATAATAGTGATTGGTGCAGCCATAACCGAGTTATTAATGACTAAAAAATCAGTTCTTCAGGCTTGCACATGCGCACTTGAGCAGCTGCTGACCGGCAAAACACAGTATGGTTCTGCTTGCTTGCACTTGCACAACTGAGCTACAGCCACGTAGCTTTCCTTAACACACAGCACAAAGAAACTTACGGAACTCTACTCTCAGACTTTGCTTAGGCTCCTCTGCAAAGGGATTACTTCTACCTGCGCCTCACCTTGCCTTCCCCCACTCCTCTCCCAGACTCTGGGATAATGAACATGGCTGTTTGATCCAGGGTTTGGTGCAGTCGGGGTAAGAGGAGGAGACTTGGAGGGGCAGTCATTCTCCTGCCTCTCCTCCCCGAGGGAGAAAAGTAGAGTGAGAAATCTTCCAGATTTGGGAGTCCATTTCTCAGAGCCTGTTGTCAAGTCTCCAACATGTCTCACTGCATCTTGGAATACTGATTTGGGTAGGAGGAGTGCAGCTAGGAATACTGTAGTATCAGCAAAATGGCTGCAAGGAAATAAGGTGGTCCCCCGGGATCCCTCAGCAGGAGATTCAGTGATTTTACAAACCTCCCTTAGGGAAACAGTGGTCGAAACAAGAACTATTGACCAGATGGAACAAAGACAACTGGGAGATAAGGGGGGGAATCAGACTTTAATCTTTCTGGTCTTAGAGGTAAGTCAGGAAGAAGTAAGAACTAGGATATCCCCTATAGGAGATTTAATTTTTTAAACCATTGTCAGGAGGAAAATCAAATGGAACAGGGACTGGATGGAAAGAAAATAAGGATTCAATTGGGGGAGGAGTTGGGTTTGTTGGAGTACCTTTACTGTTGGATGAAGTCCATGTTAGAGGAGAGCGTCCCAGTGGGACTCAATAACAAACTGAATGGCCTCATGCCATAATGCTGGCATCCTGGAATATCCATGGTTGGAATTAATGGGTACAGAATGGTGACATTGAGGATATTCGGTTATATGATGTTTTGTGTATTCAGGAAACATGGGTAGAAAGGATAGAAATATTGGAGTTGGAGGGATATGAGATCTGGGCATGCCCGGCTGTTAGGGAATCTAAATATGGGAGAGCGGCAGGGGGTCTTTCTGTATTAATCAAAAGTAACTGTAAGTTAAAAGAGGGGAAATTTCTAAATTCCCCTTTGAACTCTATGGCAGTAAAGTTTGTTGGGGGAGCACATGGGGGCTTAATAATTATAAACGTATAATCCATTGCCTTCTAAAGAGTTCAGAAAGAATAGCGACCTGGAACTCTGTAAGTAATTTTGTAGAGGAATGTTGCAGGATCTTTCCATGTAATATTCCCATTTTATTGGGAGATATAAATGCAAGAACTGACAACTCAGATGAAAGAGTTTATGAACAGCTGGGTGTGGAGGACGAAAGTGATATGCAAGGTACGAGTTGGGTTTCCAGAGACTGTATATGTGATTCCAAGGGACTTTAATTTATTAAATGGCTGTTTGAAATGAAATGGATTGTCTTAAATGGGAAAGGGAATGCAGATAAACAGGGGGTTTATACATATATTGGAGAGCGGGGAGCAAGTGTACCTGACTATGTATGTGTCCCGCTGGAGTATCAAGACAGGTGTTTGGACTTTACAGTGATTCCCACGGGGGCGAGTGACAATCAGTTGATTGAAGTGAAGGTAGAGATAGGTGATCTCGCATGCCCTAGTAGATCATGGGGTATGGATGAGCCTCAGGTAAATTCTCCAGTTCAGGGGAAGATAAACTGGAAATCCAAAACTGCTGAGACAGCAATGGAAATATTTAAAACCTCAGAATGTAGAGGATTGATAGTAGCAATGATGGACCCAATGACTCCCGATGCAGCAGAGTTAACTTTGTATGCTGCCCTGATTGAAGTACTCTGGAAATCATTAAAGTCCCCTTATCAAGGGGGACTTTCGAAAAAACATCTTTCATGGTTTGACAGAGAATGTAAGAATCACAAAAGGGTAGTCAATGTAGCAGCCCGTTATTTCAAGTTAAATCCAGTAAAGGAAAATTTTGAAAGGCTAAAAATGGTTAGAATATGTTATAGGAAACTGGGAAAGGATAAGAAAAGGAAATTCCAGCTAGCCCAATGCGACAAGCTAAGGCAGGCGGTAGAACGGAGGGACACTACAAAATTTTGGAATCTTATTAAAAAAGGGCTCAGGGAAGGGCGGGATTTTTTAAATTCTGATATTCCGGCCCAAAAATGAGAAGCTTATTTTCAAGGTATCTTTGGTGGACTTGGTGAGGAAACTACTAGTATAAGAGAGGAGCTGAGATTGTCTGAATATCCACCTTGGAACCCTGTTGAGGAACCCGAGGTTTGAACCTTTATTATGAGGTTGCCTTTGAGGGAGGTTCCTGGGGAAGATGGGATTCCTGCAGAGGTTTTCAGGAGTAATATAGACCTTTGGACCCCCGTTATTACCAGACTATTTAACGGCATTAATGCTACAGGGCCTTCCCGGCCGGTTGGAACGAGAGCGTGATAATTCCAATTTATAAGAAGGGCCCTAGAGACGACCCGGCAAATTATAGGCCCCAAAGCCTCTTAGATATAATGGCTAAATTGTATGCCAAGTATCTTTTGGGAAAATTGGAAGATTGGGCAATTAAAGAAAATGTCTTCCATGAGGAACAGGCAGGCTTTCAAACCGGTCAAGCCACTACAGATCACTGTTACATATTATGACATCTGATAAACAAATACTCTCAAGCCGGGAAGGGGGGCCTTTTTGTAACTTTTATCGATCTCAAATCAGCTTTCGACTTGATCGATCAGGCACGGCTCTGGGAAAAATTGATAGCTACAAATTTGGATAGACGTCTCCTTTTTTTGATAAAGGGATTATATAGTCATACCTGTATGAAAATCCATAGAGATAAGGAAGGACATCTGACGGGCGCTATACCAGTTCAAAGGGGAGTAAAACAGGGGTGCGTGTTAGCGCCTTTTCTGTTTAAATTCTATATTAATGATATCATCGATGTCTTTCACAACACATTTTTGCCCCGAAGAGCAGCAATAGAGTAACTGCTCTATTACTCTGTGCAGATGACATGGCATTATTGTCCGTTGCTGAATTGGGGATGAGAAGGGCCTTAGACTTGTTGGGCTTCTATTGCAAAAGGGAGAAACTTAAAATAAATTACAAAAAGACAAAGGTGGTTGTGTTTGTCAGAAAAACCCAGACTCGGGCTTGGTAGCTGGATAACTTTAAAATGGCTCAGGTCACGATTTATAGATACTTGGGTCTATGTTTTGCTGCCACAGGGTCCTGGGCGTCACACTTAGTGTCGGCTAAACTGAAGGCTCAACAAACGGCGGGGGGAATTGTAAAATGTTGGGCTACAGGAGGGGGGTAAGATGACCAAGCCAGCTATTAGCGTGTTAGTCCATGAACTTATCCTACAATTGCTTTTCGGTGCTGAAATATGGGGCTTTGAGGCTACAATTTTGGAGGCAGTGCAGAATAGGGTCCTTAGATGTTTCCTGGGAGTGCCAATCTATATGCCTGCTGCCTTTTTAAGAGCTGAATTGGGGGTGGCTTCTGTGGCTACCCAAATTCAGATGGCTATCACAAATTTTTGGACTAGGCTGATGTCAATGTCTAGGAATAGCCTTACTTGTGCCTGTTGGGAGGAACAGGACGAGCGGGCTGATCCTGGAGATTTCGATTCATTGGTCTTCTTAGAGATATTGGATTTTCACTGAAAGCCCTGGAAGGCCTCCCTAAAATCTCATTGAAAAATCTTTTGAAATCTTGAATTTCTGACATCGGAAAACAAGATGGGTGAAAACAGACATGACACTAACCATCCTTTAACCACCCTTGGTGGTCATTTATGCATGTTTCAGGGCTGCATAGGGCACCAATACAGCCCTGCAACATGCATAAATAATCACCAAGTGTGGTTAAAGGGTGGTTAACGTCATGTCTGTTTTCACCCAATGTGTTAAAGAAACACCAGGTTTTGCCCTGAAGGCCAAACCTCCAGTATNGTGGCAAACTCAGTGATAGTTCCAAATTATGGAAAATATAAAACCACACATAGTTTGGAACAATATTTGGTCAGTACTATGAATTTTGCCCTGAGACAGGCTCTTACTCTGGCAAGATTTCAGTTAATGCCCACCTGTGTTCTGGAGGGTAGATTAAAGGGGATAACTTATGACAACAGGGTATGTGATTGTATGACCAGAGTGGAGGACCAAGTTCATTATTTATTTGAATGTACTGACTCAATGGATATTCAATACAAATATAGAAGATTGTTTGAGATAGAGGCCCCTTTAGCTGGTATTACTCAAAGATTAGAAAGTATTTTGGCAACTGAGTCAGAAAGAAAGATGTTCAGGGTAGCAATTTTCTTGCTGGCACTGGTTAAGAGAAGAGCTCAGGCCAAAGGTGAGCAGATTTACTAACATTGGTAGATTCGAAAGTAGTATGACAGGCAGGGGCCTTTCTTCCTTTCTCTTGATTTACCTCCCGCATACTTTTTTTTTGTAGTTGTTGAGTATGTTGGAGTTTGAAAATAAGGAACTATTTGGAAAGGACCATGGTGTAAGCTTGCAAATTTATCCTTAATCTTGTCCTTTTTATTTTATGTTTTCATGTTTGTAAAATTGTACCAACCATTGGTTGTATCAATAAAGTTTATAAACCAAACCTTATATCATATCATATATCATATCACACAAAACCATGAAATTTACCAAAACAAAAAACTTTACAGTTTTAAAAAAATGTTAAATGCATAAACTAAAAAGTTTCCTCTTCAAAAACATCACAAAATCATTTTCACTCTAGCTTAAACTCCAAAAAACATACAAATTCATTACAACAAGACATAAACGCCAAAAAACATGAAAATTATTTCTGAATTTGAGAAATATTTAATATTTTATCCTCATCAACATAAATGTAATGTATGTACTTAATTCCTTAGCATACATAATTTTTTTCATTTTTATCAATAGCTAAACTTTCACATTTTGACAATGAACAATTTTTTCACAGTGCATTAACTCTGTCCTTTATATGTATACAAATTGTATACACTTCATACAATACACTATTAACAATGTCACTGTAGACAGCATTATACAATTTCTTCTACACAAGTAGAGGTGTGCGCTCTACACCAAGTAGAGGAGTGCACCAAGTGCTCTGCAGATTAAATCATTCACGTTTTCTGAAAAGTGTTGTCTCAGACATTGCCTGCCCACTATTAATCATCTTTACAGTTAGCTTTTGATATTGGCGTTTGCATTTATGATCCATGTGTTTTATTTTGATGCATTTCCATCTTGCATATATTTGCATCATTCGTCCTTGTATTCTTGATGTTTTGTTGATTACATGTTGTTAGTTTTCTGCTGCTTCATAGAAGATTTGTATGTGAAAACTTGGGAACTTGGTTGTATTTTATGCACTGATGTTCATTATTCTGTTTATTTCAGATTCATCTGGTGCGCACCTCATTCATTTGCATTCATCTGGTGTGCACCTCACTTGGTGCCCTCCTCTTCCTGAGCCCCATATTTCAGCACCGAAAAGCAATTGTGGGATAAGTTTATGGACTAACACGCTAACACGCTAATAGCTGGCTTGGTGGGCAGGCGGTCAACAGATGGGTAGACAGGTGGTCAAGGGCATCCATGGTTGGTGTTTGGGGTGGCATCTTGGGTGGGGGAGCAATTGAAATGAGCATTCCCCTGCATGGCCTCACTGTCCAACACTACCAATGCTTTCCCCGCACGGGGCACTCTGGATTTTTCTAGAGTGCTATGTGTGTGGACTGGGTGGGCAATGCATAGATCAGAGGAGCATTCCCCCTCCACACACCAACTTCAGACAAGTGCTTTCCCATGTGGACGGTGGGTGTCAATGCATGGGGGCATCTCGCTTAAAAATACCCAATGATGTTTCAGAAAGCTGTATTTACCCTTTGCTCTTTTTGTGTCCATTTACTGTAATTTTAAAAATATTGCCAATAACTAATTTGATTGTAGTACTTTAAAATTTAAATCATATCTATAGAGGATAGGAGAATGAGGTTAATCAATCAAATAAATTTTGGCAACTTTTTGCCCTTTCAGGACCACTTTGGAAATTAACACAAGTTCCAAGGGCCAATAGTAGTTTGTGTTAGGGTGTTTGGTGCTCAGGACACCCCAGACACCAACCATGGATGCCCTTGACCGCCTGCCCACCCATCTCTTTTAAAAACAACCAGCAACATCATTAAATAACACTGAAAGCTAAATCTGATCACAAACTAGTTTTACACAAGTGAAAATGTACTAGCTTAATAGATGTTACTCCTAACTTTAATTAGTATAAGTGGAAAGATGATCTACGTATGAGTTTGGAAAGTATTGTAATATTTATATTCTATGTGTAGTTAAGCTAAGTTTGCAATGAATCAGATATGGTAAGAGTGAAAAAACCTTAAGAGAAGGCAATCATCTAGCAAGAAAAGCTGCAGTGCATTAACATGTAAAATGAAAATGGAAAAGGAATTGCAACATGAAAAGCAAAATCTAATATGACTAAATGAAATAAAGATAGACTGTATAACGTTCTGTGGAAAATTAAAACCTTTATTTGTTGTAATTATTTTAATAATCCATTTTAATTCTCCCATTACGATTCCTGAATTTTCTTTTTGGATGCAGACAGACTTCAAGAAAATTCCTGGGTAGAGCTGAAAGAGTGTATCTGGAGAAACAGGTGCCCCATCAAATTTTGGGGCCCCGGATCAACCCAGTCACATTCAGTCACCAAACATGACCTGACAGGCTACCCGCATGTTCCCCAGAAAGCCCTGCATTTTCCGTGCCAAGCTGATGCTCAGGTAACCTGAAATTGCAGTTATTATTATCCTGGATAATCAATCTCTCTAAAAGGGAGAGACAGGGAGATATACTTATGAATCTTATTGTGCAATATGCAGCATCTCTCTGCTGACTGAATTATCAGCAGAAGCTGGCCCTCCTTCCTGTAGCTCTGGTAGCAGGGTGTCAGGACAAAGATCTTTCCGCGACAGGTAAAACCCCCCCACCCCCGTAGGGGGCTGGGAGGTCAGGGGACTCAATTCCCCGTGGGGAGAAGAAGCCCAGCAACAAATACCCCACCCCTCACCTTAGAACTTGCAGAGCTGAGCGGAGGTGATGTGGGGGTACAGCAAGCCCCTGAGGCTCTGCTAGACCAGGAGGCGGGGCTGGAGCAAGATGCCACAACAGCAGCCAAACAATCAGAGGAGAAAGCAGGGCCAGCTGTAACAGTGCAGCGTTCAGCGAGCCTGCAGGCGCAACGTGGGGGTGGAGCCAAGCATACTTAAGCCCAGACTAACAGTACGGCGTTGCTGGCGATCAGGTTACTATGAAGCCGGCCCCTGGATGGTGACGCAAGACTTGGAGCTCAGATTATTGCGGTGTGGAGCATGAGAGACGAAAGGCGTGTGTGTGGAGAGTGAGTGGTGAGTGTGCGGCGGTTGAGGGTGAGTGACTGGGCGGTGGGGGGGAGCGCAAGGTTGTTTTACGTGGCATACACTCCCCTTACTATACCAGGTGCCCTGATCCCCCTCCTAGTGTGATAGTGACTTCCCCTATCCTTCCTATACCCTTGGTGCTTCCCCTATCCCTGCACTTGGATCACTCGTGGGGCTTCCCCATTTTCAAGCACAGTGTATAAAGGGGGTGATTGTGTTAGGGGCAGGGAATTTTCCCCCCTGCACAACAGAACAGAGGTCTGCTCCCACACTCCCCTGATCGTGCCCCCTATGATGACACGGCCTCAGCTCTCTTGAGAGCCTTTTGGCCAACTACGAACCTGAGGGGACTACTTTCTCAGGGGAACTGTGAGCATCCCTCTTTGTGCAGGAGTCCCCCTGGGGCGGGTGAGAGTGCGGTGCCATGTCTGTGGGTCCCCTATACCCTGTTCCCTTCCTTAGACCCAACACAGGGTGTGTGAAATGCTGATTGATAGATCAGGGATTCAAATCTGGATCTTGCAATGATCTATGGGTGTGAATTTTTAATATTTAACCTTTCTTTTTACAACAATAATAATATCCTACTTCTTTCCTACTAGTAGCATTTCTGGTGAGTGTGGAGCCTAGTTTGTAAACATACATTTTAATTTTTTTTAAAAAAGATATATATCCCAGATACCTATAATGTCCTTCTACCTATTAGGCACTTGAACCTTGACCTTCCAATGTCTATTTCACAACTCTACCACCTGAGCTACATGACCAAGTTCTGATTCTGGCTCAGGCCCTTTTCAAACAGGTCATGGGGGGGGGATGGGTGAGCCCTGCGGTGGGTTGAGGTTGGTAGAGATGGGTGTGCCCCAGGCATTTGAGGCTTTCACTCCATGTGTGGGTGATAGGTGGAGGTGGGTGAAGATGGATGGAGCGCGGGGGCACGCATGCACATCCGCCCACCATGGGCACCATTCCTACAGATGCCCACCCATTCCGCCTGCATCTGCTGTGGTGTACTTATGGACTCCCCACCCCCACCCGTACATGTGTGTGGTTGGGGGGGGGGCTCCTGTGTGAAAAGGCCCTAAGAGGAAAGTGTTGCATATTTCTCACTTAGGTCATTTACACATGGACACCCCCCCATGCACATGTGTGCGGGGGGGGGGGCACCCATGCGAATGCTGTGGTGGCATTGGTGGGCGTCCATGGTAACCCTGCAGGTTTTTGGTGGGGGTGCATGTGTGTATGCGCACTCCTGCGTGCAACCCAGCTCCACCCATCACCCATGTACAGAGCAACAGGTGCCAATGCCCAATGCTCCATGCATGAAGATGGGTGGAGGTGGGTGGGTGTTCATTCAAATGCACCCCCATGCACCGCCTACCCACAAGGCCTTCCATCCGTCCCCCCCACACCTGTTAGAAAAGGGCCTTTAAATAGCTAGCTAGTAAAGTACATTAAACACTCAGGCCGTTTTTAGACGAGCGCGGCGGCGCCCGCGCTTGTTTCCAAAAAAGCCGGCAGCCCATTCCACACGAGACGCTGCCGCCGAATATGCGCATGTGCGGCCCGACGCGCATCCATTTCCAGCCGCGTCTGACCAGCCTCGATCGCCGACCCGGTCAGTTCGCGCACGGAAATGGATGCGCTTCGGCCGCGCATGCGCGTATTCGGCGGCAGCGTCTCGTGTAGAACGGGCTGCCGGCTTTTTAAAGAAACAAGCGCGGGCGCCACCGCGCTCGTCTGAAAACGGCCTGAGTGTGCTATATCAATGTCAATAATAATTATTAATAGTAAATAGATGTTTGTTAGGTTCTTATTAGGTGCTACCAGTGTGGCTCAGGAATTATGCATTCGGTCATCTTTACCATGAATCCTGGGGTCTTGTGCCGCAGCTGTCCTCTTTCTGACAGTTAATTACAAAATGAAGGGCATTTACTTGCACAAAAAGCCTTTCCACTTTCAGAGCCAAAACCGATGTTTGTCCCTCTTCAAACGGACATGCCCCCCTTACTCATCTGTGTGGGTGGGTGGGGCATCTGTTTGAATGCCACAGCTGATGCAAGGGGGATGGGTGGACAGCTGTGTGAATGCCGAGCCCAGTGGATGAGAGTGTGTACACACTCCCATGCTCCACCCACCTCCACCCATGGCGCCAATGCCGGCTGCTCCATGCATGGAGATGGGTGAAGGTTGGTAGGGGTCCATTCAGGGCGGGCCCCAGGCATGTGCCACATGTGCGGCCGCACATGGCCCTGCAGCCAGCTGGGACCCCACACTTGCCTGGCTGGGCAGCAGGCTGCGGCCAGCTTCTCCCCCAATAAGTGATTCTTCCTCCCTTCCCTGGCTCAAGACCCCATCCCTCACCTGCCTCTGCCTCCCAGTAGTGCAGCAGCAGCAGGGACACTCCATCGGGCTGGGAGATAAAGCTGTTTGTTTACAAACAGCTCCTCCCCATGTGCTGATCAGAAGGTTGCTACCTTGTAAAGAACGTTCTTCAAGATGGCTCCTAACATTCTCATAACTGGGTTATGCATGCTCACCCTATTCAAATAAAAGACCGCATGATGGTCTTGAGCTCCTCTAGTATAAAAAGCACCCTCTCCTTCTGAATGACAGTTCCTTTCAACCCTTTCTAGAATTATAAGAAAAGAATTCCATGCGTCTGGAAGGATGTGTGTTATGAGAATGTTTGGACCACCTCAAATAACCTTGTTTACAAGGCAGCAACCTTCTGTTCTTCTAGTGGCTCCTCTCATGATATTTTTACATGGCTACGCTGGGTGGGGAGGAGTCCATGAGCGCGCTAGTGCATGGGTGGGGCATGCACACGGCTGCAAACGCATCCCCACTCACCCACCACTCATCCACACCCACATAGTAACCACCGTTTTCCCCAGTTGCTCCGTGCATGAGGATGAGTGGGGGTGTGTGTGAGTGGGGATGCGTGTTAGATGGGCGCGCACGTACCCCCACTCACCATGGGCGCGTGCACCGCGTTGTTCACACAATGTTCCCCGACCCATGAACACACAGAAATCTGGGTGTTCATGGCTGGGAGGAGAGGCCTGTGTAAAAAGGGCCACATTCTTACAACTGTCTTACTTATACTCTCTTTGGTAGGAATTTAGGATGTTAAGTAATATCTATTCTGTCTTGGAAAATAAATCTGCAAATATGGTTCTGAGATTATTATGGCTGCTATTTCACGAACTCTTCTTAATGAAGTTATTGCCAACAGGAATACTGTCTTTAAACCCGCACCCCATAACCAGTTCATTTGTGCCCCCATATAATCAATTCACGCTGCCCTGTGGGCACAAATTAAATGGTTATGGGTGGGGGCAGCATGAATTGATTATATGGGGGCGCAAATGAACTGGTTATGGGGTGGTGGCAGCATGAACTGATCATGGGGGCACAACTGAACTGGTTATATGTTTCTTTTCGTGGCATAATGCGCTCAATAAGCTAGCTGCATTTTGCGTCTCTTGTGTGTGTGATAGTAGCACCTCTGGACCGGTCACACTGCATGCATGCACAAGGCATAGGTGGCACCGACAGTAAGAAGCAACTGGCCCTAGAGGCCAGACTGGCCAAGCTCACTCCCTCCCCCAGTAAGGCAGTGGATGCAGTCAGCCTCTCTGTGCCTGCCTCACTGCCCGCTTGGCTGCCCCTGCAGTGGAACCACTCCTGGGGAGTGGTGGTAGATGCTTGGATGGGGAGGTGAGGGTGGTGGTGAAACATTGGGAGGCCGTGCTTCTCCATGGTTGCTCGGAGGGGTGGAGATTGGGAATCCTTCCTGTCCAGAGGGAGTAAGTTTTATGTACATTTATACATTTGCATAATTAGGTTGGACCTAATTATGCAAATTAGGCCCCGCACCAAGACTTCGCACATGGCCTCACAAATCCTAGGGCCGGCCCTGGGTCCATGGGAATGCACCCGCATGCACCGCGCACCCACTGTGCCACCCATCTCCCTACGCATCCGCACTCATTTGAAAAGGGCCTCTGAATGAAGCAGGAACAAACAATGGCCTACGTCTATTTATGTCATAATTGGTCAAACAGTGCTAATTCAGTAGATATGGTACTCACAGTGGATATTCTTTTCACCTCTGCTCCTTTCTAAATTTAGCCACTGCCTTTCAAAATAGCTATCATCAAATAATGTCAGGTATGTAAAGATATGCATTTTATGTATTTAAAATATATTTAAATACATTTGGGCTGATCACATGCCCGCAATGGAGGTGCACTCAGTTTCTGTGTGGCTGCATGCATGCACAGCTGTGCACAAGATTCACAGGGCATGGGATCAGCTCCAGTATCTTGTATACATTAGAATTACATTAGAGGCACATTTAAATAACTCATTTTTTCTCATTATTGCATAGGGGAAATAGTTCTTTAAAAATAGATCTCAAACTTTATTTCTGCTGGTTCTTTAACTCATGAGTCTCAGGGCAGGCCCATTATTTTATTAAGGAGGAGAAAGAAAATAGAGTGTACTGCCAAGGGACCTACAAGTGCCACTTTGCTAGGCATACACTATTCAGCTACAAACACTAAAGGGATTAAGAAGGCAGTTCAGTATTGTCTCAGAGGTACTGTGGCATAAGCACCATACTGTACTATATGACAGTTACTATGGAAACTACTTTCCTCTTTCCCCCACTGAAGAGCACATCCACTAGCAGAACAAGCCCAGCAATTAAAGGGTATGGAAAACACAGATGATATTACACTCCTTTCAGTCTGACATTTTCTGAAGCATTACATATTTTTAAATAAAATTACATATTTTAAAGTTGTATTCCTTGGTGCAGGATTGGTCCCAATTCTTGGGTTTAAAGTAGTAGTAGTGAATGGACCATGAAACAGAACAGTAGTTGTTCTGATACATTTTACTTGCTGACATAGGAAGAAATAATGGAGGGGTGATTTTTCAGGGACCAAAGTCCTAGATTAGCATCTCCAGAACTCTTTAATAATAATACCTACCTCTTACATAGTATTTTTAGTATTAAAGCACATTACAAAGGAGGCCATTACCATTATCTCCAAAGTCTTACCTTGTAGGTCACACTGCCTATCCAGAGGAAGCAAAATCAACCCCTCCATAAGAAAAATCTCCAGCTCCATGACTTCCATTAAATTTCACAAGCAGAAAGGATAAAAACAGACATGATTTTGGCCCGCTGTGACTGGCGATACTGGGACCCACCATCACGTATAAACGCTCACCGCCAGATGTTGGCCCAGGCTTGCCCTGGGCTGTGTTGGTGGCCAGCCCAGACTGTGACTTTGGAAAAACTCCCAGGTCAAGCCCAGGATAAGACCCACCTAACCAGGCCAAAGCAGGCCACAGAGGGCCAAAATCATGTCTGTTTTTACTGTTTCTGCTTGTGAAATTGAATGGGCATGTCAGTTCAGTGCTCCAGCCCGACACGGGCTGTCAGCTGCAATTTTCTGCCCTGGGACAGCCCAGGGAGTGGTCCTGCTGGCACGCATCTGTTTTTACTCATAGTTTAAAATGACATCCCAAAGATTATAAATAATTCCAGATAGATAGCATGATAACATCTACACTAAAGTTGCCTATTTTGTAGTGCTGCACCCAATAGGCGATCTGAGTACTCAAGAAGATTTCTGAAGTTCCAAGTATCAGGACCAAGTCCTTGGCTGGAACATGAAACTTTTTCCAAGTACCTGAGTTTTGGAACTCCAGACCAAACTTTGGAACTCAGAAACAGATAATTAAACTCACATTTGAGGAAAGCGCAGTGGGGAGCTCACCAAAGGTACAATAGATAAGCTTTCTTCTCCCTAAAAAGGTGAATATCCAAAAGGACAGATTGTAAAAACATCATTAACAGGTTGAAGGGCAACATACACGTGGGCTGTCCTGTCCCCTCCCCCCCCACCCGGAAGTAGCAGGGGCATAAAGCCCCAGGGACAGCGGCTGAGCCGCAGGAGCTGATACCACCCACCTGCCTGCCTTGCTGCTGCTGCGGGGGGGCTCTGGAGGCTCCGCCTGCCTCACCGCCGCCGC
>QEPC01013421.1:490316-511133 GCA_003113815.1 Sphenodon punctatus
GGCTGTGGAACTCCCTTCTGGAGGAAGCTCGCCTGGCCCCAAGCCTTTTAACATTTCGGCGGAACTGTAAGACCTGGCTGTTTGCCCAGGCCTTTGGGAGGGAGGGTGGGGAGGGATGATTTTAGTCCCCCACCCATTTATTTATTTATTATTTTTCTAGCCCTGTTTTATATGGTATATTTTATATTTAATATTTTAAAATGAATTTTAAAGTTTTATTGTTGATTGTTGGGAGCTGCCCCGAGCTGCGTTGCAGGAGGGGGTGGGGTATAAATTTGGAAAATGATGAATGAATGAAATGAATGATACACAATATCATTTCAGGTCATGGTGAATGACCCCAAAATTCAATAACTCAGCTCCAATGTTTACTCTACCCCTCCTTTGCCCCCTATTGTCAGGAACCCTTGTTTCCCCAGGGAAACAAGTTTTCTATTGTCCAGGAAGCTGAAAATTGCTTACAAGTATATTAATATTGCTCCTTTTCCTCCCCAGCATGTATCTGAACCATTAATTTGGTTCAGTTTCCCTGGGAGGGGACACGTGCAAGGGAGGAAGGGGGTGCAGGCAAGGGACGGTTCAGGGGAGGCAACCCCAGGAATGCCCCTCACCCAACCCAGCCCAGGGGGAAGAGGGGTGGACAGCCCAGGAGGAGAAAAGTTTGGGATGACTCACCTACCCAGCAGTTGAGTGACTTCGGCAGTGAAGCCCAAGCCCAGCATGTCGGGGAATCCTCTGCAGCCAGGATTTGATGACCTGAAAGGTCTGTGCCTGTAGAGGAAGGCCCTGATGCACTGGGATCAGCTCTGGAGCTGCTCCATTTTTCAACTGGTGAGTCCCTGCGAACATCCGCCCACTCCCCGGGCTGTCCTTTCCCATCTTCCCCTGGGCTGGGTCAGGTATGGGGCATGCCAGGGTTTCCTCTCCACCACCATCCCTCGCCCGCACCCCCTGGCCCTTGCACATGCCCCTCCCAGGGAAGGTCACATTACTTTAACTTGAAATTTGAATGTACTGCATGCATTGAAATTTTACATTAGTTTACACTTAAGTGAGTGACAGGACTGGATTTTCAGCCCTGTCATCTGTGACGGAACTAACGTGAATGGCCCTGCCGAATAAGGAAGGCTGCTTGATCACATTACACAATCTAATGTTAAATAGGAATTAACATTAGTTTTTGTAATGTGTGTCAGTTTGTGTAACGTGGGCAAGAAGCCTAAATTTCTAAATTTCTATGGCCACTTTTACACTGATGCCACCCACCCATGAACACCCAGAAACACCCATCGGATGGGTGGGAGAGCATCTGTGTAAATGTCCATGAGTGGGTGGGGGCGCATTCCTGACCCACGCGCCAACACCCGCCAACACCCACAGAGCAGCCATGAGAAGACGGCACCCTCCGTGGGTGAAGGTGGGTGGAGATGGGTGTTCATCACCAAAGTGTCCGTGTAAAAGCCAAAACACCCACACTCACGTGAAATGGACAGGCAGAGCCCAACCGCGCCAGCACCATGGGGCACGCACCTGCCACCATGCAGACATGCCTACATGAGGGGGATGCCGGACATCCAGACGAGAGCCCATAAAGGAGGGAGGAACTACAGAACATGTGCGCGGCCTCCTACAATGGCAAACAGGAAGGCCCATGAGAAGGCAACAGGAGCCGACACCGCCCCATGCAGGGGAATGGGCTGGGTGAGCATGGGGACCCTGGGGCGCCTGGGGGGGGGAGAAGCCCTGGCAAGGAGGTGTAGGGGGGAAGCACCCCAGGTGGAAGGCACAAGGGGGGTAATGGACCACCAGCGGTGGGGGAAGTGGTGGTGGGAATGGGTGTGGAAGTATGCCAGGAAGTAACCCAGCACACGTGTCCCACCACATGGCAGAGGGGCTGCACTGATGCCCCCCCCGATGGACGACCCCCAGCCCAGCACCTCCCAAGGGAACGGCTCAAGGAGCATCAGTGAGAGCGAGGTGAGTGCAAGGGAACCCACCCCTTTTGGGAGGGGAGGGCTGCACCCCTGGCATGACCACCAGGCCAGGTAACACAGGGCAGGGGGCAGCAGCATAACCCAGTCCCCCGTCCCTGCAGGACAGCTCCCAGAGAATGGAGCACCACACCACCGGGACAATGGCCGAACAGGGCATCACAGACAGCAAGGTGAGCAAAAGGGAACCCCAGGGGGGAGGGTGGCAGGCCCCATGAGTGACCAGAGGGAGCCAGCAGGACCCGGAGTAACCCCTATCGCACTACCCCAAACAGGACTTGACCACCATCACAGTGACCACATCCACAAGGCGGGCCTCATGCCACCAAGCTGGTCGCCCCCCAACACACGCAGGTCCTAAAAAGGGGAGCCCTGGTGCAGGCAGGAGGTCAGGGACTATATACATGTGTGGGGGTCCAAAAGGGTCCAGCATGACCTGGTGCGAAACTACAAGACCTGACAGGTCTATGAAGCCATCGCCCAGGAGATGCAGTGGCAGGGGTACAATAGGGATCCCATCCAGTGCATGCAGCAGGCAAAGGACTTGAGGTCCAGATATAAACATATCAAGGACAATAATCTCAAGTCCGGCTGGGCCATGCGCACAGTCGAGTTCCAGGAGGAGCTGGACAAGTTCCTCTGCATGGAAGGGGACATCGTGACCTCCCGCACACATGGGAGCACCTTCACCAGGGGCAGATGCAGGTCCAACACGCTGCCCACCCCGATAGACCACACAGACCAAGGGGGGGACAGATGCCCTGGCAAGGCCAGCCGGGAAGTGGGAGGGGACAGCCCCATCCCACAGGGGGAGGAGGTGCCCCAGGAACCCGAGTGCCGGACCACCATACTCCACGCGTGCCCCCAAGACCCACAGGCCAACCAGCCACAGGGAAAGGGGGCACGCGCAGAGCAAGTGGAGATCTGGGACAGTCCCCAGGAAGTGGAGGAACAGGATCCAGGTATGAGCACCCCAGTGGGGCTGAGGGCAGGCGGGGTTTGGAACATTCCAGACATAGCCGCAGCGGCCAGAGCAGGGGTCCGGAAAACACTAATGGTACCCCATCCCATTGCAGCTCTAGGCAGCCTGGAGGTGCACGAGGAGGAGAAGGAGGAGGAGGAGGTGGGCCCGACAGCACCTGCACTGCTGGGTGAGCTACTCTCCACAGCAGGGCACACCGGCCAGGGGACCAGGGGGGGCCGGGGGTGGAGCGGGGTGGAGGGACAAAGGGGGGCACCCGGGGGTGAGCAACCACAAACAGCAGAGCCCAACAGGGGTGGGGTGGAGGGTGCAGGCGGGAGGGGGGATCAACCCACAGGGACTCCCATGGCATGCCACACAGTCAGGGTCCCCTCCTGCAGAAATCAACTGCCAGGGGGGGTCATCCAATGACAGGAAAGAGCTGGGGGACCCCACAGGGGAGGGATTAGGGAAGCTGCCACACTATGAGAGCTGCCTCACCAGACACTCCAGGCCAGGTAGTAGTGGCCAGTAAGGCACACAGGCCAGATGCAGTAATGATGTGTTCAATCTCTCATTCACAGACCAGGCACCTGCTCGCTTGAGGGGAGCGGCTACTGGAAGTGTGGAGCAGAAACGGGAGATGCGGGCCAGGAACCAGTGCCGGAGAGAGGACCTCGGAAGGGAGCTGCTGGACGAGTCGCAACGGTTAGCCGAGGTGCACTCTCGGGAGCTAGCGCTCACCAGGGAGCTCATACGAGGGGAAGGGGAAAGGGACCCCGAGGTCCTGGCTGCCATGATTTATTTCTATAATTTATTTATTTATGATGGCCCGGTCTCGCACAGAGCACCTCTGGGACAGGCGCCAGGCTGCCGCCCTCCGACATGAGCAGAGGCGCAGCTGTGAAGGGCTGGATGGTCTGGCCACACAGCTTATGGACCTCATGGGGTAGGCCATGGAGGCCCTGCGGCATGACCCCCAGCGCGACAGTCCATGCCATGCCATGGATGGAGGGTTGGCAGCCGAACCACACCATGGTGGCTTCCCACTGGTGCTGGTGGCCCCCCCCCCGCACCTCAGCCACCCATGGTTCCCCCAGCAGCAACCCTATCCAAGCCTGGTCCAAGAATTCCCCCTCCCCCACATAGGGCAACCGGACCCACTTGTGGGGCTGCCCTTCCAGCCCGTAGCCCCCGTGGTCCCACCCCTACTGCAACCTCAACCCCTCCACCGGGAGGTGACCCTCCCACCCCAGGACCGTGCACCCCAGGATGACCACCGACCCATGGTGGCCACCCCACCCCCTCCAGTAAGACTGCAGCACCCCAGGCCCCTGGGGGTAGGGGTTGCCATAACGTGTGTGTGGGGGGGGTGGACAGGAATCCAGGCCCCTGCATGAGGCAGGACCCTGGTAGGGAGCTCAGCGTATAATCCACTCAGAGTACATGGACTACATGGGCTGGGGAGCAACAGCCATTGCCAGAGGCATGATTCCCAGCTCTGTGATGCGGTACTGGAAGGGGCATGTGCCATGTTAGCAACGGTGGCCTGGCCAGGGGCTTGCACCAACAGGGAACGCCCTATGGCATGTGGGATGCTCAGGTGGGGGCTAGGGGGCTCCCGGGATGACCGTGGGGTACCCAGTGGCCCAGGCCCCTACATGGGACAGAGATGAGTGCACACGAGAATCCCTCACCCCATTCTTGTTTCTCCATGCAGGGACCGTCAGTGGAGGCCGGTGTGGAGCGGCCAGTAGATGACAGGGAGCCCGGGCCATCCAGACAGCAAGTGCTGCATTTGGCTGCAGCCAGGCCCGCAGGCCCGCGAGCCCTGGTGGTGTGGCCAAGAGGGGCAGAGGGCGCCCCAGAGGCTAACCCCCACCCTCATTCCATTGTACAGTCCCCCCTCCAATAAATGTGTTGTACCGCTACCGTGCAGTCACTTCATCTGTCCAGGGACATGGAGCCGGGGGGGGAGGGTTGTTTGCGGTGTGCAGGGGGGCACCAGTATGTTGGGGGCTCTGTACAGTCACTGCTCAGCTGACGTGCGGGGCCCAGCCCAGTGAAGCCCAGTGAAGCCTCATGCAGTGGAGATGGCACCTGTGCACCGAACATGCACAGGTGAGCTGGTGACCATGTAGACATCCATGAACCCTATGATCCACCATGGCCTGCAGATTGATGGAGAAGGCCTGTTTTCTATTCATGTAGTTGATCTTTGCATAAGGGGGTTATATGATGGGGATGTGGGTGCTGTCAATGGTCCATATGCAATGAGAGAACCCCATTTCCTCAAATGCATCACCTCCTCGGGGTCACGGAGCTGGATGACCCAGCTGGATGACCCGCTCATAAAGGAGCTCCACAAGCAGGTCACACACATCATGCAGGGCCCTGTTGACGGTGGCAGTGCCCACCCCAAACTGCTCCCCCAGGCTCCTACAGGAATCGGGGGGTAGACAGCCGCCACAATGCCATGGCCACATTCATCCATGGTGACAGCCAGAATCGCATGTTCATCTCCCGCCTCCAGAGGTGGGGGATGAGGAGCTCCCCCAAGCAGGTCAGGAGGGAGCGGGGCATCCGGAAGTGGTCTGACCATTCCCTGTCCCTCCAGGTAACCAACATGTTCTTCCACCAGTCGTTGGACCGGGAGCATGACCAGGGCCGTCACAGGGTCAGTAGGGTCACGCGGCAGGCGTAGATGTTGAGGGTCCTTTGGGCCAGGATGAGCTGTACTTGCTGGGACACCATGGAGCCCAACAGGCCATGGCGTCGGATGGTTGTCCGCCTCGCCCATTACACAATCGCCGCCCGCTGGAGGTTTGCTGCCCTCCGCCTCTGTGCCCCCTGGAGGACAGACTTTTGACCATGCAGCCGTAGCAGGACTATCTGCTGTAGCAGCATGTGCAACAGCAGGAGGGCCGCGCCAAGGAGGTGCAGCAGCATGTCCCTGGGCTGTGGGTCCCCATCCCCCGCCAGCATGGGTCTTCAGTTCCCCACACCGAGCCTACCTCCGCTGGCACGTGCCTGGGCCACAGTGCTCTGTGCTCTATGGACTGTGCCTACACCCCATTCTCCCCTGGTGGTGCGGGAGCTCCTCTGTGTCCAACCATCCTGGGGTCACCATACTTTGCATGGTACTCGCTCCCGTGCTACAAACCTTCTGTCCCATGCCCTACCACCTGTAGAGGGTCCCTTACGTACTGTGTAGGGCGATGTGGGCAGGGCACCGATAGGTGATGCACCAGGGGTGTTCTGGGGCAGCAACCAGGTGCTGAGTCCGGCTGCGCATCTGCGCAAGTGCGTGGACCACCTGGCCTCTGTGGGTGGATACAATGCCTGGATTGGTTTCTTGGCCTGGTGCAGTGCCCAGCCGTGGGCTCCTTCATCTCTCTACACCTATGCTGCATCCCTTCTGCCCTGTGTGTGGGCTGAGGCACCCAGTCCCCGGAGGGCCGGCCTATCTCCGGCATGCAAGGATGTCTGTGGGGGAGAGTAGCCACACGATCTGTGCTCGGCCAGGTCACTACATCCACGTCCCCGATTCTTCTGCAATTTTTTCTCCCAAATTCTGCGACCCCAAATTGAAAATTCTGCGACCCCAAATTGAAAATTCTGCGACCCCAAATTGAAAATTCTGCGGCCCAATAAAGTTACAAAACAAGTCTAGTAAAATTAAAACTGTGAGATGGCGATCCATTTCCTTGACCAATGAATAAAAAATCTGCTTATGTTTTTTTCTGTGTACGGGTATTTCAAATATCAGACAACCCCCCCCCAAAAAAACCACATGGCAATGCAGAGGGCACAGCTCCTAACCCACCCCCAAAACACATGGAAATGCAGAGGGCACAGCTCCTAACCCACCCCGCAAAACACATGGCAATGCAGAGCTCGCAGCGGGACCTCCCCACGCAGGAGTCCACACACACACACACACCCCACACCTACTTAGCTTATGGCTGGAGCAGGCAGAGGCGGTGAGCCCTGGAGCAGCGGCTGGAGCAGCAGCGATGATCCCTGGAGTGGTGGTCGGGTCCCTCAGCGATCAGGTAATTGGCAGGATCCAGGAGCTGCTTTATAAAGGCCATGCAAAGACCCCAGGATGGTTGGACACAGAGGAGCTCCCGCGCCACCAGGGGAGAATGGGGTGTAGGCACAGTCCATAGAGCACAGAGCACTGTGGCCCAGGCACGTGCCAGCAGAGGTAGGCTCGGTGTGGGGAACTGAAGACCCATGCTGGCGGGGGATGGGGACCCACAGCCCAGGGACATGCTGCTGCACCTCCTTGGCGCAGCCCTCCTTCTGTTGCACATCGCAGAAACTGGGGAAATCCCCATGAAATTTCCCTTCTCTGACGGTGAGCCAATCCGGGACCTGTTTTATTCTAGCCACAAGCCAATTGGGGGTGATTGGCTTGTGGCTAGAATAAAACAGGTCCCGGATTGGCTCACCGTCAGAGAAGGGAAATTTCGCGGGGATTTCCCCAGTTTCTGCGATAATCCTGCCCAGGGCAGGATTCTGTGAAAATTCTGCGAATCGCAGTAGAGCAGAAGAATCGGGGCCCTGGCTACATCCCTCCATCTCCTGCCTGCTGCTTCACCAGAGCGGACCCCACCACTGCCATGGCCGGTCACTCTGCGTGTCCCTCAGCCGGGGTGTAGGGGAGGGGTGGATGCCCTGTGCAGACATGCTTTTGGGGGCCCTCTGGCTGAGCCCTGATGTGCAGCTGTTGGTGAACGATCCATGTGGATGATGGGTCACCAGGTCGGGGCCCAGCAGGTTGGGTCCAGTCCATCGAGCTCGGCTTCACCCCCCTGTGCCTGCCTCCATGGGGTCTCCCACCCGCAGTTGTCTTGCCATGGACCAATGTGGAGGTAACGGCGACACACCTGCTCATTGAGCAACCTGGTTTTGGCCTCGCCCTGCTGTCAGGGGGACCCCCTGTTGCTTTCCTGTACACCAGCAGTCTTCTGCAGGCATGCGGCCTCCCGCGCTCACCCTCAGACATGGGGGTCCTCCTGTGGGACCTAGGCTTGCTGTCCTCCGATGTTGGAGGACCACTCCAGACCAGGGACCCCTCTGGTGCAGAGCTCTCCACCCTTTGATTGGTGCCGGACTTTCCATCTGTGCGGGCTGCTGTCGCCGGGGGGGACCTCCTCCTGCCCCACTTCCTGGTGGATGCTCATATGTGCTCCCACAACTTCCAACAGGGTCACCAGCTGCTCGCAGCCACCCCGGTGCCCTGGACAGTGCATTTCCTGAAACCCACCCCACACCCACCCCTTGCCTCCGGGTGGGCTGTGCACTGCTGTCTGCATCACATCTGGCTGCCCCCTAGTTCCCAGGACCCTGTTGCCCGCTCTGTGTGACCACTGCTCCCAGCCACTGGGACTGGCCTAGTGCCCTCGCCTGCTCTGTGCGGGTGCTCCCATGCCCTCCTGTTGTACATCTCTTGCCCGGTCATGGGTCCACCTGTGCCCCCTGCTCTGCCTCTCTGTGCTTGGGGGACCCCGTTCCCACAGCACCAATAAACTGCTGTACTGTGATGTTCTGTCCTGCCTTGCTTCTATTGCTGCTGTGGTGGCTGGTTGCCCCTTCCCCTTGGTGGCCTTCCTGTCCCCATCTGTGTGGTTGTGTGCAGGGGGTGTGCTTGGTGTTTACTGGAGGGGTCCAGGGCTGTTGGGTGGGCGCCATGTGTTTTGGGTGTGTTCCCCTGGCAGCTTCCCTCCTGGGCGCAGGTGCCTGTGCTCACTCCAGAGGCGGTATGGGCAGTGGGTGGTCGGCCAGGCACCCCCTGGCCTTGCCTGTGTGTTGGTGTGGCCCTGCCCCTTCACTCCCCTCCCCTCTGCTGTCTCCCCCTGTTGGTGAGGTCCTTCATTGGTGGTGGAGATGGATGGGTGGCGGGACCATGGGCACTGGGCAGCTGAGCATGAGTAGGGGTTGTGATGGTCTCGAGCTTTGGTCCCTCCTATACCCCTTGGTTCAGGGATCTGGGTGGTCTTCCGGGTGATGACTCTCGGTGTGTGGGGTGTGGCCCTGGTGGTGTCGCTGCCCCGGCCCTCCCAGGGCCATTTGGTGCAGGCATTCCCCATTGCCCTGTAACTTCTCTCCTGCAGTTACGGTTGTCGTGCTGCTGGCGATCCTGCACCTGGGGGCTATGGTCCTGCAGCTGGAGCGGGTGGCATGGGACATGCGGGCAGTGGGCCGACTGTTCGATGGCATCCGTGAGTGTGCTGCCTGTTTGCTGGGTCCTGTGTCCCTCAGGGGTGTGTGTTTGTTCTGTTCCTTGGTGCCTGCAGCCATTTCTGATGGCTGTCCCCACTCCCTCTGTCCCATTCAGTGCAAGTCATGATCCCGGAGCAGACCTGGGAGCAGGGGGAGGTGGTGGAGCTTCTCCTGTTCATTCTGGAGCGGCTGCACCGTGCTCAGGCCGAGTGCTGGTGCTGGGCGCGGGGTCACTGACCATATTGACCAGGGTTCTGTCCTGGTCCTGCCTCTGCTGGCACTTTCCCCTCCCTTCTGTTGCCACACCCCCTCCCTGCTCTGTTGTTGTTGCCCCCTGTTGCTGGTTCCCCTTCTTTTAATAAAGGCTTGTGTGTTCCTTTCCTGGTGTGTCCATGTTGTGCTTTGCTGTGACCTCTCCCCTTGTGCGGGTGCCTCTGGGGGTGTGTGGGGGTGTTGCCTGTGTTTTGTGCGTACCTCCCCCCCTTTCCTTGCCCCCCATGGGCTGTATGCCCATCCCTGTGTGCTTCTGCTGCCTACTGTGTGTGTGCGGCTCTGCTGTGGGTGTGTGTTGGGGAGGGAGGGCCTGGTGCCTGGCGGTCTGGGCTCTGTGCCATGGCTGTGTGGAGCCGGCTCCATTGTAGGGGCTGTCATTCCATCCCATCTCCCTCCCGCACCTCCCGCATGGGTCCTGGTGGCTGGGGGGTGGGGCCACATTGTGCGGCTTCATTTGCTCTCGGTCTGCCATGTTGTGCCGTCTCTGTGCCTGGTGGGGCTTCCCCGCCTGTCCTGGCCATCCATGTACTTGCACGGGTGTTTGCTGGGTGTTCCCCGGGATGGGTGTTTGACCTCTGGGTGTTTGCGGGCCCCTGCCCTTTCCTTAGCACAACCCCCTGTGGCGCTGTACGTGTAAATGTCTCCCTGTTCAGTGGTGCCGGGGGTTCAGTGGTGCCACACCCATCTCCACCCAATGGCGCTGTTGCGCCGTCCGTGTAAAAAAGGCCTATGGTTTTGTGGCAGAGTAGAACCTTAAATATTGGCAGATCTTATGACAATCATGTCTCTGATCACATCAGACTCTGATTATGATAACTGATAACTGCAATTCTCCCAATGAAGACTATAGATATTTGCAACGTTTTTGCTATTAATATATGAGTTATTAATTCAGACTTTTTTTCTTAAAAGTATATGTGATTCTTCAATGTGTTACAATGAGATGGTCCATAGTATCAAGGAGGAGAGAGTTTAATGGGCTGTAAAAACAAGACCTCTATTTTGAGAAAAAGTTGGCTTGTAAAAATATTTTCATTTTGTTATGAACTGAAGGTTACCGCAAGGCTATTGAGCAGAATGCTATCATGCAAGGTGTTAAAAGGAGGTATTTAACTAAGTATAAAAAAGGGCTGTTACCTGAGGGATCATATCCTCAGCTGATTTCAGTGGTCATAGCTCTGTTGAACGGACACAGGCTGATTTGTGCTTCCATAGAAACTGGCACTAGACAGTGGCACTAAGATTGGGAGAAAATTGCAATCATGAAAACTGTATGAGCAAACATCTTGGTTCTATTTACACAGTCTAGAAAATCAGGCCAGCAACATTTCTTAGTTATATATTAATACATCTCTGCTTTTTGGCATTTCAAGTTCAAAATATTGGGTGTAACCCACTGAGACACAGAAAAAGAAGTAACAATAGATGGCAGATTAATTTCATTCACATTAAAAGAACCCTCTTTTTGGTAATGTGATTCAGCATTTTAGTTGTAAATAATTTGCATTCAAAGGATGAGTTAAAAGTTGCTTTGTGTTAGACAGAGATAAGTTTGGATCAAAAATGAGAAGTTTGCAGAGATATGCTGCTTCGAAGCTCTGCGGTTTCATCCAAAGATTGATTGCTTTAAAAAATGTTAATGAGAGTTATGGTGCTTCTCTTTAGTTGCACCCAGTTAAGTAGTGACAAATGATTCAAAGGATTCTTGTAGAACCATCTGCCATGACCTGGGTTATGGTAACTGCAAAGAAGGCTATCTGTACTGTATGTGGGAACAGAAATGAGTTAAGCCCTGGACATTTTAGTAAGTTTAATTTGAATACCCCACATATGAGAAGGACAAATACAATGCTTCAAAGGAAATCAGAGGGCTGAATTTGGCATATACTCTTCTGCCTTTGCTCTAGTCTGTGATCTTACAACATCTGAGACTTAAGAAGAGCATGAATTTTCTGAGGATGGAACTTGGCCCAATTCTTGTAATTTTTCTCTGACATACACTTTCCAGAAGTCATACCAATTTTTAAAGCTTCTGATTTCTATATACTCTGATTTCTACAGCTGTGTTCAAGTGGTAGCTGTTTCCCAAACATGCAGACATGTGAAATCTAAGCAAGTTTCAGACTTTGCCACCATTGAAATAACTCTATTACATGCAGAAAAGAAGGATATCCTCCTATAGAAAGTGTTGTGCTCAATGTTAATTTTAAATTATAACCTAATCCCTTTTGAAGAGAAAAGGTCAGAATCTCTGTCTCATTTGACCTTAGAAATGACTCTTTGGGGGGATCTGCACATGCATCAGCATGAGTAGCTGGGTCTCGTCTGAGCTCCATCCTCTCTACTCCAGAATCAAACTGGCAAACGTGAAAAAACAGAAAGAAACTGACACTACATGATAGGAATGGCAGGAAGAAACAAGACCAAGCAGAAAATTTCATGAAGTAATGTCCTCAAGCGCTTCTGCCAAAGGAAAAATGCCACAGAGCCCAGAGAGACGGAAAGCGAGGGAAGTGGCTCAAAAATGGCTCCGGAAGGGTATGAAACAGAGAGAGAACAGGCCTCATCTGAAACTGACGGGGAGGAAGGGATGCAGAGATCTCTGCACAGGCTACCCCTGCAGATGAAGAAGAAACTGAAAGCTGAAATGAAAAAAATCCAAACGTCAATAGAGGAGGGGAACAAGAACCTGGAAAATGTGGTTAGGAGAATGGATGTAGCGGAAGGAAGAATTTCCTCGCTGGAGGATCAGTCCCTTACAGCTGAGGAGCTCCTAAACCGCTTGAAATGTGAGACAGCCCTCCTGCAAAGCAAATATGAGGACTTATAAAATTGTTCTCGGAGAGGCAACCTGCGTATCAACGAAGTAAAGAGGCAGCGGGTGTGGAGGAAGTTAAAGAGCTGGTCTGAGCAATATTAAAAGAGAATTTTCCTTAGTATGCAGAGCTCCACCATGCAGAAATAGACAGGGCCCAAAGAACAGGGTGCCTTAGGCGGGGTGGGGGGGGCTGACTTCCCTCGCCCTATCATAGTCAAATTCGCTAGATAGAAAATAAAAGAGGAGATTTTGAAGAAGGCTAGAATCAAAATAAAGTTATCTTTCCAACAACAGGAGGTGAGGATATTCCCTGATTTTGCAGCGGAGACTGTCAGGAAAAGAATGAAGTGGAACAAATATTTTGGAGCACTTAATGAGAAAAATCTGAAACCAAGACTGATCTTTTCTGCAAAAATGATGGTCATATGAAGAGGAAGCAGGAAGTTTTTTTTTAAAATACAGATGACTTGGAAGTATTCCTTGTTTCCTTGCCAGCAGTTCCACTCTCTTTGCCAGAAGAGATTTGAACAGTGGGGTGGGGAGGATCAGTCCCTGCCTCAAAGTTAGTAAAGGCAGTGGAGTATAATAACTGGCAGTCTATAGGATAAGGGGGGGATCTTTACTAAGGTTCCCTATGGGTCACAATTACCACTCCCACTGTCTGACAGCAAGTTTAAGATATTTAAGATGTTAAATGTTAAGTAGCTGGCTTGAAATGTTTTGTAAGTGAATGTATATGTAGAAATAATGGAGTGGGAGGGAGGGGGGGAAGTAGGACATGTGAAGGTGTCTTACAAACAGACAACTGTAAGTCCCAGCAGATCCTCATAGGATGGAGAAAAGGTGGGGGGGCTTGGATGGAAAACAAAGATCCAAGCAGTGGGGAGGGAGGTAAAAGGGGGGGCAAGAGAAGGGGGATGGGTAAGGGGAGTGGAATAGGCCAGGACAGTTGTTCTCACAAAAAGCTATGGTTTAATAAAGGGGCTAGCCAAAAAGGAAAATGGACCTCAATAAAAATTCTCAAAGCAAGACTTGCAAGCTAAGAATACAAAAATTCATTAAAAGTATAGATATATCTACTGGGAGAAGACAGGTATCTAGGTGCTGGACATATGCTAATTTCAAATCAACAAAATCAGAATTTAATGATGGAGGGAATTAAAACTATTAGATTGAACGTTAGAGGATTAAACTCCCCACAAAAAAGAAGGAGAGTTAGAAATTTAATAGAGGAACAAGGGGTAGGGGTTTTCTTTCTACAAGAAACACATTTGCTAGACAAAGATGTGTCCAGATTTGCAAAAGCAAAAATGGGAGATCTGTTTGCATCTTGTGCAAAAAAAAAAAAAAAAAGCAGCGGTCCTAATAGGATTCAGCAATAATAAATCCTTTGTATTAGAGAAAACTATTAAGGACAGAGAGGGCAGGTTTCTTTGCATTATTGGTAAATTGGAGGACAAACAGATGACTTTGGTTAATATGTATGCCCCAAATTAAGGAAAAGTAATCTATTTTGAAAATTATCTAAAAAATGTGGTAGAAAATGCAAAAGGGTGGATAATTATCCAGGGTGATTTTAACACCACCTTAACTAATCTGGACCATTCAAGGCAGGGAGAACCCAGAAGTGATTTTTAAAAAATATAGTGAAGCTTTTGGAATCTTTTGGCTGGATAGATGTATGGAGACACATTTTTGGTGCAGAGAGGGATTATATTTTTTATTCCTCCATGCACAACAGTTACACGAGGATAGATCACATCCTGACAGATAAAACTGAAGCTCATAAGTGCCAGAGGTGCTTTATTCTCCCAGTGGTTCTGTCTGATCACAACATAGTAATTACTGTCTTTAGAGAGAGTGGTGCAGGGAAAAGTTATCAGACTAACTGGCAGTTGAACAAGAATAATATTAACAATAATTATAGTAGAAAGAAGATCCAGGAAGACTTATTGGAGTTCTTTGAGTTAAATACAAACTCGGTCAGCTCGCCAGTGACCCTCTGGGGGGCAGCAAAGGCAGTAATCAGGGGCAAAATAATTGCGCTGCAAGCCATGCTATTAAAACAGAGTAGAAGGCAGGCAAGGGATACATATGCAAAATTACAAAGATTAGAAGCACAGAACAAAAAGGTGCCCTCCGCGTTTTTAAAACAAGAGATAATAAAAAATAAAGAAATTATTAATATCCTAGAACTAGAGAAAACTAAAGGTCAACTACAAAAAATCAGATTTCATTTCTATGAGAACAGCAATAAAACGGGGAAAACCCTGGTGAGGCTAGTTAAGATTAAACAAAGAAAGACACACACATCTTTGATTTATAACAAAGTCGGGAAAAGATGCACTGAATTGCCTCACATATAGGATGCCTTTTTGACTTCTTACAAAGAAATCTATAGGTCTCAGGAGTCTGAGAAGACAGAGATTTCTGCCTTTCTGAATGGAATTCAAATGTCTAAAATCAATGAAGCTCAGAGAAATTTTTTAAATGCCCCGATTACAGAACAAGAAGTACAAGAGGCCATAATGGCCTCCAAGAATAATAAGGCGGGTGGTGCAGACGGATTCCCAATTGAATTCTATAAAGCATTCTTGGCAACTCTAATACCACATCTTGTTGCAGTATTTAATAATATACTAAAAGATGGTGAGATGCCACAAAAATTTTATGAAGCATTAATAACATTATTACCTAAACTGGGGAGAACCACAGACCAATGTGGCAGCTACCGCCCCATCTCACTTCTGAATGCAGATTTTAAGTTATTTTCAAAAATTTTGGCCACTAGATTAAGAGCGATGCTTGGAGATATCATTCATAGAAATCAATCGGTGTTTATTCCAGGTAGACAGGGGAAAGACAAGCTATTAATATAATATACACCCTACACAAACAGAAAACACCGGCTATGATCATCTCAGCGGATGCTGAGAAGGCATTTGATTTTGTTGAGCCAAAATGTCTTTTCACTGTTTTGGAGAGGATGGGTTTTGACGGTAACTTCGTGAGTTGGCTAAGAACGATCTATAAAAAAAAACAATTCAGGTTATGGATTAATGGCAACCTCACAGACCCCTTTCCCCTGCAGCAGGGGACCAGGCAGCGGTGCCTGCTATCACCCTTATTATTCAATCTGGTACTGGAAGTATTGGTGTGTGCCATAAGACAGAATGGTAAAATTGCGGGGATTAGAGTAGGAGAGCAAATGTGTAAACTTTCATTGTATGTAGATGATTTGCTTCTGTATATAACAAATCTGGAAGAGTCATTGCCGGAGCTCCTTAAAACCATAGATCAATTTGGCAAGATCTCTGGATACTAGATCAATAAAGACAAGTCCTTCACGTTAGTATTTGGGCAGGATAAACAGCAGGAAGAGCAGCTAAAGAAAATGTACCAATTCCCAAATAACTAAAGGAGGCCTAAAATAGTTAGTAGTAACAATAACAAAAAGCATAAAGGATTTATACTCAGCCAACTTTGTTCCTCTAATGCAGAAGCTGAAGGCAGAGATTAAACCTTGGCAAAAGTTGATGGTGTCATAGTTGGGAAAGATCAATTTATATAAAATGATTATCCTCCCAAAAATCCTGTATAGATTTATGACCTTACCTATTCACATACTGAACTTGTTTTATAAACTAAATGATTCGCTTATGGAAGACTTATTATGGAATGGCAAGAAGCCTAGAATTAAAAAATCAACGTTAATGAGAACGCCGGAGAAAAGTGGAATAAATTTGCAAGTTTTAAAACTATACCACATGGTGGCGACCCTAGGGGTGGTGCCAGAGTGGTATCATGAGCCACAGGCACCTGAGTGGCCAACAGTGGAGAGAAACACCCTGCAGGTGAAATCTCTAAAAAATCTGGCAGTAGATCAAGAGTCTCTATGTATGGAACATAAAAAAGAGCACCCATTTGCTGGCACGCTCTTAAAAACATGGCCATAATTGGGAAAAAAAAACCTATTGATAAAAAAGGGGATATCCCCATATACTCCCATTGACTCAGTGCAAGTTCAGGAATACAGGATAGCTCCTGCCTTAAGAAGCACTCTTAGGGCAAAGGGTATAACGAGAATGCAGCAACTGTTTATGCAGGGGAGCTTTTTAGACCCTCAAAAAATGGAGGAGCTTGTACTGGAAAGGGTAGACATTTTTCAATACTTACAAATAAAGCATCTGGGTACCTGTACACATAATAAAGAGGGATTCAGTAGAGAACCATTTAAATTAGAAAATATTCTGTTCAAGTGAAGCAAGTCATCAGGGAGACTAGGAAGGATTTACAAAGTAGCCCCATTAACAAGACTGATTTTCAAGGATATGTCTCTGAATTATTGGGTGCGCCATGTGGAGGGGAAGTTGAACTTATTGGGGTTTTCACAGGAGGCTATAGCCCCCTTAGGATACAACGCTGCAAGGGCCATGGTCCTCCAGAGATTGGCAGATGTGGGCAGGCAGGAAAGATGGGCAGTTATTAGTGCCAGTTCCACCTATGGCCCGTTGAAGGACCTGTTAAGAGAAACCAGTCAGTTAAGGGTCTATTTGGATTGTGGGTTACCGACATTAAAGAGGAGGCTATTGTTGTTGGCCAGGGTTAACTATTTCCCCTCTGCTCTCACATTGGGGAGGTATGGTGGAATCCCTTTGGCTGAGCGCTTGTGTTCCTGCCCCCTGAATCAGGTTGAGTCATTGACTCATATTTGTCTGTATTGTCCATTCTATAAGGATTTACGCCAAAAATTAATAATACCTGTGCTGAGGGAAATAGTGGGGCACACAGGTAGGGCCATGATGATGAAGTTATTCCATGACCCATGTAAGGAAACCATTGACAAGGTCGCTCAATTTTTATTTGGTGTTTATGTTATTAAGGAGAAGTAGGAAAGATGGTTTGGGGAATGGTGCTGTGAATTAAAATTGATGATTTTATTATGTCTTCGTTTTGTAAATAAGGAGGATTTGGTTTTTTTTATTTGGTAGTGTTTAGTTTTTTTATCTATGTATTTAGTGTGTTTTATTGTGTTTGTTGCTGTATTTTGTTATGGCCAATATGGCTAAACAAATAAACTTATTATTATTATTATTATTATTATTATTATTATTATTAAAAAAAAGAATTAAAAAATGTGATTTATGATAAACCCATAACATATTTAGAGAAATGGTGTAAAGAGTTAAGGATGGAAGAGGGTGAAAAGGAAACAAAGAAGATTTGGCATCATATGGACAAATGTGCCTCCTTGTTAGAGGTAAAAGAGATTCAAATAAAAGTAGTCACCAGATACTATCTTACGCCAACAAGGCTAAAATACTGCAACCCCAATGAAAAGGCCCACTGTTGGTGAGGATGTGGAGAAATAGGTGACTATAGACACTGCTGGTGGGACTGCAGCAAGGTGCAGGTTCTTTGGGATAAAGTATGGAAATTGGTAAATAAGGTAGCTGGAGAGGTGATCCCATTTAAACCTGAGATAGCATTACTGGGTCTATATCCTGAAATGGAAAAATTCTTAGGCTGTCAAAACTCCTGTAAGATTCTCTTTTTAGCTGTGTTGAATATAATAGCAAGACACTGGAGGGCAGCGGAAGATTTGTCCGAAGAAAAATGGATCAAAAGGATTTGGTACTTGTTCATGATGGAAAAGCTGCATGCAAGTATGCTAAACAACTTGGCATATTTTGAAAAGACCTGGGTTCCAATCATGCTGTCTATAGAAGGAAAAAAAGATGAACCAAGAAGAGTACAAAAAACTGTTTGAGCATTAACTATGTTAAATTTTGTCCATGGGAGCAAGACTCAGTTCCTTGTTTGGCATGGAAGAGAGTGGGAACAATTTGTTTCAATAAATTTATGAACTTATGTTAAAATGGTCTGTAGAAACTTTGTAGAGATTAGAAGAGATAACAGTGGGTTAAGGTTGGTTCTTTTGTATGTTGATGAATATATACTGTATGGCTTTATAACCAAATAAAAATAACATTTAGAAAATAAAAAGAAAAGAAAAGAAATGACTCTTTGGCCATTTTCACACAGACTGTGGTACCTCCTTGATGTGGGGGATGGGTGGAGGTGGCAGCGGGTAGGCAGTGCATGGACGGCCTATCTCACGGACACCCACCGATCTCCACCCATCTCCACTCATGGAGAATTTGCTACTGGCACCCATTGCTCCATCCGTGGATGATGGGTGGATGTAGGGGGAGCACGTATCCCGCTGCAGCAATCCCATGTATGCCACCCACCCACCCACTCTCACAAATGGACAAGGGGTGGGCACCTGTGCAAAAAGGTCCTTTGTGTGTCAATGGACACGATGCACAAATAGATAATCAAGTCAAGTCAAGAGATTTTTATTGTGAAGGCTCTGGCTATTACTATATACAAATAAACATAATAATAATAATATAATAATAATAATAATAATAATAATAATAATAATAATACATAAAATGCATATTACAGTCTGTGTTGCAATATATTGGCATGTACAGGCAATATAAGTAGCGATGGGAATAGAGATATAAAAATACTGGAATCCGCAAAGAAAACTCCCCGTCCCACCCTCCACCCCCCATTACCAACATAACCCATAGTATTAGACAAAAAAGAGCCTCTGACTAAAAAGTCAGAATGCCGGTAAGGGTCGATAATGACATAGTATTAGATCCTTTAGTGGAATTCAAATGATATGGTAGGTCTTCGTATATAGCCAAGATAGAGTAGGTCCTACCTTCTCCTTATTTCCTCAGGATAGCTGGCCCTTGGGTTATGCATTACCACTTCCTAGCCTGAGAATAAAACCCAACCCAAGGGCATGATCCCCTATTGGGGGAGAATAATCCTGTCAACAGGAGTAATTAACAGGATATTGTGATTGCTCGACGAATACGCAAGGTGACCACACCTAAAGCTGCCACTGCCCTGGTCACGTCTGAATCCACCGGGCTTAGGGATCTACGCATCTCCCGATCAACCCTGCCTGTGTTATCCCTCATCCCTCTGAGATATTTACTTCTAGGGCCGATTAATGAGGGACATCGAAAGAGAATGTGGTCCACCGAATCTACTTCCCCAGAAGTGCACAGCTGGCACACCCTCAGTGCCCATGGTGTATTCTTATAGCGGCCTTCAACAAGGGCAGAGGGGAATGAGTTGGTACGTAGTTTGAAATAAGCTACCCGCTTGGCTGCATCCATCCAGTTAAAGAGGTAGTAGTCTCCTAAGCCCTGGGGGTTGAAGGGCAGGTATTTGAGAGCTACCTTCTGTTCCGCTAGGAGGGTCCTTTCCATCTGCATCGTTTGATCATCTATCCTTTGTTTAATAAGTTGCCTTGAGGCCCTAAATCCAATGGGCCTCAGGGTCTCCCTTGAAAACCCTAAATAACCAACCTCCTTCTCTGCCATTGAGCACCAGGGGGCCACTAGGCCTCCCTCCGTTGCCTTGGTCAAGAGAGAGGCTTTACAGGCGGGGAAAAGTACCACCTTTAACCATAAGGTGACCAGAGCCTGTAATGCATAGGCTCTGAGGGGGGGGGGCATAGGGCCTCCATCCTCAATAGAACCTGTGGCAGTCCTCGAGGGGCACACACGATTGCTCTGAGAAATCTATTCTGTATACTTTCTAGATGGGAGAGAAAAAACTCCCCAAACCGGAAAAGCGTAGAGGAACTGGCTTATGACTTTCGTTTTAATAGTCGAAGTGCTGATAAAACCAGTTTCCCTCCCTGACAGTAGTAAAATTTTATAATCACTGTGGTAGTTTTCCTAGCCAAAATAGATGCTGCCTCCAAATGATTTCTCCAACTGAAAGAGGAGGAGAAAATCACTCCGAGGTACTTATACTGTTGTACCTGTTCTATGCTGTTTGTTCCAATTGCCCATTGGCGAGTTTTGGGGTGTCCTCTAGCTCTAACCACCAAGACCTTTGTTTTCTCAAAATTTATCCGCAGGTGTTCTTTCTGGCAGTAAGCTCCAAACGCCTGCATTGTCCGTTTCAACCCTATTAATGACTGTGACATTAACACTGTGTCATCTGCATAAAGCAGAAGACTGACTCTACGTGGGCCAACCTTAGGGGCATGCGTGTTAATGTTCGTCATAACCTGAACCACATCATTGATATATAAATTGAAAAGCGCTGGGGCCAGCAAACATCCTTGTCTCACCCCGGCCTGGACTGGGACTGGCTCGGTTACTGCTCCCTGAGTGTTATATCGAACCCTAAGGGAGTTCCCTGCGTGGAGCTGGATAATAAGATATAGTAATCTGGGTTCCATACCCATAGCCCTCAGCTTCATCCATAGTCTCTCTCTATTGACAGAATCGAAGGCCTTTGCTAGGTCTACAAAACATAGGTAAATTTTTTTCCCATTTGTAGTGAACCTGGCAACCAGAGCTGCTAATACATGTATATGGTCTAATGTTGCCAGGCCTTTTTGGAAGCCAGCTTGTTCAATTTCGATGATACCAGCTTCATCAAGCCATGATTGTAACCTCCCAAGCAATACCCTAGTGTAAATCTTGGCTATGATG
>QEPC01013421.1:513085-532391 GCA_003113815.1 Sphenodon punctatus
TTGGGCCTACCACATGGTCCCTGGATTGACGGGGCTGGAGGACCAGAGGATCCGCTGAATCCTCCAGAGCAGGGGCCTTTGGAAGTATGTTTGGATTCCCCAGACGAGTATTAAAGTCACCACCGAGACAAAGGGTGGCATCTGGGAACCTCTCGATGGCCTCAAGGACTTGGGTCGAAATCTCCTCCCAAATACCCAGTTGATAATACACCAACCATTCAGGAGGGATATAAACTATCCCTATTAACATATCAAAGCCAGAGGGAAATTTACAATGTAATAGACTAAAATAAGCTTTAATAAAATTAATTCTTTGAACACAAACATCTAGTTTGGTGGAAATAAATAAGGCAAGGCCACCACTAGGATGGCCCCGCCCTGCTGAGGGGATTGCTTCTAACCAGTAGGTGTCAAAGCCCTGCCACCTATGCAGGGTCGAGAATTCCATCATCCATGTTTCTTGGATGAGCACCACATCAAGTGAAGTCATGAAGTGGAGAAAGTCAGGATCTGACTTATGGCTTAGGGGCCAATGGGCAAGCCAAGGCCCCTACAACTCCCCTGGAAGCTGGGGGCTGTACTCCTGCTATAATTTGGTGATCTGTATCAGCCCTGGCTGCACACGCCAGGCCTGCCACCAGTAAAAGACTTGAATCAGGGTGAGATGGTGCCGGAAGTGATGTGGAGAGTCGGTCTGACAATCGTAGAGCAGGGGGGCAAGATGAGGCCCTCCCCTTGCTTACTCCTCCCTCCTTTGGGTTAACCATTGAAGTCGCTATAATAGATAGCCCCTGGGGGCTAAGTCCCTCCTCCGGGACCCCCCCAATTGGCTCAAGCTGTGAGGAAGGTTTAGTTGGGGTGGATGCCCTTGAATGTATTGGAGTCAACCAGGGGGGATTTTTCATTAATCCCTGTGGGGCAGGGGGGACTCTAGCCCCATTTCCCCCCTTAATTAGGTCAGACTTTAACTCCCCTAACTGTGCATATAAGGATTCTAATCTTTGCATGCATCTTACTTGCATACTTGTCGGAGAGACGGGCCGTAATCTGGCAGATGAAATCTGTATGGGGGGAAAATTATGATGTACCTCCTGCCTCGTGCCTAATGATTCTACTGAGGTCAGTTCATTGACCACCTGAGGACACCCCTGGTTGCCTAGGCCAAGATTTCTGTGGTCCTTTCTTGAGGCTATCAGAGGGTAAATTCCCTCAGAAGGGGCCAGTTGGCAAGAATAAATTCTGTCGTCCCCCTGAGATGGTCGAGGGGGACAACCCCCTGGCTGTTCTGAAGGGATGAGCTCACAAGCCTCCTGGGCTTCTGATATACCCCTTCTAAGTTCCTTCCTTGAGGTCATCAAAGAATGAGTTCTCTCTGAAACAGTCAGAGGGTAAGTATGAGATCTAATGTCCCACTGAGGGGGGCAAGTAGATCCACCTCCTACCGATTCCATTGGAGTCTGTTCAATAACCTCTTGGGGGCACCCCTGGTCACCCATAAGACCACCACTAGGTATGGTCCTTAGGGTCATCAGAGGATGAGATTCCTCAAGGGGGGCCTTCAGATGGGAGTAAATCCTGACCTCTCGTTGGGGTAGCCAGGCAGATCTAGCTCCTATGGGCTCTGCAGGGGTCGGATCACCAGCATCCTGAGAACACCCCCAATCATTGAATATCGCACCTCTGGGATCCCTCCCACAAGCCCCAAGGAGTTGGATTCCTTCAGAGGGGGCTGATGGATAAAAGGTTCTATCATCCCTCGAGAGAGGTCGAACAAGTATACCACCTATTTTGGGGGCAATACTTTCTGTCTGAACCACCTGCGGGATCCCTTCTTGGGCTTGTGGAAGAGTCTGAAATACACGAGCAATATAGATTGCATGGCGTTCCATAAAGTTTTTCCACGTCAGGATGAATGAGGGTACATGCGAGGATACAAAAGAGACCAGTGCCACTAGCCTGTCTGATGTCTATAATAAATGATCCACAGATACTATGTATTTGCTCGTAATAGCTATTTTTGTGAAATATGGTCTCAAATATTCAGCCACCTCCAAAGCAGAATCCCAAACAGGGACGGGTCGCCCCCTTCTTGAGCTGACTGTGATGATCAAAGCGGTAGAAATAAACCCAAATCTTTCAGCTTGATCAGAGCTGAAAGCAACAGTAACTGGGTTTGGGTGGCGGCTCCCTTGGGGAAACACCAAGGTGGAGGGGGAATGTGAGGTCGCTGGGGGTGGAATCTGACTATTATTAATTAGGGTTTGTCTGGAGGGGAGAAATTCCCTAAAAGGAGCATCTGGGGCTCCCATGCCCACTCCTATTTCCTTTCAGGTTTGACCCACCCTTAACTGCCTGCTCCACACAGGACAGTTGCGATTGTATGCCTGTTAATTTGTTAAACATATATTGGACTGTCTCAGCTGTCAACAAGACATGCTCTGTTAAAAAAGCGGAAAGTTTCCCTCCCACTAAATTGACCTCCTCCTCCTGCCTCGGCCCTTGGTGTGGACCTTTCTGGAGGGGCCCGTCTCCCCGGGGAGGGTCTAAACGATCCTTCACCTGGGTAGCAAACTCTCCCCCAGCTTGGGTAGAGAGGTGATGATGTAAAGGTCCGTATTGAGCCGGGGGGGGGAAGAGCTTACCCTTACCCCTCTATCTGGGACCTGTTGATGGAAAAAGTTGTCCAGGCGCCCCTGAATAAGGGGCTTTGAAGATATCGTTCCCCCTGCAAATTCAGCTTGACTCATCCGGGGTCAGCCATCGGGAGGGGTCCTTATTTCTTGACCACCTTCCACCTGACCTGCAAAGGGACAGGCTCCTGCTCCGGGTCGCGCTGAAGGGTGTGAAAAAGGGGGTGGGGAGTTCACCGCTCACCCTCGCTCTTGCCGGGATGCCACCGAAGGACTGGTGGGGCTAATGAAGTCCTCTGAAGCTGCTGGTTCCTCCCCTGGTCACACCCCTCACAGGTATCCCACAGAGTCTAATAACAACGGGGAGGGGGTGGGGAGTTCACCGCTCACCCTCGCTCTTGCTGGGCAGATAATCATACTCCTAGTTCTTTTACTTGGAGCTATTTTTTTTTCTTGTTACAAAACAAACAATACTCAGCTAACAAAGGAAATACTTTATTGAAACTGTCCATGTTATTGAAGTAATATCTCTGATGTCTACATTAGAGAGTCAAATCCAGAATAACAGAAGGTCATGATGAGAGGATCAGGAAAATTTTCATAGGTGTTGAATTCAGGGCTGGCCCTAGGGTTTGTGGGGCCATGTGCGAAGTTTTGGTGTGGGGCCTAATTATGCAAATTAGGCCACACCCACTTATGGAAATCTGCATATTTGCAGAGGGAGGGGTTGGGGAGCCAGCCCACTTGGGGGGGAATCGGGGGATAGATGTTTGCTGCTGGCAGTGACGCTTCAATTGCCCACCATCATGGAAAAGGAGGGGGCAGTGCTCCCCCCTTCTTTAAGGGATGGGGGGCAGCAGGCAGGGAGCACCATGCTTGGGGGGGGTTTGGTTCATTCAGCTGGGGGTATTGATGCTTCCACAGCTGCTTTTTCCAATATCTCACCCCAAGAGATCTGCAGAGCTGCAACCTGGAGCTCCCTGCATACTTTTATGAAGTATTATGCTTTGTATTTAAACTCTGAACTTGAGACTGCTCTAGGACTCTCTGTATTGAGTTCTGCTGTTCACACTTAATAACCTCTTGTTACTTGTAAAAAAAAGAAAACAAAACAAAACAAAGCTTTGAGTCAAAATAAATGACACTTTATTGACAGATGAAACATGTTAATTTCTAGGCTTGGTACTCTCCCATTTGTGAGAATGGGAAGAGCCACTCGAAGAAGAACAGAAGGTTATTGCCTTGTAAACAAGGTTCTTTGAGATGGTGTTGAACATTTTCACAAATACCCACCCTTCCAACCCTGCAAAGAATTTTATTCTTACACACTCAGGGTTGGAAGGAACTGTTATATACTGTGGGGATTCGAGACTGTCACATGGTTTTTCAAACTAGTGAGCTTGGTAACTGCCGGTAAAAGAAGGGCATTTGTGAGAATGTCCAGAGTTATCTCGAAGAACCCTTTTTACAAGGTAGTCACCTTCTGATCAGCCACATGAGGAGGAGCTATTTGTAACCAGCTTTATCTCTCTGCCTGATCATCTCCCACTGCTGCTGCGCTAGGCTACTAGGAGGCAAAGGAAAGTGAAGGAAGGGGACTGGAGCCAGGGAGATGAGGCAGAAGAACATATTGGGGGGAAAGCTGGCTGTAGCCTGCCTCCCAGCCAGGCAAGTGCAGGGCTCCAGCTGGCTGCGGAGCCATGTGTAGCCATACACGTAGCACATGCCTGGAGCCGGTCCTGGTTGAATTACACTGAACTCACAGAATTATAGCATTCATTGGGAAATAAACACTTCTGTATTCAGTGTCTCAGACTTTGTTTGCATTGGTAACTATTAGGGATGTGCCGCCGCTGGACCCAGGTCTGGAGCCCCAGTACCACCAGGTAGGTTGGCCTCTGGCCCTGGGTCTGGTGGTGGCAGTGACTGTAGGTTCGGCGGGGGTGGTGCTCCAGAGCGCTTCAGGCCACGACTAGGCCTTCTGGGTTTTTTTTCCATTCCATTCCATTTTAATGTATATCTCGCCAAGGGCAGCTCGAGGCAGCTAACAACAAATGAAATACAGAACATTACGAAGCATAAATCCATAAATCCACAGAATCCGAGCTGTTTGCAGGAGGGGCGGGATATAAATATATTAAATAAATAAATAAATAAATAAATAAATAAATCCCACAAATACAATCCCATACTAACAATTCCATAAACACAGTTCAAAACTTCCCCTTTTTTTATACAAACCTCCCCCCTCACCACATGTTATTATATTCCAATAATAAATTCCTTTCACTCTCCCACTCATCCCTCCTCCTGCTCTCACCAGGGGAAGAAAAAATCCTTCCAACAATTACTCATAATACAAAATACATATTATCATTAGCTATCTCATAACCAGGGCCACAGTGCCCTACAGTATAACTAAACAATCTTATACAGTATACAGCAAATATTATCTCGCTCCTATTTATCAAACACAGGTTCCTTCACCAATTCCTCCTCACAGCCCAGTTCCTCCCCATTCTCCTCCCCTCATACACTAAAGCCCTCCTTGCTCCCTCCTGCTCTCACAAGGAAGGAGCATACCCCTCCGTCTTAATTCCCCTTCCCACCAAACATCAATAATATTAGGTTCTCTCCCCAGAAGGTCTTGTAGTGGCCTGAAGTGCTCTGGAGCGCTTCCCCCACCAGAGTCGCTGCCGGACCCACCTGCTGCGGACCTGGGGCTGGAGTCCCGGCACCACCAGGTAGAGCCACGGGTGATACGGAGGGGAATTAAAAAAAAATCCCAGGCTGGGCAGGGTGTGGAGGAGGTGGTCCCCAGCGCCCCTTCCACGCACACAGCCTAGAGGGGGGAGGAAAAACCGGGTCCCCCACCCGCCCGAATGGGTTCGGCCCCCCCGAACTGGTTTAGTTCCAACAGACCAAACTGAACAGTTTCATGTTTGGCCAAACTGTGAACGGGACAAAAGCCGACCCGCTCGGTGTTCACACACCCCTAGTAACTATCTATTGTTTGTTTTCCAGTCACTTATATTTTCCAAATTTACTCTAGATTTATATGGCTGCTGGTCCTTCAATGTGACTTTTGCCAACCCTCAGAAATAGCTTTGACACTAAACTGGCATAAGATTGTGCCCTGAATCTGTTTAATCATGTACAGAGGAATACATATACACATATACATATATTTAAGGAATCAGTTTTTAAAACTTTCAGCCTGATAAATGAAAATGAGTAGATTTTACACAATATGTTTCCCATCACATTGTTGTCATGATGACAGACAGACAGACAGACATAGAGTAAATGATGGGTCCAAAACATTATTTGAAACTCCTTCTGATGTGTCATCTAGGACTGCCACTTTTTGCAGCTTGACTCTGAGGTCACTTTCACACCTCCCCCCTTCCCCGCACATATCCTGGCTGCAGGAGGGAATGCGCAAGCCAGGATATGCGCAGGGTTCAGCCAGTCTGAAAGCCTGTCCGTGTGGCTTTGCTGGCAAACACACACAGCAATATGTTGTGCTGAGTGTCTCTTTTTTACAAAAGGAAAGAGTGCTATGTTTCCCAGAAGATATGGCCTAACTGGATTGGGCCACTCTTTTCCAAGTTGTATAAAATGAGTTTACACTTTATTTTGATGCCAAGTTAGCAAAGCAAGTATTGTAAAATGACAATATATTTATAAAGAAATGGAACATGAGACTCAGAATATATAAAAAAATAGGCATAGTTTACTTAAATTTAAATAGAAAATATCAGTAGCTTATATAGAATGGTATTGATAGCCAATCAAAGTTACACGATCTAAACAAAATTTCTATTTTAGGAAAATAGCTTCTAAAAGCTTAACATATGCTCAATTCATTGGCTCAAAGATATCAAGAATAATACATTACATTCTTCCCAGTTCTTCTCTTTTTCTGCCATGATGGTGAGATAGAAACCCCAACATAGTGTAGGATTTCAATTTGAAAAAGCAAGGCTAGTGTTTCCCTTTTTAAAGCAAAGTTTGCCAGAAGCTGACACTCCTGAGCAGTGATGCTGCTGACAGCAGTTAGCATGGAAATACACAGGATTCTAATTGGCTCTCTTAATTCTGAGACTGAACAGAGAGTCAGATTTCCTTCAAAGTTTGAACAAAACCTCATATTTCCATCAAAATTAATTGTCAGATTACAGGGAGAACTGACAACAGCTTCAAGGTTTTTAACCAATTAGTGGAACCAGCTGTGCTAGCTAGGAAAAATTAAAACGTAAAAGTTCTCACTTTGGAGATATTCATGACTGGTACCATTTGTCATTTAGACATATAGACTGATAAGGCCCTTGGTCTGGCCTCCAACTTTAGCCATTTTTTTTTCTTTTTCCTTGGATATGGTGAAAGGTTCACTGAGAAGTTTTTAAAAAGTTCATTGGAACACAGCTGAGGAGGCCTCACCCTGAACCAAGGTACATATAGAAACTGATTTTAAAAATCAATGCAGTAAAACACAGGTTCAATACATTGAAACAGAAAGTTAATGTATTGAAACTCAAAATCAATACATTAGGAACACAGATGGCCAAGCAATATATGCTTATAATAGGAAATACATGACAAATATAGTGCAGGAAATCCAGCTCTGTATCGCTGTGTGTGTTTGCCGGCAAAGCCACACAGGGAGGCTTTCAGACCAGCTGAGCCCAACACATATGCTGGCTTGTGCATTCCCTCCCACAGTCAAAATATGTGTTGGAGGAAGGCTAATGATAATTAAATGGAATTCCTAAATCTTAATTAGAGAAAGAGTATTCAGGATTCTATTAAGAGTAGAAATTATGTTGTGAAGTGAATAAGAAGAAAATAAAAAGGTATGAACAGAGAGTTTTGGATTTCTTTATTTTTTCAGATTTATATGCTGCTCTTCCCAGTAAGGCTCAGGGTGGCTTTAAGCATAGAAAAACCACATATCAAAACAGCTAAAAATCCTGTATCCCCCTACAGTCTCCCCAACCCACTCCACCCATCCCACCCAACCCTAGCCCTGCTTGTAAAATACCTGGCTAAACAAAAAGGTCTTACATCATGTCTGGAAGATGAGCAGACTCGGGTTTAGTTAAATCTCCAAAGAGAGAGTTCCATAATCATGGAGCAGCCACCGATAATGCCTCTCTACATGGTCTTCTTGTAGAAACTTCAGGGGGAAATGGTAAATGCAAGAGGGTGCTCCTGGCTGACCTCAGAGGCTGTGATGGGAGATGAGGGAAGGACAGTCTTTCCAATACATGAAAGTGATAGATTATACATGATGATAGATGAAAATAGCTAACTGTATAGATATTTGATAGATGACAATATCTAACTGCAACTGTAATGTGTGCACACGCTCTCCACAAGTAAGGAATTTCCTGGAAATTGATTTGCTTCTAGTCTTTCTATGTCAGTTTCTAGGAAGTTCCTTGCTTGTGTAGAGTGTGCGCAGACAATACAGTTTCACATACATTTACAGTTCCTCTCAGAAGGATCTTTCTTGTTTATTGGACTGGCAGGAGTCTGGCATTATTGACATTTTGTCTGAGTTCAGGTAGTGGACATTGACATTTTGACATTATTATTATTATTATTATTATTATTATTATTATTATTATTATTATTATTATTAAACATTTATAAAGCGCCAGTAACAACCTGGCGCTGTACAGAACATATAATCAGCTGCGGTCCCTACCTGTGGCTTACAATCTAAAAGACAAGGAGGGGGAGACAAGGAGAGGGGACAGCGGGAGAGACATGGGAGAAGACAAACAAACATTCAGGCGGATGCGAAGTCTCAGGTGCGTGTACTTGGCTTGGTTACAAGGTGGTCGGTAGCAGCAGTCAGCAGAGGAGGGCCGACAGTAAGAGCAAGGGGAAAGACTAGAGGGCATTGGGAAAGGCAGCATGGAAAAGGTGGGTCTTGAGGAGGGATTTGAAGGAGCGGAGGGAGGAGGCGAGGCGGACGTCGGCAGGGAGGGAGTTCCAGGCATGCGGGGCAGCGAGGGAGAAGGGACGAAGGCGGTTGGGCGAGCAGGAGAAGCGAGGGAGAGCGAGGGAGGGGACAGCGGAAGAGCGGAGAGCGCGCGCAGGAGCGCGTAGGGCGATTAGGTCCGAGAGGTAAGGGGGAGCTTGGTCATGGAGCGATTTGAACGTGAAAACCAGGAGTTTGAACAGGATACGTTCAGGAAGGGGGAGCCAGTGAAGGGAGAGGAGGAGAGGCGTCACATGGTCGAAGCGACGGGCAGAGTGAATGACCTTGGCGGCAGAGTTTTGGATCGCCACAAGGGGGGACAGGTGGGAGCGAGGGAGGCCAGCAAGGAGGAGGTTGCAGTAGTCGAGGCGAGAGATAACCATGGCATGAACAAGGATTTTGGCCGAGGAGACAGATAGAAAGGGGCGTATGCGGGCAATGTTGAGGAGAGCGAATCGGCAGGATTTGGCCACAGAGTCAATGTAAGGTTTAAAGGAGAGGTGCGTGTCAAAAATGAAGCCCAAGCTGCGGGCACGGAGAACAGGACGGATGGTGACCCCATCAATGCAGATGGTCAGGTCAGAGGGAGAGGAGGGGGATGGAGGAAAAATGAGGAGTTCAGTCTTGGCCATGTTCAGTTTGAGTTGGCGTCGGGACATCCAGGCGGAGATATCAGAGAGGCAGTCGACGAGGCGTGAGCGGATAGAGGAGGAGAGAGAGGGGGTAGAGAGATAGAGTTGGGTGTCATCAGCATAGAGATGGTATTGGAATCCGTGGGAGGCAATAATTTCGCCAAGGGACAGGGTGTAGATAGAGAAGAGGAGAGGGCCAAGGACAGAACCTTGGGGAACCCCAACCGAGAGGGGAAGGGAGGGGGAGGTCGACTCGGGGAGGGAGACATTAAAGGAGCGGTCAGAGAGGTAGGAGGAGAACCAGTCAAAGACAGAGCCACGGAAGCCCAAAGAGTAAAGCGAGTCCAAGAGGAGCGAGTGGTCGACAGTGTCAAAGGCAGCAGAGAGGTCAAGGAGGACAAGAATGGAGTAGTGGCGCTTAGATTTAGCGACAAGTAGATCATTGGTGATCTTGGCCAGGGCAGTTTCAGTAGAGTGGAGGGGGCGGAAGCCGGATTGGAGAGGGTCCAGGGAGGAGTTGGCAGAGAGGAGGTCCAGGCAGCGGGAGTAGACGACACGTTCCAGAAGCTTCGAGGCAAAGGGAAGGAGGGAGACTGGCTGGTAACTAGAGGGGTCAGATGGGTCCAGGGTGGGCTTTTTGAGGATGGGGGAGACAGTGGCATGCTTGAAAGCAGATGGGAAGGAGCCTGTGGAAAGGGAGAGATTGAAGACATGTAGAAGTTGGGGGGCAATAGTGGGAGCAATAGAGGTCAGGAGGCGGGAGGGAATTGAGTCAAGGGGGCAAGTGGAGGGGTTGGATGAAGAGAGCAGAGCGGAGATTTCCTCAAGGGAGACAGGAGGGAAGGATATGAGGAGAGAAGGGGGGTGGTACGGGAGCAGGAGGAGGAGGTTGGTGGGAGGCAATGTCCTGCCGGATCTTGTCAATCTTTGAGGAGAAGAATAATGCAAGATCCTGAGCAGCAAGGGAAGAGGGCAGAGGAGGGCAGGGGGGTTAAGAAGGGAGTCAAAAGTAGAGAAGATTCTATTGTAGAGGCATAATAGCATTGTCTAGCTAGGGAGATAGCCGAGGAGAGGGAGGAGAAGGAGAATTTGTAGTGGAGGAAGTCAGGGAGGGAGCGTGATTTGCGCCAGAGGCATTCGGCAGCCCGGGTGCAGGAGCAGAGGTAGTGGATATTAGGGGTGAGCCAGGGGCGAGGGTTTTGGGGCTGGACAGGGCAGGAAGAGAGGGGGGCAAGAGAGTCAAGGGTTGAGGAGAGAGAGGTGTTGAGAGCGGAGATGGCAGAGTCAGGGGAGGAGGAGGAGGAGAAAATGAGGGGGAGGGAGGGATAGAGAGGAGGCAAACTCCATGGCGGTAAAAGCTTGCATATTGCGGAAGGGGTGCGGAGAGAGGGAGGAGGAGGAGGAGGGATGTTGGTGGGAGAGACTGAAGGAGGCGAGGAAGTGATCAGAATTAGGGCAGGGATCAAAGAAGAGGTTAGCAAGAGAGCAATTTCAGATGAGGTCGAGGAAGTGGCCATCGGAATGGATGGGGGAGTCAGTCCAGAGTCAGAGATCAAAAAAGGACGTCAGGGAGAGAAAGTGGGAGATAGAGGGTGTGGAAGGTGTGTTGACATGAATGTTGAAATCACCAAGAATGAGAGCGGGGTGTCATCAGAGACGAAGAAGGTGAGCCAGGATTCAAAGTCTGGGAGGAAAGAGGAGAGGGAACCCGGGGGGCGGTAGATGACAGCAACACGAAGGTGTAGAGGCGATTATAAATGCACAGAGTGGGCCTCAAAGGAAGGGAAGTAGAGGAGGAAGGAGGGGAAAGGGTTTTGAATTGACAGGGCTTGGCAAGGAGGAAACCCAAGCCACCCTCTTGGCCCTCAGGGAAGGGTCGGTGGGAGAACGACAGGCCCCCGGAGCATAGAGTGACTGGGGTAACAGAGTTGGAGGGTGAGATCCAGGTTTCTGTAAGAGCAAGGAGTTGAAAGGGGCAAGAGAGGAAGAGATCATGGATGAAGGGGGCTTTAGCCACGGTAGAGCGGCAGTTCCAGAGGGAGCAGGAGAAAGGTAATTGGTTTTGGGGAAGGCATGGGATGCGGATGAGATTGGGGGATATGGAACAGCTGGGTTTGGGTCTCATACTGGCCTCACACCAGCCCCAATGAGCTGTGGAGTGCATGGAAGATCTGGGTGAGGGGAGGTGGGGGTGGGTGGTTGTAGGCTTACAGGGAATGGACAACGGGGGATGAGGGTGGGGAGGGGGAATGGGCATGGGTGAGAATAAGGGGTAAGTTGGTTGGAGAAAGGCCACTGGAGGAGGGAGAAGGAGAAGGAGGGGAGCCATGAGAAGGGTGAGAAGGAGAGGGGAAATAGAGTGTGAGGAGGCGTGGGAGGTATGGGGAGGCATCATAGGTGGTAACAGTCCAGGCAGCAGAGGGAAATCAGGCCTAAGGGTGTCACGGGAGCGAGTGCATGATGGGCGGTGGTGACGGTCAGAGGCGGCTGTGTGACATTGAGAATATTGACATTTTGGATGAATCCAAGTCGTGGAAAAGGCAAAATTTGAATTCAACAAATACTGTATATTTGAATTCAAATTTCTGGAAGGATTTGCAAAGTTTGCATAATAACACCTTACGTAGTCATTCTTTATTTAGTGATTTTTGGCAATTTAATAACTGTGAATTTGATATTAAGAATAAGGTAACACAGGTTACATAGGTGATCAACTGGTCAGCATGTAACCAAAACTGATGTAGACCATTCTGACTGAGCAACAAAATTTGAGTTTGAACCAAAAATAAAGTATATGAAACTGAACTTCAATCAAAGGCAAAACTTTCAGGAGTAAATTTGAACTTGAGCATTTCTTAAGGTATATGCACATTTGATTTGGGAACCAAAACTGCACTATTTGTTTCAACTCTATTTACGAGGCTTCTCTAGAGTTTCTTTCCCCATTTCCAGAATACATGTTGGGATCATGCCTGAGGAAGGGAGAGTGGCAAGGAGCTTCCAATGTTATGGCTTGCTAAAGGTCATACAAGGACAATGGTAGAATGAATGATCCATCCAGCTATAGAAAATCTCTTTCCCTGTGTATTATAGTATTCTTGCTGTAACAGTGACTTGTTCTGAAAAATGGGACATATTTTATAAGAAATAAGGACAAGAAGTGTTGATAAATAGTATGACAGCTCACAGTGAATACATGATGTGGGTATGACATTTCGAAGAGAGCAATTCCTGAGGTAAAGTGTAGAACTCGACCTACGTGAAGGGGGAGAGTGGGACTTAGATGAACCATGTTGACTTGTCATGAAAGGAACATGTGGCTAAGATAATGCAGACTAGTCCCTCCCTGAAGGAACTGGAAAGGATGAACCAAAACCTGTGTAACAAGAGTATGACGGAAGTAGAAAACCCCCATTCCAATCTATTTGTTGTATGACTTAGAAGCCATTACTCCTGCATGAACTCTAACTAATGGCAAGTAGGTGGTGATTGTGCAGCCAGGACAACTTAACCCCTTCTTTAATACTAAAAAACCAATTACGTTGCTGGGTTACACGTGAAACCCCTCAGTGTGCAGGTCCCGATTAATAAAGTGAATTCTTCTAGATAGCTTAAAGAATACCCTCCACCCCCAACTCTCTGCCACCACAGGCAATATCTGTACTATCCTTAAAATCTATTTGCTATTTCTATGTTTGTTCAGAAAAAAACACTAAAAACGTAATTGATTTTTATGTTTGAAATTTTGTTTACTAGAATGCTAACTATTTCTGATAAAAATTGACAAAGGTATAATTAGTCATTTTTCTCTCTCTCTAGGAGAGTTTACAGCATTTAGGTAAAGCAAAATGTTTCTGCTACTCTAAAACTATACTGAGATTTATGGAAATAGTATTCTTCTTGAGCAGAGAGAGCCCCAGGTAGAGTAAGACACAGGCAGGGTGTTTTCATAGGGCTGGGGGGGGGGAGGTCCGTGGCCACTCTGCCACAGAGCACCCGCATGGGTGGAGTGCATGGGGAGTGATTCAAATGGGTGGCTCCCAGCATGACTACCCAAGTCACAGAGGCAGCCACCATATATTTGGCTGACAATGCATGGAACACTCTGGATTTCCCAGAATGGCTCCATGTTTGGCCATGAATGGTATGGGTACTCTGTCGCTCACAGGAGTGTGCATCCGACTGCTCCACCTTCAGATGGGTGGTTAGATCCATGGCTACTGGGTGGCCATGTGGGGTAGACTCTTTTCTGAAAACACCCAAAGACTGAGCAGAGAGTTTGGGTATTTTCAAACATGATGACACTGTGTACTGATTTGATCCTGCCCGGGGTGAGGGCCCTCATCCCAGGCAGGATCTGGCCTGGCCACCAAACAGACATGTCAGGGCCTGAGCGAGGGATGGGGTGTGGAGGGGCGATGTGGAACTGCATGGCTCCACCCTGCCCCCTATGCTGCTGAGTGCAGTCCGCTCTCCTCCCTGACAGGTGGCCATGGTGGCCTATGAGGCTGCCGTGCCTGCCCAGAACAGCCCCAGACCTGGACCAGGATCAGGTAGAATGGGCCATCACATGGGACTGCCTGCTCTACCCTGGTCTGGAGATGTGTTTCATGGGCTGCAGCAGTGCTTAGCTCGGGCTGTGCCTCGGCAATGGGCCTGAGGCTAAAAGCCGCCATGGCCCGGGGAAACCCAGGGTCTGGCCCGGGGACACTTCTGGCTGACTGTTTCAGTCACAACAGTACTGCAGATGGCCACGCGAGACAAAGTGTGTGGGGTTCTGCAGGGTTCAGTCTTGTCCCCTCTCCTGTTCAACGTGTATATGCAGCCGCTCGGCGAGGTGATCAGAGAGAGGTGTGAGTATACAGTATACAGTATACAGATGTCATCAGTATACAGATGACATCCAACTGTATCTCTCATTTTTGACCGTCCAAGGCCTGGCTGTCTCGGTGCTTACCCAGTGTTAGTTGTGGGGGACTGAATGAGGGGTAACTGACTGCAACTTAATCCTGACAAGATGGAGGTGATTCTAGTGAGTAGGTTGGTGGAGTTAACAGCTCCATCGATTGATTGAGTTTGCCCTCTGTTGACATCCCAGGTCCAGAACTTGGGGGTGCTCCTCGATGCGCAGCTCTGCCTGGATCTCCAGGTGGAGGCTTCGGGGAGGAGTGCCTTCTGCCAATTACATCTGGTGCAGTGGCTTCAGCTGCTGGTTTTGGTTCCAGACCTGGCCATGCTTTTATTACCTCTCATTTAGACTACTGCAATGCACTCTATATGGGACTACCTATGGTGATGACTCGGAAGCTGCAACTGGTGCAGAATATGGCAGTCTGGCTCCTGGTGGGGTTGGGCCACCAGGAGCACATTACACCAGTGCTCCAATCTCTGCACTGTCTGCCAGTAGTCTTCCGGGCCAGATTCAAAGTGTTGGTTTTAACCTATAAAGCCCTACATGGCCTGGGCCCCGCTTATTTGCGAGACCGCCTCACTCCCCGGGTTCTGGACTGGCCCCTGCAGTCTTCCAGCGATGCCTTGCTGGAGGTCCCCCGGGTTTCCCAGGGGACCACACAGAATAGGGCATTCTTGGTGACCGCATCGCGCCTTTGGAATTCCCTCCCGGTGGGGACATGTCAGGCCCCGGATCTCCCAGCCTTCCATATGAACTGCCAGATCTGGCTCCGTCAGGCATTTGGTGAGGGAGAGGGGTAGGGTTGGGAGGTTTGGGGGTGGGTGGGAGGGTTTATTTGTTTGTGTTTTTATGCGCTATGTTGTTTGAAAGTGTTTTATATTATATTTTTATTATGTTGTTAGCCACTCTGGGCCTTCTGTAGCGGAATAGAGTGGGATATAAATTCCATAAATAAATTAAATAAATAAATAAATAAATAAAGCATAGCCACCCATGTCTGAAAATACCATTTGGCTACTGTAAGAACTAGCAAGCCTGCTTGATTTTCCCTTTATAATTATCTATACTGTTACTTATATAGCTAGTGATAGCTAGGTTTTGCTAACCTTGAATTAAAAGCTAGGGTTGAATTTAAAAGTTAGGGTTTGTTAAATTTGAATTAAAGGTTAGGGTTTTATTTAAAAGTTGGGGTTTGCTAGATTTCAGTTAAAGACTAGAATTGAATTTAAAAGTTAGGGTTTTCTAACTTTGCATTAAAAGAGCAGCATCAGCAAATCTCACCTCACTATTGTGAGAGACTGATTGTTTTATCAACTGTGTGAATGCCTCAACCTAGATCAAAGGGCTTCAAAGGGGTTGCTTGATCCCTTTTAAGCAATAGGCTGTAGGTGGGCCTGATTCCACTAGTATAAATTGGGATCTCCTCTATGAGAGCCCCTTCTCGAGCACAGAGAGCTTCAGGCAGAGTGAGACACAGGCAGAGGGAGCAGAGAGTTTGGCTACTGTGAGAGTTAGGTACAGAGAAAAAAGTTTTTATTTGGAATTAACAAATTAAATTGAGCAAAATAAAAACTTGAACAAATTTAGCACTATTTTCCAAAACATTTCTGTGCTGGATTGGTTCTAATGAGCTGCCCTACTCTTTCTCTTCCTAGCTTAGGTTGCAGTCCCCATACCATTTACTCCAAAGTGTTTACATTGATTTTATGGGACTGCGGACAGGATTTCAGCAGGTCTGATAGCATCTCAGCTAGAAATGTCTGGTGGATACAAGGTGAGGGTTTTTGTTGTTGAATGGGTTTAAATATTTTATTTCCTTTATGGGAAAACCACACACATGAAAGCACACTTGCTGAATGTTGCTTCAATGAGCAACATTTTGCAACATGAGCATTCACTTAATTCTACCACTTCTTTATAATGTATTAGTTCTCCTTGCCACCTCCTTGGGTGAGGAGGGGTCTTTGTTCTTACTCACTGTTAACAGCAGGAACAAGGATGCCGGGGCAGGCAGGGAAATCTAGGCAGGTGTTGATCAGACCAGGCATTGCTAGGCATTTCCTGTTTTCAACATGAAGGGATCGTTCAGTGCTGATAAGCTGGCTCCATCCCTTTTCTCTCAGACACAGAGCAAGGGTGAACTGGGCCACTATGAGAACACCTTCCCTCAGAATTTAGGCACTGGGCTGGATTTAGTTGCTATGTTGGGGACAGGCAACTCTGACTGGCTTTAAGGCAACTGGGTGTTGGTTTTTTTGGCTTCCCTACAATATCATGATTCAGTGTAGAAGAGTGTTTTACCTGGGTGTGGGGAATTATGAGGTGGTGTTGGGTGGGCTTGCTGGGGGGTTGTGGGAATTGGGAGTTTTATGGGAATGTTTTATGAGTTTTATATATTTTTATTGTTTGTGAACTGCCCTGAGCTTTGGGAAGGGTGGCATATAAATGCAACCAAGCAACCAAATAAATAAATAAATAGGGCTGAGCATCGCAGCAGACTGAGCACGTGCAGAGTTCACAGCGGTTAGGCTGCAGGGATACCCTGCTCTTCCCAAATGCTTCAACAGAGTTCCTTCACCGGAGTTTTCCCTACTGAAAGGCCATTCCTCTAAGCTTTATGGAAGGTGAACTATGACGCAGAGGAATAAAAATAAAAAGGTAAACTAACTGAATACCCTTGAACAGTTCTGTTAGCCAATTTCCTGATCATTTATAGAACTGGAGGCATGGGGTGAGGGCTCTAACCAGCTTGGTCTGGAAACAGGGAAGGCTCCCTTGCCGGCTTTAAGTGAACCACCAACAGACTTTTAGCAGCTGGCTGCAACTTTAGAGGCAGTTCAGAAGAATCTGTCTTTTGCTGATCATGACAGGGACAGGATAATGAAGGAGATTAATAAAATACATGCCTCGGTTGAGATGGGTAATAAAAATGGAATTATTTGCTAAAAGGAACTGTGGCAGCTGAGGAATGCATGATGGACTTGAGGATCAGTCAATGGGAGTTGAAAGTGAATTGAGATCGCTAAAAGAGTGGGTGGAGTACCTCTTACTTACGTGTGAAGATCATGAGAATAGATCCCGCTGTAAAAAGCTATGGTTCCTGGGCATTACAGAAGGCTTGGAAAAGAATGAGCCTCAAGATTTATCAGGGAAGTCTTATCTAATAATTTCCCTGAGGCTCATTATTGTCACAATGTGGTAATTGATAGGCATGGGCGAACAGATCGCGATTCGTGTTTGGCCGTTCGGTTCGGCCGCGTTCGGTTCATGTGTTCGTGTTCGGCCGGATCGCGCGTTTGTGTTTGGCCATTCGGTTCGACAGCGTTCGGTTCGCATGTTTGTGTTCGGCCGTTCGGTCTGATCATGTGTTCATGTTCGTCCATTCGGTTCGTTCACGATCTGGTAGTGCATTCATGTTCGGTCGTTCGGTGTTCGAGTGGATCGCACGTTCGCGTTTGGCCGTTCGGTCAGAAATATCGCGAGATCGCAGGAAGCCATAAATCGCACCGAAAACAGGAAATTTGTGTGCGTGGTGTGCGAGTGAGGCGAGAGGGTGTGTGTTTGTGTCGGTGGCTGCTTGTTCATGTGTTTTGGTTGCGATTGTGTTGGTTTGGGGCTGTGCTGTGTGTTTGGGTGGGTTGGTGTGTGTTGCGGGTGACTGTTGGTGTGGGCTGTGTGGTTTGGTTGTGTGAAAAGAAAAAAATGAAGAAAACTTTTCCTGGTGGCCGCATCCTCCATCTGGGGGCACATTTGCCAGTGGAGGACTCAGAGGAGGTGGAACCGGTGGCCCCTGCACCTCCCGTGGCACTGGTGGTGTCTTCCTCCTCGGACGAGGAGGAAGCGGGGAGCCCTACTGTGATTCCTGCTAGGTTTGTAAACCTTTTTTTTACTTTTAAGACAAGAAAGGCTGTATTAGTTTTTTAGTTAAAGTGTGCCAGCCAGGGGCATCTTTCTAGTTGCACTATCTAGCATCCCCTAGCACCCCTAGGATGTCAGGATTTGCACATGCCAGCAAGGGGGCAGGGGCAGCTTTCTAGTTGCACTATCTAGCATCCCCTAGCACCCCTGGGATGGCAGGATTTCATGCCAGCAAGGGGGCAGGGGAAGCTTTCTAGTTGCACTATCTAGCATCCCCTAGCACCACTGGGATGGCAGGATTTGCACGTGCCAGCAAGGGGTGGCTTTGTAGTTGCTCTGTCTAGCATCCCCTAGCACCCCTGGGATGGCAGGATTTTCATGTGCCAGCAAGGGGTGGATTTCTAGTTGTGCTATCTAGCATCCCCTAGCACCCCTGGGATGGAAGGATTTGCATGTGTTTGCAAGGGGGCAGAGGCAGCTTTCTAGTTGCACTATTTAGCATCCCCTAGCACCCCTGGGATGGCAGGATTTGCACGTGCCAGCAAGGGGGAAGCTTTCTAGTTGCACTATCTAGCATCCCCTAGCTCCTCTGGGATGGCAGTATTTGCATGTGCTATATGTTATTTTTAGTTGCCGTCCCTAGCACCCACAAGGAGGGAGGATTAGAGGCATCATCATTAAATGCATGATATTTACTTGGTGTTTATGTGTTCCCTTTTCATAGAGGAATCGGACTCCTCTGCCCCGAGGCCAGCCCTGCTTCCAGCCCCCGGAGGCGGAGGAGGACAAGTCGCCTCAGGACGCCGAGGCGGAGCTCACCGTCTTCGCCCCCATCCATCCAGCGCCAGTCCTCTGATGTCTGGCGGTTTTACTTGAAGGGCAACAGAATCGCTACATGCAAGGTATGTCACGGGGACTGGAACAACAGGGAATGAATTACCCTTTGACCTGTTAGGAATGGAAGTCCCCTGCAGAGACAGATTGGATGGCCACCCAGTCCACCCACTCGTGGAGACAGAATGCAGGCAGGGCTTGACAGAGACAGACCATTTAGTAGAGGTGGGACCCCGGGGCAATTACTGGATACCGGATTTACCGGTTTTCCGGTTCTCAAAAGAACCGGATTCTCGGATTAAATCCGGTATCATGTACCGGTTTTATTTCATTGATTTCAATGGGGCATTGTGTCCCCATTGAAATAAATGGAATAGTATACAATTCCTCCCCCCTCCCCCTCCCAGGCTGCGCGGGTGGAAGGGGGGACACCCCCCACCCACCCTGC
>QEPC01013421.1:540669-562079 GCA_003113815.1 Sphenodon punctatus
GGAGCCTTCTGAAACGCCTGCTGCTCAGGAACAGTGACTAGCTCAGAAGGTATTGGGAAGGGGGGAGGCAGACAGTTTTGTTTATTGCTGCGCCCGCCTCAAATCAAGCCCCATTGGCTCCATGAAACCTAGCCTGTGGCTTATCACAGACTGCCAAGCCAGTGGTCTGAGGTGAAAAGAGATGGTGATTCGGCATGCTGGCTGCTACTCCAACCCACTCTCTACCCTCCACCCCTGGTGCCTGGAAGTCTGCTCCTAGCTGAGTCAAATGAGTTCCCCCTCCCTGCTACATTTGGCCTTCCAGTGACCTGACAGAAGACCACGTTTTAGCCACCCGAACACAACCGAACATGATCCGAACTGAACAAAGTGTTAGGCCATTTCGTCGTTTGGTGTTCGGATATGTTCGGTATGTTCGCCATTTCATCGTTCGGTGTTCGGTTCCGTTCGGTAAGTTTGTGTTCAGGTTCGTGTTCGCGTTTGGTAGTCCGAACAGGCTGAGTTCGGGCCGAACACCGAACTACCGAACCGCGTTCGCCCATCCCTAGTGGGGGGGTGGCACCGCTCCCTTCCCAATTTCCCGCCGGGATCAGCCTGCACGTCTGTTGGATGTGCCGGTGTGATCCCGGCGTGGAATCCCCGCAGTGATTCCATGCTGGGGCGACTAATGCCCCATCACATCTGAAATCACCCAAAGTTTGAAAGATGAAGGGGTCTTGAGGGCCCAACAACTATTTGATGGGAAAGTGTTTATGACGCTTCAAAATATGCAAGATAGTTTTCAAGAAAGAATAGATTCTTTAGCTGAGAAGTGTTTTTTCTAATCCTGGGTTTGTGAAACATTTTTTGGGCAACACAAAGATTTGGAAGAGGTATTGTTTGTGAATTGTTTGGCAAAAGGTGGATTATCTAAGGTATGTAAAGTTCTCTAAAATGATTTTTGTAAAGGAAATCCCTGGCTACAGGGGAAAATGGGAGACAGATCTGGGAAGATCAATTGAAAAGAATAAATGGGATAGAGCCTGGAAGCAGATGTTGGGATTCTCTTCTTTGGAAATCCAGGCAGTACAGGCTGGCTGTGGAATTATCTGACTCCTTATCATATTAAGAAAACTTGTGCACATATTAAGAAAGCTAGTGCACTTAAAAGTGATCTCTGCTGGAGTGGATGTGGCAATGTTGGTAGATATATTATTCATTGTTAGTGGGAATGGCCAAAGCTTATACAATTTTGGAGTTATTTGAGATGAGATTAAATCAATAACAGGCTTGCCTTGAACTTGCAAAGCAATGATTACCACAGTCGTTTATATTATTACAAAGAATTGGAAAGGGGCTAAGAAAGTGAGTTACTCAAGGAGGTTTAATTCAATTATTTATTTGATTCATCTAGTGTAAATTATATTTATGACTTTGGTATAATTTATCTAGTGATATTTTGAGGGTGTTTTTTCCCCAATGTTATGTTAAATTTCCTCAGTATCATTTTCAATGCTATGTTGAATTTGATCTGAATTTTAATGTATGAGGAACAACTCATTATCTTCTTATTTGCATTGTATGAAATTTGCAGTAAAATAAAATAAAATAAATAAATAGGGCCGAACCAAGTACTAAAAATATATGTATCCTTGTGAGTATTTTCAAGTTTCAGAGGATCAAGCCTGAGTTTTCAGCCACTCCTCTGTAACTTGGCTGAATATTCGGTACTCAGGTGTGGCAGGAATGGGGCAGGAAGGCAGGGCAGCAGGGGAAGGGAGTAGGGGTAACAAACTCACCAGAAAATGGAGGGAGCCAACAGTGCCACTGTAGAGTGAGTTTGCTCCTCTGCTTTCCGGTGAATTTGCTGCTCCCTTCTGCCTATCCCACTTACCTGCCGGTTCCCAGCAAACTCATCGGAAAGCAGAGGAAGCCTGAGTGCGCGGAGATTCTGTTCTAATGCAAGTTTGTGGGACCATGCTCACTAATGCTCTCTAGGAGCATGCTGGGAAATGTAGTCCAGCATGCTCCCAGACAGCATTAGAACAGCAGCTGTGGCTGGCTCCCTGGGAGCATGCATTTCCCAGCATGCTCCCAGAGAACATTAGAGATCTTGCTCCCAGAAACTCGCATTAGAACAGTGGCTACTAGGGGTGGGAAACCGGTAGAATCCGGTATCCGATAATGCCGATATCGGGCGTACCGGCATTATCGGATTCGTCCCGGTAATCCGGACCCGGTACTGGATTCCGGGGTGCCGGATTTTTTGCATTGCAGCCATTTTTAAATGGCTGCAATGTAAAAAAATTTAAAGCCCCAGCCAAACAGTTTTTTTTAAAAAAAACCCTCCCCGAGTCCAGGCTGCGCGGGTGGAAGGGGGGACACCCCCCACCCACCCTGCCCAGCCTGGATTTTTGTTTAAAAAAAGACCCAGAGGCGAGCCCACCCCCCAGCACCAGCGGCCGCGGCGTCCCCGCAGCCGCCGGTAAGTATGACCCGATCCCTGGGGGGGGTGTTTAACACCCCCCCAACCCCCCAGGGATCACCCCTACTAAAGTTCAGTTCGCTTACCTTGCGGAGCTCCGGCGGCGGCGGCGGGCGGTCCGGCGGCCTCAGCGCCGGCTGTGGCTGCCGGCGTCAGAGACGCTCTAGGCCTTCCGGGGAACTTCCGGGTTTCCCCGGAAGGCCTAGAGCGTCTCTGACGCCGGCAGCCACAGCCGGCGCTGAGGCCTCCGGACCGCCCGCCGCCGCCGCCGGAGCTCCGCAAGGTAAGCGCACTGAACTTTAGTAGGGGTGATCCCTGGGGGGTTGGGGGGGTGTTAAACACCCCCCCCAGGGATCGGGTCATACTTACCGGCGGCTGCGGGGACGCCGCGGCCGCTGGTGATGGGGGGGTGGGCTCGCCTTCGCCTCCGGGTCCGGGTCCGGGTCTGACTCTGTTCTTTTTTTAAACAAAAAGCCAGGCTGGGCAGGGTGGGTGGGTGGTGTCCCCCCTTCCACCCACGCAGCCTGGGAGGGGGAGGGATATTTCATTGGTTTCAATGGGGACACAGCGCCCCATTGAAACCAATGAATTACATCCGGTACCGGTATACCGGATTTAATCCGGGAATCCGGTTTTCTTAGAACCGGTAACCGGTAAATCCGGTAGCCGGTAATGGGCCCGGGGTCCCACCCCTAGTGGCTACACTCCATGGCACTACCAGTTCTCTCCAATTTCCAGTGTCCCCCGTCCCCCTTCCACTGATGCCCTTTTCCCATATTCCTGTCCCCCTTCCTGCGTCCCACATTCCTGTCCCCTCTGCCTGCATCCCCCTTCTGGCATCCCTCCTCCTTGATAGAGGAGTTGCCGAGTTACTGAGTACTAAGTCAATTCCTCAGTTGTATGGTACTCAGTAAAACCAAGTCAAGTGCCAGGATACTCAGCAAAAGCCAAGTAATCCCAAGGACTAAATTTCAGCCCTAATAAAAACCTATTTCTCCTCTATTTTTTTTTCCCTTCCTAGCCTTTTTCTTTTTCTTTCCCTATCCCATGACTGCAACTGCCTTAATTCTTCTGGATCATCTAAGTCACTATTGTTCCATTTCTCCTCCAAGATGATTTTAAAATAAAATAAAATGCACAATCAAATATTTCATCAGATGAATATTGAGAATGGGGCAAGAGGGATGAGAGAACCAACTTAAAAAAAGATATTTCAGATTGCAAACACAAACAAAACCAACGTTTTTTCTTTGTAAAGGGTTCAAATAAACATGCAATTTGACGAGGACAAACTCTCATCATGTGAGTAGCACTATGTAAATGATCTCCTTAAAAAACTTAAATATTAAGGGTCAAAAGGATGCATTACAAATTGCAAGAAAATGGAAGACAAAAAGCAAATGTGTGTGAGCCAAAAATAAAATCATTAGAACAATATAGAAATTAATTTGATATATATAAGGGAGGCAAAAGCTGAGTAAGAACAAAACCCAAGAAATATGAAGCTACTAAAAAGGTTATTTTGTTTTAAATTAACTTTTTCTTTAATGTAACTTGTGACAAGACACGGAGCACCATTCAGCACCTTGAACAAAGTGTGTCAGTCATTTTGATACACATAAGCTGCTTAGGATTCTGAGATACATCATAAGAATTTGGTGACATTGCAGTCTTCAAGTTAGTTAAAAGGACCGCATCTCCTGGGTATTGCTAAGAATCTATTCTATTTAAGTACACTAAAAGACAAGTGGCAGGTTCATAGAAGAACACTACTGGGCGTATTGCACCACAATCCTACATTTCAAGAAATAGTTTTATTACATGATTTAGTGCCACTGTTGGATAGATTGCAAAGAGTTGGATGCTTTGGGATTTGTTAAATAGGATTAATGAAGGACTTGCTTATTTGAGAAATATATTGTAGGGAAAATTTAAAAATTCCACAATACTGATTGAGGGAATATTTTGGAATAGGGTCCTCAGAGAAATACTTTGGATTAGAGCACACAGTTCTCTGATGTAAAGACATCAACAAAACCCAAAGCAAATCACACTTTCACTATCTATTCAATGTCACCTGAAAACAAAAACAAAAAAAGCAGACCGATTCATCAAAGGAGAAGGCATTCTAAGCAGTGTTTGGAAATATAGTCCTCTTTCCTTTGTCCTGCTTCTTAGTCCCCACTAACTTTCTAGGCAGGTGACATGGCCACTTACAGACTTATTTTTGTTTCTGAAAACTGCAGCTGTCCATCCCAAACTTGAACGAAATGTGTCATAGCAACATCTGGCTGTCATCTTGTTATTTTGTTTCCTCTTTGTTTTCACTTTGTTTAGCTTTACTATTGAATTTTTCAGCACTTGGGGATAGCATGGGGTTGGGCTGTTCCTTGACAAAATTCAAGTCAGTTTCATCCTCTTGTTTATATATACATAGAGGAAGAGGGAGCACAGTTGAAAAATATGTCTGCCTTTCAAAAGAAGTGTTCAGCAATGAAGTGAGTCATCAAACTCTAGTTATCTCCTTTTCACATATGCAAAATTTTTAGTTTGTGAGCCAAATATTTTCCTTAAACATAAAACATTCAATTTGAAAGTACTGGAGGACAAAGGGATGATTACTAGCAGTCAGCATGGGTTTATGAAAAACAAATCTTACAAAACAAATCAATCTCCTTCTTGGACAGGATAGTAGTGGATAAAGGGACTACAGAGAACATATTTTATCTGGATTTTAGAAGACCTTTTTGACATAGATCCACATATATAAGGAATCAGGAGAAATATATTGTAGGGAAGGTTTAAAACCCCCACAATACTGATTAAGGGAGTAATTTGGAATGGGGTCCTCAGAGAAATACTTTAGATTAGAGCACACAGTTAATTTTTACATCAACAAAACCCAAACCAATAAATGATGGCGCTACCATGGACCAAGATGGAGCTACCATGAGGTGGATATGTATTTGGAGAAATGATGGCAAGCAAAAATTAATAATTAATAGATCAGTTTCAGATTGGGAGGGTGTCTCAATTGGGGTTCCACAAGGGTCTATTCTAAGTCCAGTGCTGTTCAACATTTTGCCTCTGTAGTGCTTTTTGCCCAATCCAGACATGGGGTATTTTCAGACGTTACGAGATCACGCTCAACCACGGGGAATTCCCACATGGTGACTGTAGTTGCATCACATCTGTTGAGGGGAATGGAAGTTCCCCGCCAGATGTTCACCCCCGTGAATCAAGGGGGGGGGAAATCACTTTGACCACGCAAATGGAGGTCTTGCCCAGACCATCTCCATTTGCGTGTTCAATGTGATTCCCCCCCCCCATGATCAGGGGGATTGTTTTGTCTGTCCCCCTAACATGGCCCGGAATCAGTGGCGGAATTCCGGGCCGTGGTCAATGCGGGCGGGTGCTGCAGCCGCATTGGCCGCAGCACCCGCCCATCTCCCAAGAGGGCGGGTGGCCTAGGTAGCATGGGGGGGCGGGGCTGTGCGCTTGCAAGTTGAGCTGCGCGGCCCTGCCACTCCCTGATTCCCCGCTGGAATCAGTCGGCACATCTGTTGGACGTGCCAGCTTGATCCCGGCAGGGGATCAATGGGTGTTTCTGTGCCGCGGTCAATACAGGCCCCGTCACGTCTGAAAATACTCATGTACCACCTTCTGTTTTTTCTCATCATACCCAACATCTCCTTCCTTCCTGACAAAGTATGTTGGGGGGAAATTGGCATCAAGGGGATACTCACAGGTGAGCCCTCCCCTGTACCCTTTATGGAGTGGTGTCTCCAACCTGTGGGGCTGTAGTCTTAGGCAGGGGCTTGGAGTGGAACAAACACCCACCCACCCACTTGGGCAGGCAGCTATGTGTGCAGCTGTTTGTGTTTACCATGTTAGTATGGGTTTAACAAAAAAAAAATCATGCCTGCTTGAATTATGTGATAGTAGCAGGGATCACCCGCCCTCTCCCACCTTCCCCACAGTGTCTTCATTATGCAGTTGTTGCTGGGAGCAACCAAGGGTGTACTTAAGCTCTGGGTTAGTATAAATAATGAGTTTGCCTTTTTAGGGGTGTGATATTAGTTTTTGTTAATATGATAACAAAAATGAAAATTTTCATTTTCTTTTTTGTTGTAGAAATGAAAATGACAAATAATAATAACAAAACCTTTTTTGGGGTGGGGGATTGAAAAACATATACCTTTTTTTTCTTATTCAATTCTAATGAAAGTTGGGGAGATTGTACCAGCAATGGAGGGCACTATGTGTACCAAATTTCTGAAAGATTGGTTAAAGGAAATCAATTTCATAACCAATTGAATGTTCTGATTTTGAGAAAAGTTGCATACACATCCCTGGCTACCACTTCTTTAACTTCCATTTTATTTACATGAAACCTTGTAAGGTTATGTTACTCACCAATATTACTACTCCTGCCAAACTCCAGAAACATTGAATAAAGGGTCCTGATGTTATAAGTCATTAAGCTGAAAGCACATTTCTGGCTGTAACATATTTATATTCCATCCTGTTTACAAGACATTTGACAGGAATTCCCCCGCTAGTCGCCTTTTGTGTTGTGGGGGAAGTTTGGGCCCACCTTTACAGAGAATGAGGCATCAGGGGGTCTCTTTAATTTCCCACTGAAAGCGGGTCCAGGATAAAGCTGGCTGCTGCGGGGAAGCTGCAATCCTTGAAGCTGCAATCCTTGAAGGGTTCAGTTGTGGAATATCCAGACCAGGGTGGGGTCAGCAGTCAAGGGGGGGGGCTTGTCTTAAGGGTGCTGAGCAGCGGGGCAGGTTTTCCCATAACCCCACCCCTCCTCTGTGAATGAAGGGCCCAATCACTCTACCCCTCCACTGGGCAAGGTTCAGTTGTGAAATATCCAGAGCAGGGTGGCGTGCCCACCATCCAGATTGTGTGAATTTGGTGGTGTAGATCTGTGGGGGATTATTAGCAGGCCAGCCTAATGGATAGGAGGAAGGGGACAAAGGGGGCTAGTGTCCCCTCACGTGCCAGGTTGGTGATGGAAGTGGTGACTTGAGGAGAGTCAACACGGCTGTGCTGGGGTTTCCTCCAACTGGCCAGTTGGAAAGTTTAGCCCCTGCACAGGGCCAGAGGAGAGATGGCAGGGCCTTCTGCCATGGAGGCATTGTTGAGACAGGCTGGTGCTGCCTTGCAAACAGGGGGCCCCGCGCCACCTGATAGGCAGCTAGCGGCAGCGCAATCCTGACAGCCTGGCCAGGCTGCATCAAGTAAGGGGTGCCAGGACAGTCAGGGGCAAGGGTTGTTGCAGATGCTGGAGGCCAGGATGAGTGCATGGGATGGAGTCATGGGAAGACTGATGGAGGCTGTCTTCTTGAATGCTGCTCCAGGGCAAAGTGTGGGCGCAGCAGCGACTGAGATTGTCAGTAACCCTGGCTCTGTTTTATCCCAGCCTAGCACAAGTGCAGCAGGCAGGCAGGCTGACGGGGCCGCTGGGACAAGCAGACAAGTGGTCAAGGAGCTTGCAAGAAAGGTGGACCACATGGAGGAACAGATGTCCCAGATTGCAGCTTTACTGGAGGCAGGGGGACAGGTGGTGACAGCGAGTGTGCCTCATGTTGCACCGGCTCAAGCTGGATTACTGGCGCAGGTGGTCACAAATGTGGGGGATGCTGAGTATGTCGGGCAGAGTGGTGCAGCTATAGGGGGCTGTGCAGTGTCTCGGGAGTCCCAATTGCAGGGAGGGGGAACTGAGATGGCGTTACCAACCATTGCCAAACATGATTCACCCTCGCAAGCGGAGGGGACAGTGGGCCTGGTGCCTGGGGCATTAGTGCAGCAGCAGGCACCAGGCGCGCCATTGGTTGGACAGGTGGGTTTGGGTCAACTGCGGGTGCAGCATGACCCGAACAGGTTATTGTGGGTGGGCAATGTGTGGCACCTGCAATCGGAGGTGGGCCTAGTTGGCCATGCTGAAGCAGCAGGAGGGGGGCTAGGTCCGGTGGGACTAGGTCAAACGCCCCAAGGTCAAACTCAGGTTGGAGCGGGAAGTACAGCAGGAATGTCAGCGGCGCTGGTAGTGCCAGCTGTTGAAGTAACCCCATTGCGGAGTTGGTATGCGAGGGTTTCTGCTCCCATAAGCATGCACCTATCTCAGTCCATGCGCGAAAAGATATGGAAAGGGGAGTACATCGATTTGTTTACCATTTTGTTTTGCGATCCGGTGCCGGATCCTAATGTGAAGCTCTAGCCCAAGGAATACGAAAGGGCGAAGAAAAGAAAGATTGATAGGAACTGGGCAAATTGGGAGTCGTCATTGATAATTTATGCTGGCGTGGTCATGCAGGCTTTTCCAGAAAGGGCTGTGGCCCTCTGGAAATATTTTGATATAGTCAGGTGGGCCTACCTGACTAAGGAGGGGTTCAGGTGGTTAAGATATGATGAGGCGTTTAGGCAGAATGCCTCCATCATGCCAGAGGTCAGATGGGAGGTAAAAGACCATGACCTCTGGATAGAGTGCACTCAAGAGAAAGATGTCGCCAGAGCGGATAGCGGTCACGTCATTGTGAAAGTTGGTGGACAGCCCACAGATAATTTTAATGGTGAGCTGCCCAAAAAAGGTGGTCCCGGGCTGGCATGCTGGGACTTCAATGAGGGATCTAGGTGTTTTCGTGCCACTTGCAGGTTCAGGCATTCCTGCCTGCAGTGTGGTGGGCCCCACCCCTTTTCTAACTGCCCTAGATGAAAGAGAGGGGGAAAGAGGGGTAAGCGCCCCTTTCCTGGGGGAGGAGCATGAAGTGGTGGTCCCCCCCAAGCAAGTGCTAGTAAGGGCACCAACGCCAGTTAAGTGGCGGGCTCTTGAGGAGTTGTTGGTCAATTACCCGTTAGAGGGGGTCACGCATTACGTAGTTGAGGGGATTCCGTTACGGTTTTCAGATTCCATTTCAAGGGGTTCGCGAACACATGTCCATGCGAAACTTGAAATCAGTGAGGGGTTTAGAGGAAGTTGTGGGAAGAAAGATAAATAAAGAAGTTTTGGAGGGCAGAGTTGCTGGCCCGTTTCACAGTTTGTCATTGGGGAATTTGAGAATTTCATCGCTGGGTATTGTTCCCAAGAAGGCACCCGGGGAGTACAGGCTTATTCACAATTTGTCTTACCGCAGAGGGTTTTCTGTGAACGATGCTATCCCGCATTAAATATGTATGGTGCAGTACGCTTCATTTGATGTAGCAGTAGAACTGGTTCATGAACGTGGAAGGGGGGCGCGGATGGCAAAGAGCGACATCAAATCTGCATTTCGTCTTTTGCCAGTCCACCCGAGCGGTTTTGACCTACTTGGGTTTTCATTTGGGGGCCATTTCTATTATGACAAGGCTATGCCCATGGGATGTTCCATCTCATGTGTGGCCTTTGAGAAATTTAGCACAGCGTTGGAGTGGATTGTAAAGCGGAGGGCACATTATTTAGATGATTATTTCCTCTCCCTCCTCCCCCTCCTTCTCTCATGTCCTCCTTCTCCCCTGCCTCCCTTAAGGAAATCTCCTCTCTGCTCTCCTCCTCCAACCCTTCCACTTGCCCCCTTGATCCCATTCCTTCCCGCCTCCTCACCTCCATTACTCCCACTGTCGCCCCTTCCTTCCTGCACATCATCAACCTCTCCCTCTCTACTGGCTCTTTCCCTTCTGCCTTCAAACATGCCACAGTCTCTCCTATTCTCAAAAAGTCCACTCTTGACCCCTCTGACCCTTCTAGCTATCGTCCTGTCTCACTCCTTCCTTTTGCTTCCAAGCTGCTTGAACGTGTTGTCTACTCCCGCTGCCTTGACTTCCTATCCTCCAACTCCTCCCTTGACCCCCTCCAATCTGGCTTCCGCCCCCTTCATTCTACTGAAACTGCTCTCGCTAAGATCACCAACGATCTTCTGGTGGCTAAATCTAAACGTCTCTATTCCATTCTTGTCCTCCTTGATCTCTCTGCTGCCTTCGATACTGTTGACCACTCACTCTTGCTGGATTCCCTTCACTCCCTTGGCTTTTGTGGCTCTGTCCATAACTGGTTCTCCTCCTACCTCTCTGACCGCTCCTTTAATGTGTCTCTCTCCAACTCCGCCTCCTCCTCCTTCCCCCTCTCAGTTGGTGTTCCTCAAGGCTCTGTTCTTGGCCCTCTCCTCTTCTCGATCTATACCTCATCCTTAGGCAAACTCATTGCCTCCCATGGCTTCCAATACCACCTCTATGCTGATGACACTCAACTCTATCTCTCTACTCCCTCTCTCTCTCCCTCTGTTCAAGCTCGTCTCATCAACTGTCTCTCTGACATCTCTACCTGGATGTCTCAACGTCAACTCAAACTCAACATGGCTAAAACTGAACTCCTTATCTTCCCCCCTCATCCTTCCTCTCCTTCCTCACTGTCAATAACTATTGATGGAGTCACCATCCTGCCTGTCCCCCAAGCCCGTAGCCTAGGCTTCATCTTTGACTCAGCCCTTTCTTTTAAACCCTACATTGACTCTGTTGCTAAATCCTGTCGCTTCTCCCTCCATAACATTGCTAAGATTCGCCCTTTTCTCTCTGTCTCGTCTGCCAAAACTCTTGTTCATGCTCTGGTCATCTCTCGCCTCGATTACTGTAACCTCCTTCTCACTGGCCTTCCCCGGTCTCACCTTTCTCCCCTCATCTCTGTCCAAAACTCTGCTGCCAGGGTCATCTACCTCGCCAGTCGCTTCGACCATGTGCAGCCCCTCCTCTCTTCGCTTCACTGGCTTCCCCTTCCTGAACGAATCCTGCACAAGCTCCTAGTCTTCACCTATAAAGCTCTTCACAACCTTGCTCCCCCCTACCTCTCTGCACTTATCGCCCTCCATACTCCAGCCCGTGCACTTCGCTCCTCCTCTGTCCCTTCTCTCACCCTTCCACGCCTTCCCTGCTCCCCTAAGCGCCTTCGTCCCTTCTCACTTGCTGCCCCCCATGCCTGGAACTCCCTCCCTGTCCACATCCGCCTTGCCCCCTCCCTTCATACCTTCAAATCTCTCCTTAAAACTCACCTCTTTCGCTCTGCTCTGTCTGACTCTTTATCCTGCTGAGCCACTATTCCTATACCTACGATCGGTTTACCCTTATCCTTGCAACATGGACCTGCCTGCTGTCATTCTCATCGTAACCAAGCCAAGTACGTGCACTTGAGACCTCACATCTTCATGAATGTTAGACCCCTTGTCTCTCCCTCTGTTCCCCTTCCTAAGTCTCTCCCCCAGCTCCTGTCTCTCAGATTGTAAGCCCTAGGGGCAGGGACCGTGCCTATTTTATTACTTTGCAAAGTGCCAGGTACACTGCTGGCACTATATAAATGTTTGTTAATAATAATAATAATAATAATAATGCCCGGTTAGCCCTTCGGGGAACACCTGCTCCCTCAGCCGCATGGTGGGCTCCTCGGCGGCTGCCTCCTTTCTCTCCTGGGTGCTGTCCTGGGATGGTGCTCGGCCTATGGGTGACATGGGGGGGTATATCAGTGTGGTGGGGTGGTGTTGGGCGCCCTGTGTCTGGGCCCCCCTCCCGCCTGTCATGGGGGCCCTGGGTCTCTGCCTGGGCCTCTCCCTGGTCCATGAAGTCCCCCCAATGGAGCATGGCCTCGTGGGCATGAGGCCTCTCCCCAGTGGGGTGGGTACTCACCATCAGTGTCTGCCATGGAGTCCTCCAAAGCCAGGCCCTCAGTGTGGGAGCGCTCCCCCAGGGAGCCCCGGCTGTGTGTGGTTCGGGTCCCTGTCTCTGACTCGCCCTGGCCGGCCTGGCCCGTGTCAGTCTCTGGGCTGCTGTCCAGGGGGTGCTGTAGGATATGGAGCACCCGGGCCGGTCTTCCTGTGGTTCCTGGGCCCTGGAGCTGGTGTCCACTGGGGGGGTGGCTAGGGGAGGGTGTACCTCCATACATTCCCTGCCCTGCTACACCGCACTTCCGACCAGTTGCGGGGCCACTATGGACCCCTTCATGTGGAGGAAGCGGTCGAGGTCATCGTAGTATGGGGCTGTCCGGACTCCGTGCCCAGACCTCCTGTTATTGTCCCTGATTGCCTTGTACCCCCTCCTCAGTTCTTTTGCCTTTGACTGGCACTGTGCCACTGTCCGGGTGTGACCCGCCACCCCCATGGCCCACACTATGTCCCTGTATACCTGCTCATTGCGCTGGTTGAGGGTGAGCTCCAGTTGGTACTCAAGGGTCCCCCATATCCGAATAAAGTCCCTGGTCTCCTTGTGTCCCCACTGGCCCCCTCGGTGGTATGCCTGCCTCCCTCCTCTCTGTGCTGGGTCTTCTCCCTCCTCCTCCTCCTCCTCCAACCCTTCCAGCTGCATCTCCGGCTGGGCTTGCCCGGTGTGCTCTGGGGGGGTCGCCCGCCTGGGCTTTTTTCCATGTCTGGGGGAGACAGGGGATGGGGGAGGGGTTGCGGTTCATTAGAGGTTGGAACGGCCTCATGGGGTGCCCCCCCCAGGGGTGTGTGCCTGTGCCCCTGGCCCCCCTTCCCACGCCTTTGCCCCCTGTTCCCCTTGCCCTTGCTTCCCATTACCCATTTCCAGGGTGCCTCCTCTGCCACCGGTGCAGCTGCTGTCCCCGGGGCATCCTGTGCTGGTGGCTGCTGGTGCTGCCTCCCTTCCACCACCTCCATGTTCAGCATGACCCCCGGCTCCCCCACCCCCTCCTTTACTGTCTCCCCCTCCACCAACACCACCACCGCCAGTGCCCATGCCTCCCCTGCCTCCCCCTCCTCCTCCCCCCTCGCTCTCTCCTCTGCCTCTACTCTCTTCCTCCTCCTCCCTCCTCGCACCATCCCACCATGTTCAGCAGCTGCTTTTTCCCCTTTAAATCTCCCTCCGGTGAGTATGTTGATGTCGGTTGCCTGGCAGCACCGTTACATGCATTGCCCATGCCTGGGGATCATTTCCTTTGATCCCAGGCTGTGATTGGAGGCCAGACATTACTTTTGGTTGATCACGGGTGGGGATCTCATTGACCACGCGTCCACGTGAATTGGTGCGGCTAGCCCGGGAAGCGTGGTTGAAATGGACCCCATGTGGGTATTGAGCATGGTGGACATCTGGCGTGCACTGAACAGACGTTCAGGGCTCTTTTGCCCCGCCACGGGGTTGAGCGTGCTTCACTGTGGTTGAGCGTGATCACGTAACATCTGAAAATACCTATAGTTGCTGGAGGGAGAAAGTTAATTAAAAGAACAGTACTGGCTTTTAACTTTAAACGGGAGGCTATGACAAAATGAGGAAGCTAGTTAGAAAGAAACTAAAAGGCACAGTTGAAAGGACTACATGTTTGGAAGAGGCATGGAGGCTGTTGAAAAACAGCATCTTGGAAGCCCAGATGGTGCATCCTACAAGTTTAAAAAGGTAGCAGGAGGACTAAATATCTACCACTGTGGCTAAATGGAGATGCAAAGGAGTCTATTAGGGCCAAAAAGCATCATTTAAGAAATGGAAATCTAGCCCCAATGAGGAAAATACAAAGGTGCAGAAACACTGGCAATGTAACTGTAAGGTGCTAATAAGGCAGGCCAAGAAATAATTTGAAAGGGAACTTGATAAAGAGGCAGAAAACAAATAATAACATATTTTTCAAGTATATTAGAGTCAAGAAACCTGCTAGGGAGTCGATTGGGCCATTAGATGACCAAAGAGTAAAAGAGGCACTCAGGGAGGACAAGGACATTGCAGAGAAGCTAAACGAGTTCTTTGCTTCGGTCTTCACTGCGGAGGATGTTGGGGAGATACCCACACCGGAACCCTACTTTGTAGGTGATGAATTGGATGAACTGTCACAAATCAGTGTGACCCTGGAGAAGGTTCTAGAGTAAATAGCAAGCTTAATATGAACAAATCACCAGGGCCAGATGGTATTCACCCTAGAGTTCTGAAGGAACTGAAATGTGAAATTGCAAACCTACTGGTAGTAATTTGTAACCTAAGATTGGCATCTGTCACTGTATCGGAGGACTGGAGGGTAGCACTGGCAAATGTAACCCCAATATTTAAAAAGGGATCCAGAGGTGATCCTGGAAACTACATACTGGTAAGCTTGATGTATGTACCGGGAAAAATGGTGGAAACTATCATTATGAACAGAGTCACTGGGCATATTGATAAACATGGCTTAATGGCAAAGAGTCAGCATGGATTTAGCAAAGGGAAGTCATGCCTCACTAATCTCTTGGAATTCTTTGAGGGCGTAAACAAGCATGTGGACAGGGGAGACCTAGCAGATATAGTGTACCTGGATTTCCAGATAATGTCCCACATAAACGACTCTTGAGAAAATTAAAAAGTCATGGGAGAGGAGGTAGTGTTTTGCTATGGATTGGTAACTGGTTAAAGGATAGGAAGCAAAGAGTGTGACTAAATGGCCAGTTTTCACAATGGAGGGATGTAAAAAGTGGTGTGCCCCAAGGATCTGTACTGGGACCAGTTCTTTTCAATGTATGCATTAATGATCTGGAAAAGGGTGTTAAGAGTGAGGTGATCAAATTTGCAGTTGACACCAAGTTATTCAGAGTAGTCAGAACACGAGAAGACTGTGAGCAAGATCTTACAAGACTGGGTGCCTGGGCATCTAAATAGTAGTTGCAATTTAATGTGGACAAGTGTAAAGTGATGTACATTTGGAAAAATAATCCAAATTATGAGTACACAGTGCTGGGTACTAAGCTAGGTGTTACCACTTAGGAAAAGGATCTGGGAGTAATTGTGGATAATATACTGAAATCCTCAGCCCAGTGTGCCGCAGTGGTCAAAAAAGCAAATAGAATGTGAGGAATTATTTGCAAGGGAATAGAAAATAAAACTGAGATGTCATAATGCCTCTATACAAATCAATGGTACGACCTCACCTTGAATATTGTGTGCAGTTCTGGTCGCCCCATCTCGAAAAAGACATAGCAGAACTAGAAAAGGTACAGAGAAGGGCAACAAAAATGATCCAGGGTATGGAAAAGCACCCGTATGAGGAGAGGCTCGATAGGTTTGAGCTCTTCAGCTTGGAAAAGAGATGGCTGAGAGGAGATATGATAGAGTGGCGTGGAAATTGTAAACTGAGAATGGTTATTTACCCTCTCAACAAGTACTAAAACTAGGGGACACTCCATGAAAACAAACAAAATAAAGTATTTTTTTCACTCAGCATACAATTGGGTTGTGTAATTTTCTGCCAGAGGAGGTGGTCAAGGTCAGCAGTATAGCTAAGTTTAAAAGATGTTTGAACAAGTTTCTGGAAGATAGGTCCATTAGCAGCTATTAGCCAGATAGGATTGGGGAACAAAACCCTTACTGTCAGGAGCCTGGGGATGACCCACAGGGAACTGATTGCATGGTGACCTGTTGGGTGCTTCTCCCAGGCCCCTGTGATTGGCCACTTTCTGAGACAGGATGCTGGGCTCGATAGATTGTTGGTCTGACCCAGTATGGCACTTCTTATGTTCTTATTTTTATGCATGGCGGCAAACTTTAACTAGACATAATATAGACACTTACTACTTTATAAACAAGCTCTTTAAAGAATCTGACAAAATGATTTGGCTGCGGTATGTGTCATGTATACTATTTCATTTGAGGCTGCATAGACTTGGAGTGGTTCCAGATTGTTTTCTTGATGAAAAACTAGAACAAAGTCAATATATTTAACTGTGACCTAAATAGGCATCTCAGACTAAAACAATTATCCTAACCCTGGTGTGTTAAATTTTTTAGTTTAGATCACTATACTGTAAATATAGTAGACATGCCTAGTCACATGATGTCAGGGGTCTCCCCCCCGGGGACCGTACCTGCGGCCACAGTGGAGACAGGGCCCAGGGCGCCGAGTTCCGGCATCGCGCACAGCGGCGCGGCTTCTCACACCCCCTGCCGGTGCAGCGCTGGACCCAACAGTTGCTCAGCAACCAACTCAGCAACAGGCTGAGGAAACGCCGCCCTCCCACGCTGTGTGGAGTGCAGGGGCGGGGCCTGGGACACTTCACCACTCAGTGCGGCTCCAGGAAAGTCAGGGGTGTGTGACTTCAGCCACAAAATCCGGTGCTGTGAGGCACACAGCGCCAGTGATCCGTTCTAACCTGGCCCCTTGCGTGTACTTAGAGAGAGAGAGTGAAGGATCAGAGTTACTTGGATCTTGTCCTTGTCCTTCCCCATTCCTCATGAATGACTGCGGAGTGCTTCGCGTGGCTGAGTGAGTGGTGAGTGTTCCCTTTTCCCCCTTGCCCCATTTTCCTGTGAGATTGTTGATTATCGCGAGTGTGGTTGGGTAAGTCTGCTTCCCGCCCAGGTAGTCCTCCCCCCCTCCTCTTCCTGTGTCAGCCCTGGTTCCTTCCCCCTTGATAACCTGGGACCCGGACCCTTCTTTCCCCCACTAGCTGAACCATTGTTCCTACCCCCTGGGGTGACTGGGTGTTGCGTTTGTTGGGTGGTGGGAAAGGGGGAGCATTCCTGCACAGGTCATCCAGCACCCAATGATGATAATGGCCTAATCCCTTGTGGATTTAAAGGGTCAACACACTATCCTGATGGGCATTCTGAGCCTTGTGAGCAAACCCGGAGACCTGAGCTAGATTATTTCCTCCTGAGAGAGAGCATGTGTGTGGCGGGGAGTAATTTAGTCCCTTCCCTCCTGTTAACCCCAAAATCCCCCCTTCCCTGTGACACATGAGTAGTCTCATGAGATTTAGGGATGGGTGAACGCGGTTCGGAAGTTCGGAGTTAGGCCCGAACTTGGCCTGTTCGGATGACTGAACCCAAACCCGAATTCGATCACGAACTGACCAAACCGAACTAGATTCTGAACGTCGAAATGACCAAAAAGTTTGGTCAGTTCAGATCGCATTCGAGTGAGTTCGGGTGGCAAAAACATTGCAACTGGAAGGAAAAACATGACAGGGAGGGGGAGTCAGCTGAGGAGCAGACTTCCAGACACCAGGGGTGAAGAAGCTTGGAGTAGCAGTCAGCCTGCCCAATCACCATCCCTTTTCGCCTCAGACCACTGGCTTCGCAGTCTGTGATTGGTCATGGGGTAGGCTGCACGGAGCCAATGGGGCTTGCAGTGAGGTGGGCACAGCAAGAAACAAAACTGATTGCCTCCCCCCTCCCCAACACCTTTTGAGCTAGTCATTGTTCTTGAACAGCAGGCATTTCAGAAGTCTCCCACTTCTAGTAGTTTTGTTCTCCTCAATCCAATGCAATCCTCCTCCTATTTCACCCATCCAAACCATCTACCTCCGTATTATTATTTATTTACATTAGATTAGATAGATTTAGTTGTTATTTTTTGTTTTTACCCCTCCCTGTGTTTCCTGTGTTCAATCTTCCTCCCTACCTACCCCCTCCATTGAATCCTTTCCCTCTCCCTCTTATTCCATCCCTGATTCCCTTCCCCTGTTTTAAGTTTTGGATTTATTTAGAGTAGGAATATTATTAGATTAATTTTCATTTCAGTGTTGTACCCCTCCCTGTGGTCTTTGTCTTTCCCCCTGTGTAATATTATATATATAGATAGATAGTTATTTAATACATAGTTACTAGATAGATATACATAGTAGTTAGCTTAGTTATAGAAATAGATAGAGATACAGTGTTTTTGTAGGACAAGGTCTTTACAGTTAAGTATTAGGATATTCCATTTAGTTCAATAGGTTTTAGAATACTTAATAGCAGTTAGATTTAGTGTATAGAATGATATATATCGTATTAGTTAAAAAAAAATTGTTTTTATAAAATATTTGTGCATTCTTTTGGTGGGAGAAATGGAGAAGGGAGGTAGGAGAGGGTGAGGCTGGTCTGCTGTCCGCAAGCTAGACAATGAAACATGTGGGAGAGCTGGCAGGGACTGTGCCAGCAGAGTGGCAGCAGGCAGAAGCAGCAGCCCATCACCACACCCCAAGCTGTGCAGGCCTGATTGTGGGTCTTCCTCTCCCAGCACTAGTGGCACTAGTGCTCCCAGTGGCACCAGGGGCCAGGGGGGTTAGGCGTCACCTCCTGGCAGCGTCCTCCACTGCCACACCGGGCACTGTAATGTCTGCATTGCAGGCGGCTGAGGCTGGCTGATCTGCAGCTGCAGGTGCAGGTGAGTCAGTGCCTGAAGATCCTCAAGGGTGAACATTGTCCCCCGACTTCCCCATAATTATAGAGGCAATCCCACAAAGCAGTCCAGGGCTGATGTATTTCACCCCGGCTGCTAGAGGCAGGGCCTGATCCCCGGGCAATGGAAGAAGGGAGCGTATCAGCAGCAGCAGCAGCAGCAGCAGCAGCTATAGGGGGCAGGGGGAGAGTGCTGCTCAGAGTGGGAGCAGCATGGGGAGTGCAGCAGCCTCCGTCACTCTGTTTGGGGATGGGGACAGTGATTCAGAGATTTCTGTGGAGGACGTCTCTGTATCTGGTGACGCTGAGGTGATGGCTGTCCCTCAATGAGCTCTGTCATCAGTGCCACCATGTCCTGCCCCTCCCAGGAGTGCATCACCTGGTGCAGGCCAGAAGGGAGCGTATCAGCAGCAGCAGCAGCAGCAGCAGCAGCTATAGGGGGCAGGGGGAGAGTGCTGCTCAGAGTGGGAGCAGCATGGGGAGTGCAGCAGCCTCCGTCACTCTGTTTGGGGATGGGGACAGTGATTCAGAGATTTCTGTGGAGGACGTCTCTGTATCTGGTGACGCTGAGGTGATGGCTGTCCCTCAATGAGCTCTGTCATCAGTGCCACCATGTCCTGCCCCTCCCAGGAGTGCATCACCTGGTGCAGGCCAGAAGGCAGGTGGGGCTAAAAAATCATGGGTCTGGGAGCATTTTAAGGTGCAGGCAGATGATCCGCGGGAGGTGCAGTGCACTTTGTGCAATAAGGTGGTGAAGCGTGGGCAGGTGCTCACCAGCCTTGGGACAACCGTCATGTTGAGGCACCTGAAATCATGCCACAGTGCTGCACTGCTAAGCGGGGAGGCAGGGCCAGTGGATTGTAATGGGTTTCCGACCCAAGCAGCTAGTCATCCGCCTCCTTCACTGGGCAACCGTCCTGCTCCAGCAGCTGTGTCTAACAGCAGAAGCAGTATCACTGCTAGGGGGAAGCAGCAGGAGCAGCAGTCTCTCCAGCAGCGTCAACCCACAATGGAGGAGTTGGGCTGAGGGCAGCTGCAAAGCTCGAACCCTCCCTCAGTCTGCCTGACTGCCGCTCATGCCATGCCACCTGACCAGGGGCAGCTGGTGAGTTTTGATGTTGGAGGGGCACTGGGCAGTAAGGCCGGCGGGCTTAGGGGCGGAGCCAGGGGGATGGCAGGTGGAGTCAGGGGGACGGTAGGCCGGTGGCATGGCATAACCCACACGCACCCACAAGCACCCACAACTCTCACCCACACGCACTCAAATTTCTGGTTTCCAGCACGATCACGGGCTCTCACAATACTTTTTCCGAATGTCTAAACTGAACCAAACTTGACTGAACCGAACGGCCGAACCCGAACTCTGCAAATGACCCAAACACCCAAACCGAACGGAACCGAACCAAACAGCCGAACCCAAACCGTGATCTGTTCGCCCATCCCTAATGAGATCTGATTAAATTGCATATCTGAGTAGAGTAAAAGATCATCAATATTTGCAGGATCACAGCCATAGACTTCAAATTCCAGTTCAGTTTATCAAAACATCCTGTCTTAGTGTTGTTGATTTTCCCAACCTAATGAAATACTGCTGTCTGGCAATATTATCTCGCTCTCTTTCCCTTCCTCCCCCGTGCTCTATGTGGAGAAAGCACCTCAGGCTCACCTGCTGGGACGACTCAGTTGCCTAAAGGAAGCAGGTGGTGTTAGCTACTCCTCAGCTTTGTGAGCCCAGTAGTGTTCTTTTCCAGGGCCAGACTTAGGGGTTAGCAACATAGGCACCTGTCTAATACAACATATATATTTTTTTGGCGAGGGGGTGGCAGCAGATTTTCAATTTATTTATTTATTTATTTTAATACATTTATTAGTCGCCCCCCCCCCCCCATGCCAATTGCATCCTGGGGCAACGTTCAATTCCATAAAAAACCAAAATTAAAATACTTTAAAATCCAAACAATTTAAAACCAAAACAGGGTCGGATAAACAAACAAAAATAGAAAGGTAAGGGGAGAGATAAAACCCTAACTCCCCCTCCCCCCTTCCTCCCCAAAGGCCTGGGAGAACAGCCAGGTTTTACAAGCCCACTGGAATGTCAAAAGGCTTGGGGCCAGGCGATCTTCCTGCAGGAGGGAGTTCCAAAGTCACGGCCCAGCTACCGAGAATGCCCTCTCCATTGTGGCCCCCCGCATAACATGGGGGACCTCCAAGAAGGCACCCCTGGCAGACCGAAGGAGCCACTCTCGGACGCGGAGGGTGAGGCGGTCCCTGAGGTATGAAGGACCCAGACCGTGAAGGGATTTATAGATCAATACCTTGAACCTGGCTCAGCATGCTATTGGCAGCCAATGCAGAGTCCGGAGCACAGGTATTCCCGATGACCCGTCCCCGTCAGGAGCCAGGCTGCCACATTCTGCACTAGCTGTAACCTCTGGACCAGGAACAAGGGCAGCCCCACGTAGAGCACATTACAGTAGTCCAGCCTTGAGGTGACGAAGGCATGGATGAGGGAGGACAGGTCTGACCTGGAGACGTATAGATGCAGCCTCCACACTAGATACAACTGGTGAAAGGAGCCTTTGCCACCACCTCCAGCTGTCGATCCAGGCAGAGATCCTAGTCCAACATCATCCCCCAGACTCAGAACCTGCTGAGCTATAGGATGGCGGATCCCCCAGGCACAGCTGGCCTCCCAGGGCATTTGGGGAGGCCAGCTGCCCGCAAGTGCCCCACCAGGTGCCGCGTGGCTGCTCGTGAAAAAAAATAAAAAACAAAAAACCTCACCACTGCTTCCCAGTGCCAGACCAGCCTCTGCCTTGCCTTTGCTTCAGAGCGGAGGCTGCTG
>QEPC01013421.1:574552-588754 GCA_003113815.1 Sphenodon punctatus
GTCACACTGTTACTAATGGTTATACTGTCTGTGCGTGGATCCAGGATCCTGTAGCCTTTGGAATGCTCTCTGTATCCTACGAGGATGCCTTCCACTGCTCTGTTTTGCAGCTTGGTACGTTTCTCCTCTGGGATATATACGTAAGTCTTACTTCCAAATATTCTGATGTGGCCCACACTAGGTTTTTCACCATGCCACAGTTCATATGGAGTTTTCCTCACTGTTGTAGAATACAGCCCATTTTGTAGGTAGGTAGCAGCAACTGCTGCTTCATCTTTCTGGTAGTTCAGAACCATTTTGGTTAGCGTTCTGTTTTCTTTCAGCTGTTTCGTTCTACTCGGGTGTATATGGCACTGTCTTTTGGTGCTAATTCCACGGAGTCTCAGGAAGTCCTCTACTTCCTTTCCTGTGAACTCACCTCCAGAGTGCCTGACTGCCTGAAAGAGGTTGTGGTTAGGCCCCTGCTCAAGAAACCATCTCTTGATGCTGATGCTCCTGCCAGTTATCAGCCGGTCTCTAACCTCCCCTTTTTAGGGAAGGTTATTGAGCACGCTGTGGCACAGCAGCTCCAGGAACATCTGGACTTCACCAGTTTCCTTGATTCCTCTCAGTCTGGGTTTCAGCCTGGGTATGGTATGGAGACTGCATTGGTGGCCTTGGTTGTCCATCTCCATCTGGCGTTGGACCAGGGTCATCAGACCTTACTGGTCCTGCTAGACATTTCAGCTGCATTCAACACAGTCAATCATGAGGTGTTGCTGACCTGTCTGCGGAACCATGATGGGATTGGTGGGACAGTCTTGGACTGGTTTCGTTCATTCCTAGCTGGGAGAACTTACTGGGTGGTCTTAGGGGAGTGTAAGTCTTCTCCTTGGGACCTAATGTGGGAACCCTGGGTCCCGCAGGGTGCCATTCTGTCCCCCCTCTTGTTTAACATCTATATGCAGCCATTAGGGGAGATCCTGAGAGGGTTTCAGGGCACGCAGTGTCATCAGTATGCTTATGACACTCAGCTCTACCTCTCTTTTTCCATTGACCCAGACCATGCAGTCTCCTTATTTTCCCAGGGCCTGTCAGCTGTAGGGGCTTGGATGAGGTTGAGCCATCTGCAGATGAATCCTGACAAGATGGAGGTGATGTTGGTGGGCGATGGCTTGGGGGGCCTGGGAATGGTTGAATCTCCTCTTGTTGGGGGGCTTCATCTTCCTATGGTCTCTCAGGTGTGGAGTCTGGGTGTGCTCTTCGATTCATGGCTCAGTCTGGAATCTCAGGTTGTGGTCATAGCTGGGAATGCTTTTCAGCAATTACATCTTGTCTGGCTGCTTTAGCCGTATCTCTCAGACTCTGACCTCGCCACTGTCATCCATGTCTTCATCACCTTGAGGCTGGATTACTGCAATGCGCTCTACATGGGGCTGCCCAAGAAGTTAGTCTGGAGGCTGCAGCTGGTGAAGAATGCCACAGCCCGTCTCCTCATGGGGACGGGCCATAGGGAGCACATGACACCTGTGCTCCGGGATCTGCAAAGGCTGTCTATAAAGCACCGGGTCAGGTTCAAAGTACTGGTTTTGACCTTTAAAGCCCTTCACAGCCTGGGCTCTGCTTATCTGCAGGACCGCCTCACTCCCCATGTGCCTGTGCGACCCCTGAGATCATCTGGGGGAGCCTTTTTGGAGGTTCCCTGGGTGAGATTTATTTTATTTTTATTTATTTAATATATTTATACCCCACCCCTCCTGCAAGCAGCTCGGGGCAGCTAACAAACATTTAAAACAGTTATAAAAATAATAAAGAAGGGCAGGAGGATAAAAACCTGTTAACCCACCCTCCCACCCTCCCTAAAGGCCTGGGCGAACAGCCAGGTTTTACAAACTCACCAGAATGTTAAAAGGCTTGGGGCCAGGCGAGCCAGGAGGGAATTCCAAAGGTGCGGCCTGGCCACCGAGAATGCCCTCTCCATTGTGGCCCCCCACTTAACACGGGGGACCTCCAAGAAGGCACCCCCAGCAGACCAAAAGAGCCACTCTTGGATGCAGAGGGTGAGGCGGTCCCTGAGGTATGAGGGGCCGAGACCGTAAAGGGCCTTATAAATCAACACCAACACCTTGAACCTGGCTTGACACGCTATTGGCAGCCAGTGCAGATCCCGGAGCCCAGGTGACCCATCCCTGAAAGGAGGCAGGCCACCGCATTCAGCACTAGCTGCAGTGTCCGAACTAGGAACAAGGGTAGCCCCACATAGAGCGTGTTGCAGTAGTCCAGCCTTGAGGTGATGAAGGCATGGACGATGGAGGCCAGGTCCAGGCTAGAGATGTACGGATGTAACCTGAGCACCAGATACAACTGTCAGAAGGCAGCCTTTGACACCCCCTCTACCTGCTGCTCCAGGTGGAGATCTGCATCATCCAGCACCACCCCCAGACTCCGGACCTGTTGAGCTACGGGAGGGCGAAACCCCCCCAATCAGGGGGGCCGACACCTCCCTTGCTCTCCCCACCACCATCACCTCCGTCTTATCGGGGTTGAGCTTCAGTCTTCTCTGCCACATCAATTCCGCCACGGCCTCCAAACAATGGGATAGCAACGAGACGGCAGGGTCTGAGTCAGCTGAAAAAGAGTGGTACAGCTGAGTATCATCAGCATATTGGTGACAGCGCACCCCGAACCCTCTCACAACCTCCCCCAAAGGCTGCTTATAAACATTAAATAATAATGGAGACAGAATGGAACCCTGGGCCTGCGGAACGCCGCAGGACAAAGCACGGGGGCAAGATGTTTCAGCTCCCATCAGTTCCTGCTAGAGTCAAGTTTCTGTTGAATAACACACAGCAGAAGTTTCTTCAAAACAGAAATTTACTAAGAGCTCAGAAGATATACTTCCATATTGTACAGACTGCATGGGACAAGATGGAGGACAAAGAGAGAAGAAGAGAGGAGACAAGGAGGGGGGGAAAGCCTGCTTCATCCCCTCCCCCTACTGGACAAGTCCCATATTAAGCTTGCAGGGCTTGAAATGGGCTTTTATTTGTGACTGTTGCACAATCAAACAAAAGGAAATCCTGTAACAAGATTAAAAAGGTCATAATTTTATAGCTCACGTTCACAATTAAACGTGGGTTCTCCTGCTGACTGAAGTGGGAAATACACAAAAATACCTCTCTGCCTGAGTTCATATCTCTACCTGACATAGACCTTGAAAAAATAAAAAAATAAAACACTCAGAAATGTATAAAGATTGATACTAAGAATTTTTTTTAGTAGACAAGAATCAGAATTAACACACACAGGAAAAACCTCACAGATATTGTGATAATGGCATTGGGTTGGATTAGTTTCAGCCCTATTTACTGGACAAACTCATTTTCATTATATTGATAACAATAAAAAACATTCTCATTTTCATTATTGTTATTGCAATAACGATAACAAAGATAAATGATAACAAAATCAATAATGATAATGACAGTCATTACTGATTTCATACTGATACTGGCCTACATGTAAACTACAAGTCTAGTAACTATATGAAGCAAACGGTTCAACATGTATGTAATGTTACAACTGAAAACTGTAAAACTCATATCAAGACTGTAAAACTGACCAAACTCCAGGAAGTAGGGACAGTTAAAAGATTGTGTATTGGCAACCCTTGCCAGACGGAACCCTATGGAGATGCAAATGGATCTTCATGTTTTCTTGGGTTGGCTACGTGAGGAAAGATACAGGCTCATGAGCGGGAAACCTGAGACAAAGAGACCATGAAAGGTACTTAAGCAAGGGCCATTAATCCAGCTTCACTATCGCTTGGCCAGAGCCATCTTGAGCACTCTCATCTGCATCCTGCATCTTGCCAGCAAACAAGGTTGGAAGACATGGACTGAGAGAGGGAACTTTGCTTTCTAGCAACTCTAAGATGGAAGACCCAGTCACTTCCATCAAGAACTGAGAAGAACTTATGGATCTTTGTAGGGTAAGATGCTTATTTAGGATCTTAACCAGTATAGGTTAGGAATACATTATATTTACCTTTGATTTCTAGTAACCACTCTGTATCAACAATCTTGTAATCAATAAACTTACTTCTTATCTTTATGAAGAAGTGCCTGTGTCTAACATTGGAACACAAGTGAGCAACAAGAGTTCTCAAGCTCTTGCGAACCCAGAGATTAAAGAGTCTGTAAACGGGAAGGATCAGACCCTTGGGTGACAAAGGGGTTGTCCCTGCAGCAGGCTTGGATCGGCCAGAGAGAAAAACTGATTCAAGTGGGGCTGTACGTGAGGGAAACTGAGTCACTCAAACCCGGTAAAGTGGGGGTGCGGACCTCCAACNCCCTCCCTAAAGGCCTGGGCGAACAGCCAGGTTTTACAAACTCACCAGAATGTTAAAAGGCTTGGGGCCAGGCGAGCCAGGAGGGAATTCCAAAGGTGCGGCCTGGCCACCGAGAATGCCCTCTCCATTGTGGCCCCCCACTTAACACGGGGGACCTCCAAGAAGGCACCCCCAGCAGACCAAAAGAGCCACTCTTGGATGCAGAGGGTGAGGCGGTCCCTGAGGTATGAGGGGCCGAGACCGTAAAGGGCCTTATAAATCAACACCAACACCTTGAACCTGGCTTGACACGCTATTGGCAGCCAGTGCAGATCCCGGAGCCCAGGTGACCCATCCCTGAAAGGAGGCAGGCCACCGCATTCAGCACTAGCTGCAGTGTCCGAACTAGGAACAAGGGTAGCCCCACATAGAGCGTGTTGCAGTAGTCCAGCCTTGAGGTGATGAAGGCATGGACGATGGAGGCCAGGTCCAGGCTAGAGATGTACGGATGTAACCTGAGCACCAGATACAACTGTCAGAAGGCAGCCTTTGACACCCCCTCTACCTGCTGCTCCAGGTGGAGATCTGCATCATCCAGCACCACCCCCAGACTCCGGACCTGTTGAGCTACGGGAGGGCGAAACCCCCCCAATCAGGGGGGCCGACACCTCCCTTGCTCTCCCCACCACCATCACCTCCGTCTTATCGGGGTTGAGCTTCAGTCTTCTCTGCCACATCAATTCCGCCACGGCCTCCAAACAATGGGATAGCAACGAGACGGCAGGGTCTGAGTCAGCTGAAAAAGAGTGGTACAGCTGAGTATCATCAGCATATTGGTGACAGCGCACCCCGAACCCTCTCACAACCTCCCCCAAAGGCTGCTTATAAACATTAAATAATAATGGAGACAGAATGGAACCCTGGGCCTGCGGAACGCCGCAGGACAAAGCACGGGGGCAAGATGTTTCAGCTCCCATCAGTTCCTGCTAGAGTCAAGTTTCTGTTGAATAACACACAGCAGAAGTTTCTTCAAAACAGAAATTTACTAAGAGCTCAGAAGATATACTTCCATATTGTACAGACTGCATGGGACAAGATGGAGGACAAAGAGAGAAGAAGAGAGGAGACAAGGAGGGGGGGAAAGCCTGCTTCATCCCCTCCCCCTACTGGACAAGTCCCATATTAAGCTTGCAGGGCTTGAAATGGGCTTTTATTTGTGACTGTTGCACAATCAAACAAAAGGAAATCCTGTAACAAGATTAAAAAGGTCATAATTTTATAGCTCACGTTCACAATTAAACGTGGGTTCTCCTGCTGACTGAAGTGGGAAATACACAAAAATACCTCTCTGCCTGAGTTCATATCTCTACCTGACATAGACCTTGAAAAAATAAAAAAATAAAACACTCAGAAATGTATAAAGATTGATACTAAGAATTTTTTTTAGTAGACAAGAATCAGAATTAACACACACAGGAAAAACCTCACAGATATTGTGATAATGGCATTGGGTTGGATTAGTTTCAGCCCTATTTACTGGACAAACTCATTTTCATTATATTGATAACAATAAAAAACATTCTCATTTTCATTATTGTTATTGCAATAACGATAACAAAGATAAATGATAACAAAATCAATAATGATAATGACAGTCATTACTGATTTCATACTGATACTGGCCTACATGTAAACTACAAGTCTAGTAACTATATGAAGCAAACGGTTCAACATGTATGTAATGTTACAACTGAAAACTGTAAAACTCATATCAAGACTGTAAAACTGACCAAACTCCAGGAAGTAGGGACAGTTAAAAGATTGTGTATTGGCAACCCTTGCCAGACGGAACCCTATGGAGATGCAAATGGATCTTCATGTTTTCTTGGGTTGGCTACGTGAGGAAAGATACAGGCTCATGAGCGGGAAACCTGAGACAAAGAGACCATGAAAGGTACTTAAGCAAGGGCCATTAATCCAGCTTCACTATCGCTTGGCCAGAGCCATCTTGAGCACTCTCATCTGCATCCTGCATCTTGCCAGCAAACAAGGTTGGAAGACATGGACTGAGAGAGGGAACTTTGCTTTCTAGCAACTCTAAGATGGAAGACCCAGTCACTTCCATCAAGAACTGAGAAGAACTTATGGATCTTTGTAGGGTAAGATGCTTATTTAGGATCTTAACCAGTATAGGTTAGGAATACATTATATTTACCTTTGATTTCTAGTAACCACTCTGTATCAACAATCTTGTAATCAATAAACTTACTTCTTATCTTTATGAAGAAGTGCCTGTGTCTAACATTGGAACACAAGTGAGCAACAAGAGTTCTCAAGCTCTTGCGAACCCAGAGATTAAAGAGTCTGTAAACGGGAAGGATCAGACCCTTGGGTGACAAAGGGGTTGTCCCTGCAGCAGGCTTGGATCGGCCAGAGAGAAAAACTGATTCAAGTGGGGCTGTACGTGAGGGAAACTGAGTCACTCAAACCCGGTAAAGTGGGGGTGCGGACCTCCAACCCATGACAGTGGGACCCAACGAGAAGGGTCAAGCTCAGTTTGTGGACCAATGTGTAGAAAGTAGAGGAGCATAGCCAGGTGACTGGAATCTTCTGAGGGGAGTAAATCCCATACCTACAGAGACTGAAAGTCCCAGGACTCAGGAACTCAGCTCTGAGAGAGGGGAATAAGCAGATCCTTGAACATAGTGCGCTGCATTTGTTGTTTTAGTTTTAATTTTGGGCCAGGGACAGTAAACAAAATAGGGCTCCCAAAGCACTTTCATCACCTGAGAAGGTCAGAGCTGGGCAGGGAAGCCCAAAAGAGAGGTCTTGAAGCAGAAGGGAAAACTAAACAACAACTGAAGCAACTGATATGGGAGTTTGAAATGAGCATGAATGGAACGGATGGGAACGGAGCAGGGGCAGCAAAATCCCCTCCAAACCCCTCTCCATCCGACCAGCAACCAGGAGATGGAGATGCACTGGCAAACGTGCCTCAAAACCCCCTTCCAACTGACCAGCAACCAGGGGGACAAGGCTCAAATCCTGAACTTGAGATAGTCAGACTGAGAATGGAACAAGAGCTCAGACTGGAGAGAATGAAACAGGAGGAAAATGACAAAAAACGAAAACATCAACTCGCTCTCCTGAAAATACAGACAGATGCAGGAATCCAACCCACACTACCTTTGGAAGCAGCCAAGAAAAAGACAAAAGACAGCTGATCAGAGACTGTTCAGCACTTCTGCCCCTATATAAAGAAAGTGATTGCATGGATACATTTTTCCCAACTGCCCAGCACATATTTCAATGACAAAATATTCCATAGGACTTATGGATCAATCTGGTGATACCCAAAATCCCCGAGAAAGCAAGAGATGTGTACAACTTAAAACTGGAGGAAACTCAAGCACTGACTTTTAAGGAATTCAAAAAAGCAGTTCTTGAGGTGTACAAAATCATTCCAGAAACGTTTCACCTGAAACTACGGAACTTTAAGAAGGGAGATGGATGTCTTATGCAGATATGGGGAAAATGTTAAATCAGTATGGGGTGAAATGGTAAGATGCACAAGGGAAGGCTATGAAGGAGCAAGTAATGGGCCTTGTAATCCTTGAGCAATTCCTAAATAATTGTAGCCCTAATCTCAAATCACACTTGCTTAATCACAGGATCACGAATGTCAAACAGGCTGGGAGGAGGGCAGATGAGTATATTGCAAATGCTATCTCAGCTTATGGGGAAAGAAAGCCAAATAATGGTGAAAAGAAACCAAATAATGGGGAAAAATCCAAACAAGGGTTTTACCATAAGCAGAATGGGTACAAAAATCCACAATCTGAACAAGGAAACTTGACCCAGAACAACCAAATGAGAATGGTGGTGGGGGGAGACAGGGATCACCCAGACTCCAAAGAACACACACCTACTAATCCTCTAATAATGATTCAAAGCAGTGCTTTAACTGTAACCAAACAGGGCATATGGTATGAGACTGACACCAAAAAGGGAGTTTCGTGGCCCTAAACGAGAGTCTGAGGAGATTATTGGGACTGTCAGTGCGAAATTTGTGTCTGTACTTAAACCCGTTCCCAGAGGTGTTGATGATTGCTATATCATTCCTAACCCACCCACAGGAGATCAGTTGCTACGAAAACCTGCTAAGGTTAATGGGGTAAACTGTGTGGGGAGATTAGAGAATGGGGCACACATGGTTATGGTATGGGAGGACTTGATCCCCAAACATAAAATAAACACTCGTAGAAAGGTTGTGGTATCCCTAGCAACGGGAATCAAGGATATTTGGGAATAAAGGATATTTTTCCAACAGCAACTTTAGATTTACAATGCGAGGGGAGGGCTCAAAAGGACCCATCCAGGTCGCTGTACCCCCCAGAAAGGCACAAAATAAAATGTTGGTGGGGAATGCTATAAACAAATGGATGCTGGGATGGAGGATGGGAAAATCCCAATCCCAGTAACATGGGGAGCCAGAGAGCAACCCGGGAAGGGAGGGTAAGGGGCAACAAGACTCAGAGAGCCCTAAACAAGTTGCACCTCTACCCCTGGAACATGGGGAGACAGAGAGCAACCCTAGTGGAGGGGAAGGGTTACATGAAGGCATTACAGATCCTGCACCCCAATCTGTTAACTCCACCCAGGGGCAGAAAACCCCCAAAGAGGAGTCCCCAAACCAGCCAGAAGGCAGGGGAGGACAAGACTCGGGGAGTGAACTGCATGTCCCTGTCTCACATGGGGAACTGAAGGGAGTGGAGCAAATGGGTCAACTGATTCTGAAGCCCAGGACTTGGCACCCCACCTTACACAGGAGGGACCAAATTCTGCAGAATCAAACTGAGTAACCACCGTGGGGGGAGAGTTAGAGGCTGCAGACACCCCTACCCAACTGAGGGGGTTGCAGAATGGCCTGGAGGTTTGTTGTCCTACCTTAAAAGAAGGAGGGACACAGTTAACTGAACCCAAGGAGTTAAGCCGGAAGGTGGAAGATTCTACCTTAGGAGGAGGCGGGAATGTGCAGGAAACCTTTCCCAGGATGTGGGGGGGAATGAGGGGTATCTCTTCCCCAGGGATAAAAATGCACCACCCTGTAGTCCTAAAGGGGCAGGAGCATCAGTCTAAGAGTGAACTGTGCGCCTAAGAAGGAGCAGGGAAACGCTGCAGAAGTACAGACTGGAGGGGAGGAAATGGTTAAGAGGGTCCAGGCTCAAACCACTGCACTTGGTAAACTAAATCCTCAAGATTTTTGTATGGGGAGGTCTGAGGGGACACTTGGGGGTTCTCACACACATGTCACAAAGTCAGACTCCCAAGAAGGAGAAATAAATGATTATATGGACCCAGGGGATCCTGGAGGTACAAACAGGATCAAAGGAGGTACAAACAGACTCCCAAGAAGGAGAAATAAACGATTATATGGACCCAGGGGATCCTGGAGATACAAACTTGTGGGCAGGGCACAAGAGAGGCTTCTGACCATATCACCTTCACAAAAGCAGTTTTTGGCTAGGTGATTGATTTGAATGCAAAGACATCCACACACAGCACCACAGCCATGGGGGAAATGTGAATGCCAAACAACAACAGTCTACCCACTGGGAATTACAGCATTGCTCCTTATTAAAAGTGTTTTCAAATGCAGAGTTACACAGACAACACAAGGGGGGTGCTCAGTAGTGTTAAAGTTACCACACTTACTCCACACTCCCTCTTTTGTCTCCTAATAATACTTCTGATCTACAGTCTGGATAGCCCAGGTAAATCAGACAAAGGAGTTATGACATGGGGAAGAGAAATACAGTCAATAAGAAACAGATTGCCAAATAATCTGGAAACATGGCCACAGTTTGTAACTGAGGAACAAAGGTTGTTAACATGGTGTTCCCACCCATTTGGCACAGTCTTATGCAAACATCTACAGATGTACCTTGGAGGGTATGGGCCACAGGAACCCCACATGCAACACGGGGCAGAGGGACATAGACACCTCAGGGTGTAACCCCTACAAGAGAGTGAACCCAGAAACACTGAATCCTGAGGATCACTCCACTACGACATGGTGGAAAACACATGAACATGATAGTCCCACAGGGCTGACAGAGGGTTTGGAAAACCAAAGGTCTAACCCTAATAGGATTCAAACACATGGAAATGAGGTAGGGGGGTTAAATATCCCTACACACACCAGTAGGACACACCAGTTTAAGCACGTTACGGGACTCTGTCATGCCCACTGCACATGAAATCTTACAGAGGGGCTGTCACGGAGAAACATAGAGTCACACACGTGTGATACTGGTCTACATGTAAACTACAGGTCTAGTAACTATATGAAGCAAATGGTTCAATATGTATGCAATGTTACAATTGAAAACTGTAAAACTCGTATCAAGACTGTAACACTGACCAAACTCCAGGAAGTAGGAACAAGGCTGGAAGACATGGACTGAGAGAGGGGACTTTGCTTTCTAGCAACTCTAAGATGGAAGACCCAGTCGCTTACATCAAGGACTGAGAAGAGCTTATGGACCTTTGTAGGGTAAGATGCTTATTTAGGATCTCAACCAGTATAGGTTAGGAATACGTTATATCTATAGCTGGGATGCTATCCCCAAAGTCCCATTTATGTCCCTTCTATGCTCATCTGAGTGCCACCCCCTATGCCTGCCTCGAAGCCACTACTGATTGGTCCTGTAAAGGTAGAAGCATGCAGTAATTGGCCAGTGAATGTGTCTGTCAGTCTTTTGGGTTGCTCCACATCCTCCCTCCTATAGCCTCTCTCCCCCTGCCATGCCAGGTGCCTGCCTCTGACTGGCACTGCAACTGCTGCTATTTATCTGAATAATGGTCTTCAAGGGGACAACTACAATTGCTTATAAAATTGGGTCCCATTATCAAATTTTCTTGTAGTTTTGCAGAATTGAGATGGAATGTATGTGATACATTCCTGCCAAATATCTTGCAAACTGGATGAAATATACAAATGTTACAGCTGGAAATGTAATTTCAAGTTAATGTCTTATACCGCACAAGGGAATTCACAGAAGAGCAGGGACTCACCCGCCCCCCTTCATCCCCTGGTTCAGCATCAGGAGCCAGGCACACTAGTCTCTGTCCTGCTTAGAGTGCAGGGATCCCTGGCCACAGTGAGCGAGCGCCTGGCTCCTGGTGCTGATCCACAGGATGGGGGGGAAGTCCCTGTTCTTCTGTGAATTCTCTTGTGCGTTAGGGTGCCAAGGACAAATTCTTCCCCTTTGCTGGGATGGCTCTCTGCCTCATTGTAGCTGCTCTGCACTCCCAGTTCTCTGTATGCATCGATCACAGAGGGAAGAGGGAGGATCTGTCCATCCTTCTAACAGAGACAGCACTGAACAACCAACCCTCCCCCAGATGAATGGACCCCCCCGACCCGAGCAGGCTGCCCACTGCCTGCTAACCCCCTCCCAGGCTGTAGATCCAACCTGCATGGAATGTCATTTTGTTAGAAAATTCCCCCCCCCCACCTCTGTCTAGGCTTGGTACACTCTCCATTTTTTGTGAGAATGGAAGGAGCCACTCCAAGAAGAACTTTGTTTACAAGGCAGCAACATTTGCTGCGAAGGAGGGGACTTGGGGGGGGCTCTTACCCCACCCATGTAGCAGCACTGCAGGACTATAACTGAGCTGTTTAAAAAGGTGGTGCCGGTGGTGCAAGAGAAACTCATCCGGAACTCGGGAGTGGGGTTCCTGGCTCCCGCAGATGCCGCATATGCCTGGGGCCAGCCCTGATTGCTGCTGGCCCCCTCCCAGGGCAGGGCATGCTACTCAGAGTCACTCTAAGTTCATTCATTCAGTGATCTATTATTCAGCATCACAGTGTGTCAGGGACTCGCACTCAGTGGCAGAAGGCAGCATAAAACCGCTTGTGTTCACAAACTGCAGACATACCACATCTGCAGATGCTGGCAGCAGGTAATGCGGAATCACGGAAATATCGAGGGAATGTCAGCGGCAAGACACATTAAGTGCCAAGTTCTTGGAATGGAATGGCGGTGCGGTAACAGCTGCTGCCGCTTCAGCCCTAGTCTGGTACATGACCTTGTGCACCACATCTCAGTCAATTAATAATGCTTTGGACACAAAAATCTATTTGATTATGTGGCTTTTCATTACACCCCCAGTCCACTTACAAATTTCACATGGGCTATTTACAAAATGTCAGTTTCTCTCTCAAGGCATGGATTTTGTTTCTTATATGTACAATATTTAGCACAATTTGTTCTATTCCACCTCTTCTTATCATATTAGTACCGCTAAGAGTCCTGATTTGAAGGAGGCCCTTGATGTGTAAATGCTGCACATCAGTGGTATAATCCTAACTATCAAAGTGAAGGAGTAGCTCTCTTGATTGATGCCTCTCCAACCCAATGCCCCAAGTTGTGGCTCGCATGGTATGGCAAAATGTTCTTATTCTCTTGTAAACAGCTGATCAGTTCACTCACAGCACAGGCACTCCTGCTCCATGCCATATCAAGTGGGCATAGCTCACCAATGGCCTGCAAATCCCATCCTGCAGTGAAATGGGGCCAGTAACAAAACTGAATTCTGGCCCATTTTTTTCCCTCTACACTGCTGCTTTACATATATAAATTAAGGCTCAAACAAGATCGCACATTTGTGAGATACCTCATCAAAATCCTGGTTTATCTGGAATAAACCAAGATCTGGGACTGTTTTGCCAAGTTTTTGGTGAGAATTTATTTTTACATTGCTCATGCGCAAAATGGCATGAGGCCATTTGCGCATGTGCAATCTGCTATCCTTAACAAAATTGGCAGTAATACTATTGCCACAATTTTCATTAAAAGCAGTGGCCATTTTGCACATACAGAAAAAATCCTGGAGTCATTTTTCGCATGTGTAGTGATTTTTAAAGAATGTTTGTTTGCTTGATTTATTATCTTGCCAAGAACTCTTAATGGGACCAAGTGTAACCCTGTCAATTCTGGCAGGGTGAGGATTAGCACCTCAGTTCTTATCTGCATGAGCCTCTATCCTCTAAGCCAAAAGACCCGAGTCTTTCAGCTCTGAGAATAGCAGGCTCATGAACCTGTGAGTCACCATTCACACCACTAGAGGGGGCCTCTGTGCAACCCTCTCTGGGACTACACACTCCCCCCAGCAGAGGAGGCATGACCCTGAGCTTCATAGGTTCACCCAGTTCAAGTCCCATCTGGGGTGCCAATTCTTTGTAACCTTTGCTTAGGATTCTTAGACCTGTGCTGTCCCTATGACCAGCAAATAATCCCCACCCTGCTAGAATTGACAGAGTTACACAAGATCTTCACAAGATCTCATTCCCAATACCTGAAATAAGAAAGAAAAGAAAAAATGGGCTGCTTGTCCAGCCCTAATATAAATAGTAATAGAAATTCCCTCTCCTCCAACAATTAAACCTAAATAGACAAGACAGAAAAAGATGTGTGAGAAAGGGATTACAGGATTCATCACAATCTATTGATGGACCTGAAAAAGTAACTTGTTCAGGAACATCCTCAAGGTCACATGGGAATTCTGTAGCATGAAATGAATTAATGTTTCCTGAAACTTAGGCCACTTTCACACACACACACACACACACACATGCACACACACACACACACACACGTGCATATTCTGGCTGTGGGGGGGATTTGCCAGCCAGAATATGTGAGGGGATCGGCTGGTCTGAAAGCTCCTCTCACTGCACAGCTTTGCTTGCAGACATGGGTATGGATGCAGAGTAGGAAACTGAGCTCTGCATCCATGCGCATGTTTGCTGGCAAAGCCACACGGGGGGTGGGGCTTTCAGACCGGCCAATCCCAGTGCATATTCTGGCTGCACATTCCCCCCCCCC
>QEPC01013421.1:609748-620096 GCA_003113815.1 Sphenodon punctatus
CATATTTGCAGATTTATTTTCCAAGATAGAATAGATATTGCTTTACATCCTAAATTCCTACCTAAGATAGTATAAGTAAGACAGTTGTGAGAATGTGGCACTTTTTACACAGGCCTCTCCCACCCATGAACACGCAGATTTCTGTGTGTTCATGGGTGGGGGAGCCCCGTGTGAACGATGTCAGAGAAAGGTGCTGGGTTCAAAGGACCACTGGTCTGACCCAGTATCGCACTACTTATGTTCTTAAAAGCAGTGATTTACAGGCACAGATATATCATGTTGGAAAACTAAAAAATCAGGACAGAACTTTTTAAAAAAGAAACCAAGGTAACTGGCATTTGATTTTCTGAGATCAGAAGTTGACTTACCAGGACCAGAAGTACACTTTCCTGGACAAAAAGTAAAAAAAGAGGCATTGTAAGTCAACATTCTGATGCCAGAAGTTGACATGCTGGGACACTGGGTACTTGAATTGGATCATAATCGGGTATCAATCAGTAACCAGTTATCAGGTTGATCCAGGCACCAGAGGATTCTTTTTGCGTGCTCTTTTTTTAAAGGAGAGATAGATATTAGAGGCTTATGGTGTGTATAGAAACCTGTTTATTTACAGATTTACAAGTTTAGGAGGAGTGGATGGGAGAAGCTCCTGCATGTGCTTCTTCAGACAGCACACCACTGGACCCCCCCCCCGCCCCAAAGTTGATCATTCTTGGAGTTTCCCAAAAGGCTCTCTGACTTGCCCCCAAGACTTCCAGCTTGCTCAGCAAAGGTCGAGCTCACCTCTCCCCAAACTGCCCCCGAACTAGCCAAATTGTATTCCTCTGTTGCTCCTGCAACACCTACCCTTTGTCTCTAGCAATCTACCCAAACTAAAGGATGGAGATGGTCATCCATGATCCACCTGTACAGGTTTACCAGAGAGGGCTCCATTTTCAGGAAGACTGAGCACCAAAGCGTACCATCCTAAGGGTCATAAAAGGAGCAAAAGTGAATCCAGAAAAGAAAACTCCTCTGAGACATCAAGGATGGCTGTGACGATGGTGTGTGACTGGGAGGGATCAGGGTGACAGGCAAAGGTGTAAAATTCACTTTTATTTTCACTGTAATTATGCTGGCTGCTAAAAAAGGAATTTATAGACCATAATCATAAACCACCACAGCACTGAGGTGCCATCAGATGCAAATGAACAAAGGTGGCTTCTGCCAATGATGTTGTTAATAGAGTGCAAAAGGTGAACAGGCAGAACCCAACCCCTCTCCCCCCCCTCAAAAAAACCCCAACCAACCCCCCCCCCCCCAAAAAAACAACAACCCCAAACCACCCAAGTTTGGAAAGGCTATAAACCTTTGTGTTTGAGACATCTCAGCACCTGTCTCTTATACACATCTAGATGTGTATAAGAGACAGCAAAAAAACAACAACCCCACAACATTCCACTGAGTATGTAAGAATATTAAGGGTTACAGTCTCAGGGTCTTTTCTTTTTGAGCATTATTACTCCATGAGTTGTTGCTGTCATCACCACTTTCATCTGAGATAGCAACATCCAATCTAGTGGGTTGCCCAAAGTAAGTGGTGTAGGAATGCAGGTTGTTTCCATCGGTGTCTCCTGCACTGTTTTTGTCTGAACCCTGCCTGATCTCATCTTTCATAACAATCTGCAAATTGCCTTGTTATGCTGCATTTCCGCATAAGCAGCAAAAAATAATCCACTGTAATCTCAAAATATGGGTATCTAGTTCTTGGGACTCCATCTTGCAAAACCTAGCAGTCAATTCAAGGTTTACGCACCTAGTGTGTACTACATGCATCTCTTACACGAACAACACTTACGCATGCTGAGCATCCAGTGCATGCAATATACGCAGATGTGCACCATGGATCTGCATTGCATGCTTACTGGGTGTTTTCACACAGACAGCTCCCACAACTCTGATCTGCCTCACCAGTAGGCAGGCCATCCAAATAAAGGCAGCCTGCCAGATGTGCAGGTGGAGCAGAGGCAGGGCAGACTGTCCCTATTATGGGACAGCCCTGCCAGTTGTACTCTGGAACATCCAGGAGCACCATGGGAAGCATGAGGTTGGGGCACTGGTCAGAGGCAGGGCTGCTGTGTGTCTGCTCAGCTGTTGGCTGCTGCAGGCCACTCCCAGGAGGGGGTTGCCCTGGGAAACACCATAGCATTGGGTGAAAACAGACACGACGCTAACCACCCTTTAACCACCCTTGGTGGTTATTTATGCATGTTGCAGGGCTGTCACTGTATTGGTGGCCTATGCAGCCCTGAAACATGCATAAATGACCACCAAGGGTGGTTAAAGGGTGGTTAGTGGCATGTCTGTTTTCATCCATTGTGGACACTCTAGTCTGCAACTTTATGGTGTGGGGGAGAGGCGTTACATNCACGACGCTAACCACCCTTTAACCACCCTTGGTGGTTATTTATGCATGTTGCAGGGCTGTATTGGTGCCCTATGCAGTCCTGCAACATGCATAAATGACCACGAAGGGTGGTTAAAGGGTGGTTAGTGGCATGTCTGTTTTCATCCATTGTGGACACTCTAGTCTGCAACTTTATGGTGTGGGGGAGAGGCGTTACATGGGCCAAGACAGCCGGGTGGTCACTTAAACCCGACCTGGGCAGAGCTGCTAGCAGACAGATGTGAAGATGCACCCCGGGACCTGCTTCCTGGATGAGCACCCCCTGCGTCTGTGTTAAAAAACCCAATGTGCATGCCTGTACATACAGACCATGGACTGCCCCCCTAGTATTTGATTTTCAGAGGTGCTTAGCATCTGCACTTCCCGTAAGTACAGTACTAAGCTTTTTTAAAAAACAAAACAAAAATGAGACTGTTGACATCATAATTTGGTCACCCAAGTCAGGCATCCAAAATAAAAGGCTACTTTTGAATATTGGTATTTTGCTTCTTTCAACCGCTTTCTCTGCTTGTGGCTTGCATATATGTATTTTGCAGTCCTGAACCAACATCACAAGAGCCTATTCTGTACTTTAATGTGCTTCCTTCCCTACAACCATCATCAGTCCAACACCATTTTAAAAAGGCAATACAGCATTAGAGGAGAAGCTTATTGAAATGACATCAATGTGAGATTGGACAATTTAAAGGGAAAGGTGTATTTACGTTTTTCATAGGGCTTGCACAATTGGAAGTTTTCTAAAGAAGTGTTTACTAACAGGAGAGAACCACGGGAGTTTTGTTCTAAGCTCGTATATCTCAAAACCTTTACGCAACTCCATCAAATAGCATAGTACATAAAGATTACAAGATCACTTTAAGCCTGCTTCAAACATCCTTACAAAATTGAACTTTTTCAAAGATAGAAGGATAAGTGTAGGGAAAAGAAAAGAAACCCTAAAATACAGGGCCTGGCTTAGTGGCACTGATGATGAGGAAAATGTGTGTGCAACAATCTTCATGTGTGGATGGAAAAGAAAAGAAAGTCAACACATATCTCCCGATGTCCTTGAACATCAGAGGTGAGATTGGCATTCATTTCATCTTGAAACCAGGAAAAGAGAGAAAGAGAGAGACCATTCACTGCAAGAGAGTTTGCTCAAGCAAAACTATTGAAAGGAACTTTGAGGTTTGTTCTGTGGGCTGTGAAAACTGGTCAAAGAAAACTCAACCTCTAATTTAAAAACCGTTGAGCAAGCACACTCGCACTCTGCAATCATTTGCAGGAAAGGATTTGGGGATTTTATAGCCATTTTCCTGGAGAAAAAAAGACTCACTTCTTATAGCTGAACACTTTCCCCTCCACAGGTAAATATGAGTACTAGACACCAGCACCTTAAATGCATAGAGAGAGCTATTTTTCTTACTGCTAAAAGACCTGGTCCTAATAGGCGGTCGTTTTTTTATGCCTCATATTTATGGGATTGCAGTTAGTTTCAGTGCTCTTGGCAAAGAAAACAATTTTCGGACTAATTTTGTTAATGCTACATTTTATTTACCCACTTTTGTCTCAAAGTATGCAGTTTCATGACAATTCCTTTCTGTTGCTTTTTAAAAAAAAAAAAACAATTTGCCTAGGAGCTCATATACACTTATGAACCCTTGATCTCTTCTCTGTAAATCCTTATTTTCCTAATTAAATGAAAATATATTATAACCAAGGCTACATTTTCACTTTGATGACTATGTAACAAGAAGCAAAAGAGAGGAACATATTGTTATTGATCATTTCCAGACAGAAGCAAAAATCGCTTATCAAACTGATAGAAACCTAAAGTGCTTTATGTTAGTGTTGAACTGCAAATCAGACAGTTCTATAGATTATGGAGAAATTGAAAAAGAATGAAGCTGACACAAGAGAAAAGATAAGGGAGATGAAGATATTGTGACTATGATGAGTCCCACATATGGTGGTCCTGGGCCACAACAGGCCACTATCACATCTGGTTTTACCCTTTGTGGCTGGTGGCTTCTCTCCGCATTGCAAGGGAGCGAGGGGAGCCATGAAGACACAGAAGACTTTGTGTGAAGGAAAATATTCCAAACACATGGAGACTACGCATTCCATCCAGTCTGTGGTGGACTCCATCAATGCACTAAATGACCCAATGAGTGTGAAATCAAAATAGTTCTTACAATCACAAATGAATCTCACGGAAAAAATATTTTTGGATACTATCACCCTATTGCAGAAATATCTTCCTGCAAATGACCACACTATTTCAGATCTCTGAGTCCTAGTTCTGAAATGGAACCTGTGCCTTTAAAACACAAATTAAAATTCCTAAATCTACTTACCAAGAAGAATGGAGTGAACAGAGATGCTGCCTTCATGACTTGCACCACAGTAGCCCACAACCCACTATTTCTTTAGCCTCTGCATTCTTACAACAATTTAATATCATAATTGACCCGTAGTCAAACCTCACCTCCTTGTAGTTAGCTCAGGCTGAGAAGATATTACTTTTTCATTCCTTGAGAAGAGCTCTGTGAAGCTCAAAAGCTGGAAATCATCTTTCAGCATAAATTTCTCCAATTAAAGATATGATCTTACTTACTTTTTTCTCTTGTGTCTGTGAATAAGTTGAAAAAATTAAAACTGAAATTTGGCCAATATCCTATTTTTTCTCTTTGTGATACCTCAACAAGGCCTAACTGACTTAAGTGGCCTGGGAAAGAAACGATGCAAGTTACCTGATAAGTTTCCTGAATCCTCCCATTTAACAACAGTAAAATTGCAAGAGCACACCTTCCCCTTTTTTTGATCATAGTCCCTCCAGCCAAGGAGTCGAGCAATACGGGGTAATAACACTAATGGGCTGGTCGTGAGTGGTAGCAAACACACAGCACAATTCTACACCATTCAAGCGGATGACTCAGCTTTCATTTACTTTAATGGTGAAGGACTGCACCCACAGTTTGCAAGCAGTCCAAAGTTTTGTAGTGTTAACTGAATAATTTCAAACAAGCAGGTTAAAGAAAATTCTCTTCCACCCCTCCTCAGAGAGGAGGCTATTTGTCCCTGCTCCCTCTATTAGGGAGGAAGGAGCAGGCTGCAGAGTGGGCGCCTGCTAGAAAGGGGGGGGGGTTGCTAGGCAACCCCTACAGACAGTGGCACAAGAGAAAGCTTCTTGAGGCAGGGCTTCTGTGGTGTTGTTTTGGGTAAAAACAGACATGCAGGTGGAGCGTCGGCTCCCTGTCATGGGGCAAGATACAGTGGCCACCTCTCTCTGGGTCGGGGAGGGGCACTGAACTAATGTGTCCATTAATGGAGAGCCATCCCCTTGGGGATAGTGAAGAACTCAACAAATGTGTGGGCAGGCAGCTCCAGCTGGCTACCAGCACCTCTCCCCTCACCATGACAGACAGCCATGGCAGGACTGAACAAACGTTAGCCCGCATTGGCCTGCGTTGAATCCCCTGGCCTTGGCTGCATTCTCAAACATTTTCCAAGGACACCCCAGGGGAGTCCCAGGCCAACATGTGGCACCACATAAACACATGTGCCAGTGGGTCCTGGGCCACAACAGGCCACCATCACATCTGTTTTTACCCTTTGTGGCTGGTGGCTTCTCTCCGCATTGCAAGGGAGCGAGGGCAGCCATGAAGACACAGAAGCTCCCAGCAACCTGCCCATTATGCAGTTGCTGATTGAGAACTGTTCACCGTGTTGGGGCTGGGAAGGAATTTTTACTAGGGACTCTAATTGGGCCCAAGTAACTGGTTTTTTTGGCTTTCACACAGTACTTACATTCAATTGGCTGGGCAGTTGGACTGGGTGGCTAATTAGCTGATAATACTTTTCACACTCTTTGCAGGGTCCAGATGATAGTTTGAGGCTATTGGGTGTGTGTGTGTGTGTGTGGGGGGGGTGTTTGAGGTAATCAGAAGCATCTTCTTATGAGATGGGAGTAGGGGTACACACATGGGCAGTGGACAACCTAGTTCCTTGGCCATCATGAGGGGGGGAGGAGCTAAGGGGAGCAACCAATCCATTTGAGGACAATCATGGTTCCAGAGGATGTCAGGTGATCCTCCCCCTTTGTTTCTGACCCAGGGCTGGACATAGGGCAGGGAACCTAGGCAGCACATTTGTACAGGCAGTAAAAAGCACACACACACCCCCAAGCCACCACTGCCACCCACTGCAGCAGCTGCCTACATAGAATCAGTTCAGCTGTGTAGATGCCTGTGGCAGGCAGCTTCCCTGTGTGTGCCTCAGGCATGTGAACACCATCCCCCACCACATTTGTTCTCTGTGCAGACTCCCCGGCCTGCCTCCAGCCTACCCAAACCATTCCCGCAACCCTCTTGGCTTGCCTACCCACAGCCAGCCCAAGCCCGAGTCAAGCCCCTAGCTCTGCCTCCACCCCATCCCATCCCAGCCCCACCCCAAGCCCCCAGTCCCCCCAGCCCCACCTCAGCCAGGGGCTGGTGCCCGGGGTGCCCAGCTGGGCTTCTGGGCAGCAGCTGAATCTACAGTAAGAAGAAGTGGGGTTCAAGCTTACCCCTTTTCTGTACTAGCTATTCCCACTTTTGGCAAAGTAGGATTTATTATTTTATGTTTTTTCTATTTATTTTAAATTATTTTTTATTTTATTTTTCCCCCTCCCAAGGAGGGAGCCTGGCATGGGTTGGGGAGGGGAATGCCCTGGGGGACGTGGATTGAGAGGCAGTAGACTCAGAAGTGCCTTGGTCAGAAAAAATCCTATGTCTGGCCTTGTTCTGACCCCATCCCCCCATAGGGGGATTTGGCACAAGTACCCCAACCCAACCAGGGGGAACTCGGGAAAAGGGTATGAGGTTATTTAATTCTTTGCATGGCAGGGAGGAGGATGCTACCTGAGCAGCACCTCAAGTATCTCCTGCTAAGAGTTGCGATAAGAGTTACAGTAAGGTTATTCAGATGGGACCCCAGTTTAATGGGGGGGGCAGGCAGCCCCTCTCCCCCCCCAAAAAAAGTTGTAGTGATTAATAAAGAGTCTAGACTTTTGAATCCATGTTGTGGCCTCCTTCTGTGATGTGGTGAAATTAAATTAAATTAAATTAAATTAAATTAAATTAAATTAAATTAAATTAAATTAATGTCTTCTCAGAAAAATATAATTCATTGACTAATATGGAAAAATGGATCACCAATCTCTATCCAGTTTTATATGAAATTCCAAGGGTCTGTAACATCCCAAACTGTGACAAATATAAAGTTCCTACACAGTCTCTGATTTTTTACAATATCTATTTGTGATTTGTGCACTTGGCCTCTGTTGAAAAACCAAGTGGCTAAATAATTGTTTTTTAATTAGATGGTAGTAAACTGCTGCAACTGTTTCACATAGCACTAATTACATGCCCCTTTATATAACTGCCTAAGGCCTTTAAGAAAAGGCAGTGATGAGGGCCTGCAGTTTTGTCCACTTAAGCAAACCAGTCCAATTTAAGTGTTTGAAGGAAGAACAGAACACTGTTGTAAAGATGAAAGGAAGTGCCATTTTTAAAGAGATTGATTGGGTCAATGTAATGGTGAAAGAGAAAGAAAGATCCAAACAAGATGTTCCAATTATTTTATCTTCTCTTTGATTGTGAGGAATCAGATATCAATTGAAAGCCCTTGAACTTTGTGCTTCAAACAGGGTAGAAGTATACAACTCTGTGTAAATTTGCTAATATCCAACTAGAAAACTGCACTTTCAAAGTAAGAGAAAGTCAGATCTATTGAGTCATTGCTGCCTCATTCTGTAACAGAAAAGTAAAGTCAACTATCCAGATTTTCCAATGTATAACTAGTGTCTTCTAAACAACTCAATTTGACATTGACAGATTACAAGAAATGTAATAGTTTGAGACAAAGTAAGGGAAGACTAACTGTACTGAGTGAAATTTTACAGTTTTCAAGTTTCTTCATATTTTATATTTTGTAATTCAAAACATGAAATTGCTTTATATTACCCAGCCATTTATGCTGAGTGCCTCACTAAAGTCTTGAGAGCTTTGAGTTGCTATAAATTTATATTGGTATAATTGGTACGAATGTCTGAGTTTTGTAATTGTGTAATTGCTTTGGGACTTTGGGATGGCTATTAGACTCCCTTTACAATATAGGTGTTCGAGATTTGTGGGAAATAAAAAATATGCCAAAAATGACCTCTATAGAGAATCCAGTTCTCTACAATATTTGCTTTTCTAGTCACACCCTGTTATCCATTGTGTTATCCTATGTCCTAAATGTGAATAAGCCAACTTCTGTTTTAAATGTCTTTATGGTTCATATCACAAATATCTTTTTAAAAAAACCCACACACACACAACCTTTTTTTAATGACTCACATCCCTCCAATCATGCTACTCCACCCACGTTCTAATAAAAAAACAAACATTCCTGGGGTGCCCTTTTCTCAGAGGATTTAAGTTCAGAATCACCACCCTGAGCTTAAAAATTAAGAGGAAGAGGAGTGGGGAAGGACACCCCTGAGTTTGAGAAGTCAGGGATAGTCCTCTCTTTTTTTGCATCATTTCTGGCATGCAGAAATACTTCCAGCCCTAGAGATCTCTTGTTGTCTTGTATAGCTAGTACAGAAGAGGGGATAAATTTGAACCCCACTTCTTCTGACTATGGATTCAGTTAGAATGCCTACCTGTTTTCTTTTCAGACAATTTTCTATTCTTGGATGTAAGGAACCAAGAGCTGTTACCTCTGCTAAAGACACTGACAAAGAATTGACACAAGGTTAGTGAGGAATAGGATACAGAACTCAGCACAGTGGCCTCGAAACACATCCAACGATCCACACAGTTAAGGGTGCAACAAGACAGTAAAGTGGCCATACACCCCGATCAAGTAGTCCAGTCCCCACAGGGTGTCACTTCACTGACCCTGAAATGGGCAGAATACACCCATTGTATTTGATGGGCGTATTTTATACACTTCAGGGGTACAGTACAAGAAGTTATTGTGACACCAGACTGTTAAGGCAAAAAATTGCCCATGCTTGGAAGGCAAGAAACTGGTGGGAGGATATTTGTCCCTCCCCATCATAAAAAGGGAGAGTTTTTCCTTGCACCAGTCAGCTTTGGGCAACGATCCACTCTTGATAGGAAAAGGAATTACAAAGATTGACAGAACCTTGCCCACACCAGTCCTCAGCAGTGAGTGTCCCCTTAGCACCAGATGGCTGGGGGCAATGATTGTTCCAAGCCTGTAAAGGGCTATGTCGATGAAAGAGCAGACTGGGCATTAGTTAACTGCACCATCTCACACAGGGCAGTCCCCAGTGTGGCAACTGTGTTGAAGAACTGACCTCCCCATAGTACCTGCAAGAATACCATTCAGTAGGCCTTCCGGTCGGCCGGGCACACCCAAGCAACGATGGGGAGGGCATTCTCGGTGGCCATGCCTTGGCTGTGGAATTCCCTCATGATAGAGGCCCGCTTGGCCCTGGACTTCCCCTCTTTCCAAAGACAGTGTAATACCTGTCTGTTCCACCAGGCCTTTGGGGAGAGAGATGGGTAGGGGGTAGGGGAGGAGTTTTGGACTGCTTTTTAGTAAATTTTATGTTTTTAAATATCTAACTGTAATTTTAACTGTTGATTTTATTGTGATTTTTCTAAAATGTGAGCTGCACTGAGCTGCTATTGATCAGGAGGATGCAGCATAAAATTTCATCAAATAAAATAAATAAATAAATAAATAAATAATAAATAAATAAATCTCACGCACCCCCTCCTTCTCCCTCTTCCATCACCAGCGGCCTTTTTCCAGCCAACCTACCCCTTATTCTCACCCACGCCCATCCCCCTTCCCCACCCTCATCCCCCCTTACCCATTCCCCCTAGGCCCAAACCCTCGACACCCAGGTGTTCCACAGAC
>QEPC01013421.1:623138-636469 GCA_003113815.1 Sphenodon punctatus
CCTGAATGTTTGTTTGTCTTCTCCCATGTCTCTCCCGCTGTCCCCTCTCCCTGTCTCCCCCTCCTTGTCTTTTAGATTGTAAGCCACAGGCAGGGACCGCATCTGATTGTATGTTCTGTACAGCGCCAGGTTGCAACTGGCACTTTATAAATGTTTAATAATAATAATAATAATAATAAAGCAAGGGGCTACATGCCATTTGCGCTTATCAACAAAAATGGGCAATTCATCAGAAGTCCATACACATACACACACACACACCCCTCAGCTGAAATAGATAATGGACTGTACCTCAACACCCACATTCCCGATAGGGGTCGATGTTCAACAACTTGGAATGCTCAAGGCAGGATGTCTGGGTTGTTCAGCAGAATCAGTGGTGGGGTGACTCATAGCCTCCAGCAACCCCATCCCCACAGATGTCATCCCTGGACAAAAGTTTGGACACCGAGCAGAGTAAGGGCACATCAGTTTAGTCCTGATACAGCCTGGCAGGAAATGAGCAATGATGTAGAGCTTGCACAAAACACTGTACAATATCACTGCAGCCTAAATGGTCGTTTCTCAGGAACTGTTGTGTAGGCATAGGTCACATGACAATTACCCCTATTCCTTACAGTACCAACACCCACAAGTGCCAAACAATAACAAAGCAGCAGATCAGGTCCCATTCTCCTTAAGGATTAAAGTGGGGCTGGAGGTCAGGCCTGTCATCACATGGTAGCTTTACAGACCCCCGAGGGAAGTCTTCTCTCATAAATATTACACTGTGACATCTTACAGGTATCACTACCCATACAAGCATGCACTGGTACTGCAACAGCATAGCTTGGTCTCACCAGATAGGGCTCCATGCAATAAGGATGCCGTGATGTTGATTGAGAAAGATACCTTCTAGCTCTGAGATTCTATGATTCTATGAGAAGCAAGGGCTTGAAGGTCTTATGTCCGAATCAACAGGGTTTATTCGTTTCCAAGGGAAGAGGCAAGTGTACCCTAGTTTGGACCAGACAGGGGACTATTAGGCAAATAAGTAACAGCTAGCTTGGCAGTTACATAATGAATTCACAAGACAGTTAATCCGGAATTCTTGGCTTACACTGTTGTTTATCATGAGCTTCTTAAACAGGGTCAAATCCTCCCCCTGCCCACTTTGGTGAAGTGGAGGGATTGGCTTCCCGACAACACACCACCACCAATTGGTCACAGGTATACGGCACCTACCCATAGGTCCCAAGGGTGGTTGAAGCCTCACCATTCCAGCAGGTAGTGAGCACACCCAGGTGACCGTCAGGTCAGGTGTGCCCTGAGGAGGCCACCTATTCTGCACTTCCCTTCATAACTCAACCAGCAGATGACATCCCCCCGCCCCCACCCCAATGGACATGCATCAAGGCCAATCAGACTGAACATTATACCAGGTTTTTGCAGACACCTAAGCTGTCACTGGACACCAATGACAGTTCACCAGTGGTAGCTCTCTAGGCAGCAGAGCTGGGGGCAATCCCCCACACCCCAGGAACCCTGGGCAGTATTTTGGAAGGGCAATCTGACTTTGCCTTCCTCAAAATATGTTAAGCCCCGGGGACTACAAGGTGAACCAGTGAGGGGGTACCGGCAGTGCCCATTCATTCCCAAGCATGACATGCACCTAGTCGGCTTTCTAGGTCATTTCTAACTGTGGCCCACCAGATCCATGATTGGTGGTAGCAAAAGCATATTCATTCCATCCCTTGGTCCTGTTTATGTTATAGGAATGGCTACTCAGCATCAGTGTAAGCAAAGGATAGCCGTTATCAGCATTGGCCTCGGCAATGTCACATGGAAGCTAGTTGAGCAGGTGTTAGCAGAAGCCTGGACCGGCCCCAGGCATGTGTCACATGTGCAGCTGCACATGGCCCCGCAGCCAGCTGGGGCCCTGTGTTTGCCTGGCTGGGTGGAAGGATGAAGCCAGCTTCTCCCCCAATAAGTTCTTCTGCCTCCCCTCCCTGGCTCTGGTCCCCATCCCTCACCTGCCTCTGCCTGCTAGTAGTGCTGCAGCAGCAGCGGGAAACAGGACACCAATTGGACTGGAAGATAAAGCTGTTTGTTTACAAACAACTCCTCCCCATACGAGTAATCAGAAGGTTGTTATCGTGTAAAGAAGGTTCTTCGAGATTGCTCCAAACATTTTTACAACTGGGTTTTATAATTTCATTTCATTTTAATAACCTTTTGCGTAGCCAAGATTGGGTATTGCAAAACACTTAAAATGAAAGAAAACAAATCAAATTAAATGCTAAAAACCAGATCCTATGCAGGATAACACAATATCAATAACCATAGAACTTTCAGCATATAAATAAATAACCTTAATGCAAAAGTAATAAAAAGTGTTCTGAATGTAACCATTTTAAAACCAGTTCCAGATGTATTCATTATCCAACCCATGATTGAATATTTAGCAAAGATTTACCTTGATCTCCAGTTTCTTTCTATAGACATACATAAAAATTTTAGCAATTTTACCCATCGCATACCGTGAACGATCACCCAGCAAAAAACTGACATAAAATTCATAAGATCTACCCGGGAAGGGAATAACAAAAAGGTGCAATATATTTACTACGGGCAGCTGTATAAAACTCACAATCTAGGAGGATATGTTTCGTTGTATCAATTTGATTCAAATTACAAGGGCACAATCTCTCAGCTAATGGAATGCCCTTATATCTACCCTCGACCAAGAACGATGGGAAGACATTGAGTCTGGCTAGGAAGAAAAGTCTTCTTTGGTTTTTCGTTAATAAATTGTCCAAAAATGGCACGGAGCACCAGTTTCATTTCTAATCAGCAAATAACTGCCCAGGGCTCTACTTTCACTAATTATCATCTGGATTTCTTGGCTGGTAATATCTGCCAGCCAGCACTTTAACATATTTTTAGCACCCTTGTATCCTAGTGGTCAAAACCCAGATATTTTATTTTGTTCTCCATGAAAGAAGACCATACGTTTGGGTGCTTATCTGCTTTTACCGGTAGGGATAGTGGGGACACCAAGTTGAAAAATAACCTCAACCATTAATTAATTGCATCCACCCAAACCCTCTCATAGATAGGCCATAATCCACACTCGAGGCAGAGGGCCACATTACTTATTCCCGCTGGAGCTGATAGAAGTGCCCTTACAAAATTGGACTGAAGTTTTTCCAACTTCTTTATTCTGTCCAGTGCCCATATAAAAGCCCTGTAAAGGATTTGGGGAATATTCTTAAGGCAAAAAACTTTAATCGCAGGATTTACCAGTGAACCCCCTCTAGACTTAAAAAAAGAGACTATTGATTTATTTAGTTGTCTTGCTTTTGCCAGGCATGCTTGCATCTGAAGAGACCATCCTCCATTTTCTTGTAAAAGTAATCCCAAGTACCGCATTATCTCTCTCTTACCTATAAACCATCTGTATACCTTTTTCTTCTGGGAGAACACCACCACATTGGTTTTAGAATAATTAATTTCCAAAAGATTTTGGGCACAGTATCTCCCGAAGGAGTCAAGGAGTTTCCTCAGTCCCACCTGGGTCTTGGAAAGAAGTACCACATCATCTGCGTATAGGAGGCAAGGGACACTTACGTTCCCCAATTGGGGGCATGAAACATCTGATCAGATAACTCTTCAATAAGGTTGTTTAAATAGAAATTAAACAGAGTCAGGGCCAACACACATCCCTGTTTGCCCCCTTGGCTTGTTTTAATGCATTCCGTTAAGGCTCCACGCAGACTTAATCTCACCCTTATGGATGAATTTCTATGTAACCTGAAAATCAGATAAAGTAATCGCCTATCAATATCGGTTGCTTGCTGTTTTTGCCACAATCGCTCCCTACACACAAGGGCGAAAGCTGCCCTGAGATCTACGAAGGTTGCAAACAAAGCCTTCGCAGAATCCGTATACGTCTGCACTAGATGTGCAAGCACAAAACTGTGGTCACTAGTAGATCGTCCTTTTCTGAATCCTATCTGTTCTTTGACCAGGATTCCACTACTCTCCAGTCAGTCATCAAGTCTCAAAAGTAAGTACTTAGCATATAATTTGTTGACTATGATAAGTAAGCTGATGGGTCTATTATTCTTTGGGTCCTCTGGACTGGCCTTCTTATATATTGGTACCACTATTGCCTGGCTCCAATTCTCAGGAATATTACCAGAGGCATTGATCCCGTTAAATAGGACTGCCAGCACAGGAGCCCACCATCCTTTCCCAGCTTTCAACGATTCTGCTGGTATAAAGTCAGCTCCTGAGGCTTTACCATTCCTCAGGCTGTCTATAAGCTCTGATATTTGCTCCAGGTCCGCAGGTTCCCACTCCTGCGACAATGGCATAAGCACAGGCTGTATAATCCCAGACTCCCTGAGAGCTTACAGCTTCTCAAAATGTAGTTTCCAAACTGCCGCCATCACACTAACTCCATTTGAGAGCTCTCACCTGCCCTATTCCCCTTACTAACTTCCAAAATTTCTGTGAGTTAGGATCTTTATCTGTCTTGTCCAAAGATTTCCAGAACAGCCTATAGTATTCAGCTTTCTTTGTCCTCAGTAGGGCTCTATAATTTCTCCTACTGGTCGTTAATTTTTTTAAATAGTGTTTACAGGCCAAAGCCCTATATTTCCGATACTGGGCCCTCAATTTATTCCTCTCAATAAGACATCTCCTATCAAACCAATCAGGCTCCTGACTTACACCATCCTTAAGATGGGCGAAGCCCACATTTTCTCTTGTTAAAAATGGAATCAGCCATTCTATTAACTCCTTATACATATCCATCAACACACTTCCTATTTTAGCATTTTAGCATTTAGTATTCCATTTAGATACTGCCTACCCGGTTGCGACTCCAGGTGGAGATACTGCCTATCCGGTTGCGACTCCAGGTGGAGAATCATATCATTCTCCAGTGCCCTATCCCATAATTTCCTAGTGAGACCCTGCTCCTTATTCAGTTTAACTACAATTGGGCTATTATCCTTAACTAAGAGAGGATCCTCAAGAAAGATAATTAATGGAAGATGGTCACTTTCCAGGCAAAACCCCTCCGAAAAGGTTTTAACCAAAGGAATTAGTTTTGGCGAGACTATTGCATAATCGATTGTACTATGACCCCTAGTAGATACATAAGTAAAACTTCCAGGTCTGTCATTCCAGCCATGCCCATTTAAAAGATATAAATCTAACTAGTATAATAAATTCAATAATAGGGGGCCATTAGAATTTATTCCTGTGTCTTTAACTAATCATGGCATCAATGGGGAAGCATCCTTGTCTAACCAAAAACCTTGCTCCTGGAATATTGCCAGATCATCTACACCTATTCAGGCAATAAAGTTGCCTGCCACTAATATTCCTGCCTCTGGGAGGAGACTTTGCAATTGATCCAAATAGGTAGTCTGTTCTTTCCCACAACTGGGTTCTGTATGCTCACCCTATTCAAATAATAGACCACATGATGGTCTCAAGCTCCTCTAGTATAAAAAGCATTCTCCCCCTCTGAATGACAGCTCCTTCCAACCATTTCTAGGAATATAAGAAAATTCTATGTGGGGCTGGAAGGGTGGATGTGGTGAGAATGTTGGGAACCATCTTGCAGAACCTTGTTTACAAGACAGCAACCTTCTGTTCTTCTTCGAGTGACTCCTCACAAGCCATTTTTACATGGCTCCACCAGGTGGGGGGGTCTATGGGTGTGCCAGTGCATGGGCGGGGTGTGCACATGGCTGCACACGCATCCCCACTCACCCCCGACTCATCCACACCCACGGAGTAACCGCCATTTTCCCCTGTTGCCCCGTGCATGGGGACGAGTGGGGGGGGTGAGTGGGGATGCGTGTTTAGGAGGCACATGCACACCCCCACTCACCATGGGCGTGTGCACCACATCATTCACATGGGGCTCCCTCACCCATGAAAAAGCAAAAATCTGCGTGGGTGGGAGAGGCTCATGTAAAAAGGGCCACATTCTTACAACTGTCTTACTTATACTTTCTTAGGTAGGAATTTAGGATGTAAAGCAATATCTATTCTATCTTGGAAAATCTGCAAATATGGTTCTGAGATTATAATAATAATAATAGTTTATTGTTTAACCAAAGCCATAACAAAATAAGGAACACAATCCAAAAAAGCAAACACAACACTCTAAAACACTAAAAAAAAGAGTTAGCAAAACCCAAATAGCCAGTCAAGTACACCAGTCACCCAGCACGACCCGAGGCAGCCAACCCCATGTGGAGTCCCACTCGTTTATCCATCACAGAATGGCTGGCAAATTAAGCAAAATCCAAAATGGATTGTCTGATCAAAAGAACCACCCAGCAATAATTGGCAACTGCCCTGGACAATTCAGAGTCGATAGGGCTAAGGAGTCCCTGGGGGACACCACATGAGCTCCCCACACTCATAGGTAGATGAGATTATTATGGCTGCTATTTCACTAACTCTTCTTAATGAAGTTATTGCTAACAGGAATACTGTCTTTAAACCCCCACCTCATAACTAGTTCATTTGTGCCCCCATATAATCAATTCACGCTGCCCTGGGAGGTGCAAATTAAATGGTTATGGGTGGGGGTAGCATGAATTGATTATAGGGGCACAACTAAACTGGTTATATATGTCTCTTTACATGGCATAATGTGCTTAATAGGCTGGCTGCATTTTGGGTGTCTTGTGTGTTTGAAAGCAGCGCCTCTGGATTGGTCACACTGTATGTGTGCACAAGGCACAGGCAGCACTGGCAGCAAGAGACTGAGAACCTGGAGGCCACACTGGCTAAGCTCACCCTCTTCCCCTATTAAGGCAGTGGATGCAATCAGTCTCTCTGTGCCTACCTCACTGACCGCCCGGCTGCCCCTGCAGTGGAAACACTCCTGGGAACTGGTGGTAGATGCTCGGTTGGGAAGGTGTGGGGAGTGGGGGGAAGCATTGGGAGGCCATGCTTGTCTAATTCTGCTCAGCTGAGCACCAGGTAAGACAACCAAGGGGTGGCAAGCCGGGGGGGTGGGGTGGGGGAAGAAGCACGGGGAGGCCATGCTTCTCCATGGCTACTCGGAGGAGTGGAGAATGGGAATCCTTCCTGTCCAGAGGGTGTAAATTTTATGTACATTTACACATTTGCATAATTAGGTGGAGCCTAAATATGCAAATTAGGCCCTGCACCAAGACTTTGCACATGGCCTCACAAACCCTGGGGCCGGCCCTGGCAGCAGCTCCCACCACTACTACACAAGGCCTTATGGATAGCAGCCAAACATACGTAGTAGAACCGGGCGACATGGCATACTAAGGTTGAAATTTTGCCTGTTACTCACTACCAGAAGCAGGTGGTCAGCAGTCTTTCAATAGCAAGCATCAACCTATTTCCAAGAATCATTCAGGACGAGTAGGGCTGAAGTGGCAACTCCTTTTTCCACTCCTCTATTTCATTATGCCATTTTGAAATTGCCCACGACTGTTTGAAGCTTTTCCTCCTGCATTCCGCTAATTCGAAAACTGTCGGAACAATCTCAGAAACTGTCAGAACAAACATTGTTCTGTTACTTCGCAGCACCAGTGGAAAGAAGTTTCTATCTTCTATCTTACAGAAGATAGAAACTGTCGGAACCAACACTGTTCCACTATTTTCTCAGCCGGTGTAAGTAGCGGAATGAAAGAAGCGGAATTAGCGTCTCTATCACACAGTGCCACTCAGTGCAGAAGAGTTTTCTCCATTGGAAAAAGCAGTGGCGGTACTAACCACAGGACGCCAGGGGCACTGCCCCACCCACAGCCTCCTCCACACCCTCCGTGCTGCCAGCATTTGATTTTTAAAAGTTTTTCTACTGGCAGCCTTCATTCCGGCTGCCAGCAGCTTCAGAGTCAGAGAGCCCCAGCGTGGCTGTAGAAGCCGTGACGGGGCTCCGAACTTCTGGGTTGATGATTGCGCATGCGCAATTACAACGCCGTCAGGAGGGAGGCGGGGCTGCGAGAGACTCAGAGCATGCCTAAGCCTGCACAGATGGAGCCCTGCAAGTACAAAACTTTAAAGAATGCGCACTGGGCACCTAGAAGTGCTGTTGAGCATGCATTCACAGAACTGTCAACATGTGTGAGCCTCGCTGGGAGGCAGGCTTTCATTGGACCCTATGGATGAGAAAACTGGCATCGCAGGTATGCATTGGGACTATAGCCCTTGGTGCCTGGGGGGAGGGGTGTTGGATGCAGGGGAGCATGTGTGTGTGACGTGATTGGTTGGTGGAATGGTGGGGGGGAGGGGAGAGTGCTTGTGTGTGTGACTGTTTTTGAATCTCATTCTCTCAGCGAGTCAGCGTGGGCTTTGGAGGGAGGGAGGGGAGTAGGGGGGAAGCAGCTGAACTGCACAGCAGTTCCCAGACCCAAGTCAAGTGAATGAACAACAGCAGCAGCGTGTGCCTCCCAGATACCCGCTGCAGCACTACCTGGTGAGTAAATTGGGGGTGGGTGGGTGGAGAGACGATACTGGGGATGCAAATGCAATGGGGACTGAGGGAGGGAGGGGTTTGGACTCGGAGTCGGGCTGGGTGTGTGTTCAGGGGGTTTTATGGAGCGGTGGGGTCTGGGGTGTCAGTTGTGAGAGCTGAGATGGGGCTGGAGTATGGTGTGTGTGTGTGGGGGTTCTGTGGGGTTTTGTGGAACTATGGGGTGTCCTGTGGGGCAAGGGATTGGGATTCTTCTATGGTGTTGTGAGGTGTATGTTCAGTCAGGGTTTTGTGGAGTTGTGAGGTGTCTGTTGTGTGAGGAGGTGGTGGAGACTGGAATTCTATGATATGGTGGGGGGAGTTCTGTGGGGTTTTGTGGAGTTGTGGGGTGTCTGTTGTGTGAGGTGAGCTGGGGATATTAGGGACAGGTTCTATGATATGTTGGGGGGGAGTTCTGTGGGGTTTTGTGAGGTGTCTGTTGTGTGAGGTATGATGAGGGAGTTCTGTGGGGTTTTGTGCGGTGTCTGTTGAAGTTTGGACTGGGAGACTAGGAATGGGGGAGAGAGTAAGGGGGCTACTGTCAATCAAAGGTGTGTCCCACCCCCCCTGTCAGTGTTNCAGGCGGATGTGACATAGGGGGAAATGACGTGGGTAAGGCGACTCCCTGAGCAGACGAATCTGACGTAGGGGGGAAATGACATGGGTAAGGTGACTCCCTGAGCAGGCAGATGTCATGGAGGGGGAAATGACTTGTCGCTCTAGGATAGACCAGGGATAGGATGACTTGCAGAAATGGGGATCATGTGACAGAGCTGAGCCAATAGGGGAATGTTTTGTCAGTCCTGGTGGCACTGTGGGTAGCCATGTGAGGGTGTAAAGGCAATCAGAACCATTTCCAAGGTATGAATGTTGGGGGAGCCAGTTTGTGAGCCCTCAGACACCGCTTTTTACATCTGAAATGGCTTACCGGTGGGGTGCTACTCCCTTTGATCTTGTTAAAAGACTCTATACAGGAAAGAAAATGGCTCAAACCTCAGAGCCAGACATTGAACCCATGGACATGCACCAGCCCCTTGACCACATGCTAAGGCTAAGGAAAAACACCAAAGTTTTTGTTTTGTTTTTATTTGAAGGGAAAAAAAGAGAGTTTAATGTTTCTTTTATTTTAACAGATAGATGACGTTATGAGGGCTTTTGAAAACTTAAAGTTGGAAGATAATGTGAGAGTAAACATATCCTGTGTCTCCTGCATTTGCAACTGTTTAAGAGGATGTGAACAGGTGGATTGTTTGTAAAAAGAATCTAGCAGCACCAGAAGAATAAAAGCTTTATGTGAAATGTCATTTGGTGTCATTGTTGTTTTTTGGCATGAGTATCTGGAAGCAAGGCTGCGCACGAGGCTCTGTTAAAAAAGGTTGATTACACACCAGGAGAGGCTGGAAGCTTTGGAGGGGTGCACCCTCTTTTTTGGACTGCTAAAAAGCAGAGTAATACCATATATAAGAAAGAGGTGATTTCATGGCTTTCAGACCAAGATGCATATACCCTGCGCAAGCCTGCACGAAAGTGTTTTAAAAGAAACAAAACGATTGTGCCAGGGGTAGATGCACAATGGCAGGCTGATTTGGCTGATATGCAGCACCTTTCTATGTATAACGACAGTTTCAGGTATATCTTGACTGTCATAGACATCCTGTCTAAGTATGCATGGGTCTTAGGTTTGAAAAACAAGACAGGAGATGAAGTGGCTAGGTCCTTTTGAGTCATATTGAGGGAAGGGAGGATACCCCAAAAATTACAAACAGATCAGGGGAAAGAATTTTTAAATAAGACATTCCAGAAATTGCTCAGACAGCATGGGGTGCACCACTTTGTAACCAATAGCCATGTCAAGGCAGAGGTGGTGGAGTGTTTTAACAGAACTTTAAAAACAAAGATGTGGAGATATTTCACAGCTCGCAACACCTTTCGCTATATTGACTTGTTACCTCAGTTCATAAAGAGCTACAATCACAGCTACCACAGGTCCATACGTACCAGACCTGTAGATGTGAGCTCTAGAAATGCTCTGAAGTTGTGGAAAATGCTTTTTGGGGACAACCAGAGGATAAGAAAGGAGGTACCCTCATTTAGAATAGGGGACCACGTGAAGATCTCCAAGTACAAAGGGAAATTTGAGGAAGGTTATGAGCAAACCTTTACAGGGGAAATATTCCTAGTGGATGACGTCCTTACCAAGGCACGGCGGCCTGTGTACATACTGAGAGATTACGAAGGCGAAGAGATCCTTGTCACCTTCTATTCTGAAGAGCTTCAAAAAGTCAACCCTAAGCAGGAAAAGTTGTACAGAATTGAGAAGGTGTTAGCCACAAAGGGGAAAGGGTGAAACAAGCAGTGCTTGGTAAAGTGGCTAGGCTGGCCTTCTAAATTTAACAGTTGGGTAAGAGCCTCAGAGGTCACTGAAGTTTAATCATCATGGAGGAAGGGGGGTTTCACATCACTTTACCGAGCAAAGCATGCACCAGTGCTTTTCCACAAAACACCAGTTCTCATTTTACCATACAGCTAGTCAGATCCTTGGACCTTCCAGGCACCTGGAATGCGGGCCTGGCTGAAATACAATACCCCCAGAGTTGGGACAACGTTGCAATGCTCACTGTTTATGAAATCAGCCATGGACCTGCAAAGTGGCGTTACACCCTCGTCCCTGGCTATTATTCAAGCATTGCGGAACTACTAGATCAAATAAACAACCAGATACCCAGAAGTACTGACCCACCTCCTGTAGCCCTGAGGTTTGATCCTGTGGGAAGAAAAGTTAAAGTGGAGACCACTGATACACACCGGGTGCTGCTCTGAGGGGTTGAAGCCCCTAACATAGGTAGGGAAGCTGATTCATACAGGTTCCTAGCCCATGGGGCTCTAGCCCATATAATAGGGGCGTCGCCAGGTTTAAAGAACCAGCAATTTCCCCATGCTGCTGACATTACGGGGCGGGGGGGGAGGGTTCAACTCTCTGTACCTGTACACAGATATCGTAGAACACCAGTTTGTGGGGGATTTCTCAGTGCCGTTATTGTGTTGTGTTCCTGTGCGGGGAATCAGCAACGAGTTTGTCACCATCACCTATGACAAGCCTCACTATGTACCGATCAGTAAACACCACATTGACACTATCATCATTGAAATAAAGACAGATCAGGACAAGCACGTCTCATTTCGTTTTGGAAAGGTGGTTGTGAAACTAAACATATGCCCTCGGAGAGCAGTGGGCTTTTAAGATGGTGATTGTAAAAAATTACGGGGACACCAGGGTCTATGCCAACTATTGCAAGGCACAGGCCGGTTACGGCCTCCCGGGATTTCAAGGGGCCCCTGTGATGTATGGCGCAGGCATTGGGGGGATATTTTGCAGTCTCTTTTGAAAAGTTGTTCCTCTGTAAAGAAGTGGTTTTGTGTTGATTAAACCCCACGCCAAAACAGCCGCCCAAAATATAGCCAAAGATGTGTTGGGGCATGTCTCTCATACAGTTCTGGAGAAAATCATCCCCTCTGATAAACAGGAGGGCTCCGGGCTTATGTATATACAGAGAAAAAGAGGAGTTAAGAGAAAGGCTACTCCAAACACTGAAAATGGGGCCCCCTCAAGCCAATAAAAGGAAGGCTCCGCAGAGGGGACCACGGCAGAAGCGGGGAAAGCCTGAATGAAAGAGGAGATGTGTTAGTACGAGCAAGGGTAATATCTTTCAATCAACATGGCTTTTATTCACTGTGGATCTGAGGAATGCACCAAAACTGAGCTAGACCTGTTTTAAGTACCCCCCCACACACAAACCAGCATCGAGAAGAGCATGTAAATAGAAATCCTCCCTCTCTCAACCATGGGTGAGATAGCCCCACTTGATTTTTTCATCACTGGAAATGGAATACACTATTTAGATTTAAACAATACGTTACTCTACTTTTCCTGCAAGATAGTCAAGGAAAACGGAGCCAACCTCAACGCGTACACCGAGGTGGGGCTAGTGAATTACCCTGTGGCCTCCATTTTCAGTCAGCTGGATGTCATGTTGGGCGACTGCCTTATTTATTTTATTTATTTATTTTATAAATGTTTACCCCGCCCCTCCTGGCATGCAGCTCGTGGCGGCTTCCATACATTTAAAAAACAGTAAAATCAATTAAAAATCATCATAAATATTATAAAATATTTAAACAGGGCTAAATATAATCATAAAAACCAAAAATAGGTGGGGGAGCTAAAAAAAACCCCACCCTACTCTCCCTCCCTCCCAAAGGCCTGGGCGAACAGCCAGGTCTTACAGCTTCACTGGAATGTTAACAGGCTAGGGGCCAGGCAAGCTTCCTCCGGAAGGGAGTTCCATAGTCACGGCCCTACTACTGAGAATGCCCTCTCCATTGTGGCCCCCCGTTTAACATGGGGGACCTCCAGGAAGGCACCCCCGGCATACCGCAGGAGTTGCTCTGGGGCGCGGAGGGCGAGGCGGTCCCTGAGGTATGAGGGGCCAAGACCGTGTAGGGCTTTATAGATCATCACCAACACCTTGAATTTGGCTCGGCACGCTATCGGAAGCCAGTGCAGAGCTCGAAGCACAGGTGTAATGGGCTCTCGGTGGCCCGTCCCCGTAAGAAGACGAGCTGCCGCATTCTGCACTAGCTGCAGCCTCCGAACCAAGAACAAGGGAAGCCCCACATAGAGCGCGTTGCATTAGTCGAGCCTCGAGGTGACGAAGGCATGGATGAGGGAGGCCAGGTCCGGGCCAGAGACATACGGACGCAGCCTACGCACAAGATATAGCTGGCGGAAGGCAGCCTTAGCGACTGCCTCCACCTGCCGCTCCAGACG
>QEPC01013421.1:636569-650338 GCA_003113815.1 Sphenodon punctatus
GAGACAAGATCGAACCCTGCGGAATGCCACACGGTAAAGCGCAGGGGCACGATGTCTCCTCCCCCAACACTACCCGTTGGCTCCTCCCCGAGAGGAATGAGCGGAACCATTCAAGGATGGTCTCGTCCAGACCCCCCAGGTCATGCAGTCGCCTCAGCAGCAGCCCATGGTCCACGGTATCAAAAGCGGCTGAGAGATCTAGCAGGATGAGAAATGTTGAACATCCTGCATCCATCTCCCAGTGGAGGTCATCTACCAAGGCCACCCACCAACGCTGTCTCGGTGCCATAGCCGGGGCGGAAGCCAGATTGAAAAGGGTCCAGGAAGCCGATGTTGTCCAGATGCACCTGGAGCTGGAGCGCCACTGCCCGCTCAATAACCTTCCCTAAAAAGGGAAGGTTAGAGACAGGTCGGTAACTGGCGAGCGCATCCACGTCCAAAGATGGTTTCTTCAGCAAGAGATGCACCACAGCCTCTTTAAGGCAAGGCAGCAACCTCCCCTGCCAAAAGGACGCATTCACTACCCTCGCCAGCACCGTCCCCAACGTCTGCCTGGAAGCTTTCACTAACCAGTACGGGCACGGATCCAGTTCACAACACATGGCCCTCACAGATGCCAGGATATTCACCACATCGGCCGGCGTCACTTCCTGAAACTCTCCCCACGAAGCTGGACCAGACGGGACCTCCGTCCCCCCGCGTTCTTCCCCTACTGCCATCAATCCAGCATCAAAGTTGGTCTGAATCCGAGCAATCTTGTCTGCGAAGTAGTTGACAAACTCCTCAGAGCGGGCCTGGGACACATCCCCATCAAGGCGAAGGGAGGCCAAACTGACCAGCCCCCGCACCACCTGAAACAGCTCCGCCGGGTGTGACTTCGCAGACGCTATGAGGACAGCAAGGAACTCCTTCCTCGCCATCCTCACAGCCTCAACATAGAACCACAAATGGGCCCTATGGATAAGACGGTCAGAGTCAGATCGAGTCTGATGCCAGCGTTGCTCTAGCCTCCTGCCTACACGCTTCATACACCGCAGTCCCTCAGTAAACCAAGGGGCCCTGCGGTGACGAGACCAAGGCAGAAGGCGTCTCGGAGCCACCCTGTCAATGGCTTCCTCCAGCAAGTTGTTCCAATGCTGAACCAGCTCATCCACAGAGTGGCCGTCCACGTCCAGGGTTAATTCCCTCAGGACCTCCTGGAACCGCTGGGGTTCCATCAGTCTCTGATGGTGGACCATCCTAAGTGGTCCCTTCCCCTTCTGGAGGGGGTGCTCTAGAAGACCAGCCTGAAGGAGGTAATGGTCCGTCCATGACAAGGGCACAACCAGAGCAATAACTGCTACCCTTACAGGGGTTTCATAGAATCTATACTCAATTATGATGGAGACGCCCTATCCACGCAATTTTCTGCAGGCCTGTTTTGCAAAGACACACCTGGACACCACGAATCAACAGATTTGGAGGTGGATAATGAGGGTTTTAAGAAGAGGGTGCACCTAACCAGAGACAGCAGAAAAGTTGAGCTGTTGGGCCCCCTCCACAGTGACCTGTTTTTTCAAGAAAAACTATTATTGAACGCGGTGGATGTGAAAATAAAACTGATTGGAGCAAGGATTCTTTCTGCCTCATGAGTAATGAGCCTGCCAGGCAGTACAAGTTGCAGCTTCTAAATGCCTCACTTTTTGTGAAAAAAATACGAGTGGCACCAGGAGTTTGCCTTGAATATGCCGAGGCTCTGCTTACCTCCTATGCTAAATACCAGGTAGACTGGGTGGGGATGAAAGTATTCAGTATCCCCGCTGGCAGTTGTGACCATAATCAGGAGAATCTGTTTCTTGGACAGATCCCCAAGCTGCTGATTTGGGGCTTTCTGGACAATGATGCTTTTAGTGGAAATTATACCAAGAACCCCTTCTATTTTAAACATTATGATATTAATTTTGTGGCGCTCTATGTGGATGGAGAGCAAATTCCATCCAAGCCACTACAGCCGGACTTTGCAGGAGGAAATTGTGTCTGAGAATACATGAATCTGGTACAAACCACTGGCAAGCACATGAAAGACAGTGCGCTGCTCATCAACTGTGAGGAGTTTGCTCAGGGATACATGCTGTTCGCCTTCGATCTGTCTCCTGATCAGGAAGGTGGTGACCATTACTCACTGATTAAAAATGGAAACCTGAGGGCTGAAATACATTTTGTGGCTGCCTTACTCATCATTGTCGACATGATCATTTATGCTGTTTTTGACAATGTGATAGAGATAAATCAAAGGAGAAATGTGTTGTTTGANCGCAGGGGCACGATGTCTCCTCCCCCAACACTACCCGTTGGCTCCTCCCCGAGAGGAATGAGCGGAACCATTCAAGGATGGTCTCGTCCAGACCCCCCAGGTCATGCAGTCGCCTCAGCAGCAGCCCATGGTCCACGGTATCAAAAGCGGCTGAGAGATCTAGCAGGATGAGAAATGTTGAACATCCTGCATCCATCTCCCAGTGGAGGTCATCTACCAAGGCCACCCACCAACGCTGTCTCGGTGCCATAGCCGGGGCGGAAGCCAGATTGAAAAGGGTCCAGGAAGCCGATGTTGTCCAGATGCACCTGGAGCTGGAGCGCCACTGCCCGCTCAATAACCTTCCCTAAAAAGGGAAGGTTAGAGACAGGTCGGTAACTGGCGAGCGCATCCACGTCCAAAGATGGTTTCTTCAGCAAGAGATGCACCACAGCCTCTTTAAGGCAAGGCAGCAACCTCCCCTGCCAAAAGGACGCATTCACTACCCTCGCCAGCACCGTCCCCAACGTCTGCCTGGAAGCTTTCACTAACCAGTACGGGCACGGATCCAGTTCACAACACATGGCCCTCACAGATGCCAGGATATTCACCACATCGGCCGGCGTCACTTCCTGAAACTCTCCCCACGAAGCTGGACCAGACGGGACCTCCGTCCCCCCGCGTTCTTCCCCTACTGCCATCAATCCAGCATCAAAGTTGGTCTGAATCCGAGCAATCTTGTCTGCGAAGTAGTTGACAAACTCCTCAGAGCGGGCCTGGGACACATCCCCATCAAGGCGAAGGGAGGCCAAACTGACCAGCCCCCGCACCACCTGAAACAGCTCCGCCGGGTGTGACTTCGCAGACGCTATGAGGACAGCAAGGAACTCCTTCCTCGCCATCCTCACAGCCTCAACATAGAACCACAAATGGGCCCTATGGATAAGACGGTCAGAGTCAGATCGAGTCTGATGCCAGCGTTGCTCTAGCCTCCTGCCTACACGCTTCATACACCGCAGTCCCTCAGTAAACCAAGGGGCCCTGCGGTGACGAGACCAAGGCAGAAGGCGTCTCGGAGCCACCCTGTCAATGGCTTCCTCCAGCAAGTTGTTCCAATGCTGAACCAGCTCATCCACAGAGTGGCCGTCCACGTCCAGGGTTAATTCCCTCAGGACCTCCTGGAACCGCTGGGGTTCCATCAGTCTCTGATGGTGGACCATCCTAAGTGGTCCCTTCCCCTTCTGGAGGGGGTGCTCTAGAAGACCAGCCTGAAGGAGGTAATGGTCCGTCCATGACAAGGGCACAACCAGAGCAATAACTGCTACCCTTACAGGGGTTTCATAGAATCTATACTCAATTATGATGGAGACGCCCTATCCACGCAATTTTCTGCAGGCCTGTTTTGCAAAGACACACCTGGACACCACGAATCAACAGATTTGGAGGTGGATAATGAGGGTTTTAAGAAGAGGGTGCACCTAACCAGAGACAGCAGAAAAGTTGAGCTGTTGGGCCCCCTCCACAGTGACCTGTTTTTTCAAGAAAAACTATTATTGAACGCGGTGGATGTGAAAATAAAACTGATTGGAGCAAGGATTCTTTCTGCCTCATGAGTAATGAGCCTGCCAGGCAGTACAAGTTGCAGCTTCTAAATGCCTCACTTTTTGTGAAAAAAATACGAGTGGCACCAGGAGTTTGCCTTGAATATGCCGAGGCTCTGCTTACCTCCTATGCTAAATACCAGGTAGACTGGGTGGGGATGAAAGTATTCAGTATCCCCGCTGGCAGTTGTGACCATAATCAGGAGAATCTGTTTCTTGGACAGATCCCCAAGCTGCTGATTTGGGGCTTTCTGGACAATGATGCTTTTAGTGGAAATTATACCAAGAACCCCTTCTATTTTAAACATTATGATATTAATTTTGTGGCGCTCTATGTGGATGGAGAGCAAATTCCATCCAAGCCACTACAGCCGGACTTTGCAGGAGGAAATTGTGTCTGAGAATACATGAATCTGGTACAAACCACTGGCAAGCACATGAAAGACAGTGCGCTGCTCATCAACTGTGAGGAGTTTGCTCAGGGATACATGCTGTTCGCCTTCGATCTGTCTCCTGATCAGGAAGGTGGTGACCATTACTCACTGATTAAAAATGGAAACCTGAGGGCTGAAATACATTTTGTGGCTGCCTTACTCATCATTGTCGACATGATCGTTTATGCTGTTTTTGACAATGTGATAGAGATAAATCAAAGGAGAAATGTGTTGTTTGACTATATGTGACATGGATACCGTACAGCTAATACATATTTTATCATCAGACCCCTACATGAGAAAGACATTCTTGGATGTGTTCCCGAGTGACTGGCTTCCCAAGGGGAGATTGTGGCAAAGGCCTGTAGGCCTAGTGGTCAACACGCACACCCACACCCAGCCTGGATAACACTGGCTTGCGGTCTACCTAACAGAACACAACCAGGGTGAGTTTTTTTACTCTTATGGACATTCCCCTGACAGTGATCTATTTCCTAGAAGCATTCTGAAATTTTTGAAGAAAAATGCTTGTAGGACTGTATTTCACTGCAGATAATTACAAGACCCGAGCTCTGTGGCTTGTGGATATCGCTGTGTATTTTTTCTACATCATCGATACAAGGGTTTATCTTTTGAACAAATTTTAGACATATATTCTGATAATTTAGCATAAAATGACCGAATGTTGATGCAATTTGTAAAAAAGTAAAAAGTTGTGCATGCCCAGGACTGTGTAGGGCATGCTTCAAAAAGCCCAGAGCTGTGTCTCCTGCAGTGAATTTCAGAGCTGTGTTTTTCAATAAAGTGGGTTTAAAAGTAAATCGTCATCTGTGTCATTTGTTCAAGGAAAGACCCAGAAAGTGTGATTCTTTCTAAAAAAAAAAGAGATTTATTTAAACACGTTATATAGGAAGCCAGTTAAACAGTCCAGACTTTCTTCTATAGACTTGAAGAGGGGTCATGGGGGTGGTAGGCAGACTTGAGGCAGGGTCTGATTTCATGGAGTCTAGAAGCTCTCTATTAGAGGCGTTTCTTATTAGAGATGAAGGTACGTTAACGTTGGCCATAGCTTTCAAAAAAACATCCCAGCCGGTGGGTGGTTTCTTGAGAGCGTGCTGTTGTGTGGCTGCATGAACCAGGTCCAGCATGCTAGACCCTCTGATTGGTGTGCCTTTGTACACAAATGTACTGCTGTCATCCCAGGAGACGCGCTCGGCATTCTGTTTTAATTTAGTCAACAGAAGCTGAGCATTGGCCTGATTTTGCTTATTTATACCTTTTAGCACCTCTTGTGTGATGGCATCTGATTTCAGAGGGGGGATTGAGACCAACTCTTCTGAGGGTGGAAGCATTAAAGTCAGTTTCCCTTTTTCTGCCTCCTCTTGCCACACAAAAGTTAAATATCTTACACCTACAAGGATAAAACATTGTGACCCCAGTGAAAAGGGCTATTTCTGGAGAGGCTGTGGGGGAATAGGTGATTATAGACATTTCTGGTGGGACTGCAGTAAGGTGCAGGTTTTCTGGGGTAAAGTATGGAAGCTAGTAAATAAGGTAGCAGGAGGAGTAGTTCCATTTAAACCGGAGATAGCATTGCTGGGTCTATATCCTGAGACAAAAAAACTCCTAGAATGTCAAAACTCCTGTAAAATTCTCTTTTTAGCAGCTTTGAATATAATAGCAAGACATTGGAAAGCAGCAGAAGACTTGTCTGAAATGGAATGGATCAAGAGGATTTGGTATATATTCATGATGGAAAAGCTACATGCTAGTCTGCAAAATAACATGGCGAACTTTGAAAAGACATGAGCCTCCAATTATTGAGGCTCTTGAAGGGAAAAAATTGGGTCAAGAAGTATACAGAAAACTATTTTGAACAATAACTCCATTTAGTTTGTCTGCTGCTACGAAGGTAGCTCCCTTTTGCTTCAAAATGATGTGAGAACAAAAATGTATTCATAAGTGAGAAGAAATGTTGTTGCAGAATGTACATTGTATTATAACCAAATAAAGATTTTAAATAAATAAATAAATAAATAAATAAATAAATAAATAGAGGCAGTGATCTTGCAGCCCATTTAGGCACTTGAACAGCTCTAAGCGTGCATAAGCCGTAGTGAAGGCCACTAAAGACACATTTGTGTTGCCGGAGAGCACACAGCAGCCTTTAGCGTACTTCCACCTGACAACGGCTGCCTCCTCCCTCAAAAAATCGCAGGAGGAAACAATGTAGTGCGGGGAAAACACAAGCTGGAAATGATCATCAGTCTCCCTCACTATACTTACATTCCCCATATTTACTCTCTGCGCATATTTACCCCAGAGAGAGTTGAGATAAAGCTTAGCAATACTGCATTTTGAAGGGTTCACCTCTACATGTTCTGGATGTAACAGAACCCCCTCCCTCTTATAATAGTCCTCAACATACTTGGCTCACTGTTCTTTAGTGACACATCATTAAGGGTACCCCGATGCCTCCTGATTTTGCCGGAGATGCAGGTTAATATACTCTGAAAAGAGTTTATCAGACCTCTTTTCAAAGTGCCACACTTCAAAGATATTACCTAACCTGTACCCCTTCTCTACAGCAACAGTCAGCTCAATGGTGCACCATGTCCTCTCAAGGGCCCTTTCCTCATCCATGTGCAAGCATGGATCCATCTGTTTGGTCTCTGCACACGTTCTGCACAAAGGGAACATAAGCTTTCCATCCATCCTAAAAGGGAGAACGGGGGAAAAAAGCCCACGAGGAGGGTACACCTTTGCTTTGGCAAGACCAAAGTACTCAGAGAGTGGTGCAAAATTTTCACATATGATTTCAGGGTGTCCAGTGGGGTATTCTTTTGTTTTATTTATAAAGGGGTAAAATCATAATAACAATGGTAAAATCATAATAACAGATCTCTTCCCCCGGCTCTGTAGCATAGTAAAGAGAGATAGCATTAGTTCTCCTCCCAAACAACGCATCTCTAGGCTTCAGGGGCTGTGGAAACCTTCTATCTTCCAGGAACTGCTGCAGCTCTGCGTCTTTTTCTAGCATTTCTTTCCACTCGTGCTCCCAGATAGTTCTCACTGAATAACCCCTCTCCCTGAGAAAATCATTTTTGCACAGCGTCTGATACACGTGAAATCTGTAAGAATTCCCAGTTAGGGTTTTTTTCTCATCTTCCCTGTAGCATTTTAGGTACCCATGGTGGAAACAACCTTCAAATTCAAATGCTGTTTTCACGCCCCTAGCAACAGCATATCAAACTAAGTAGTAGTTTCCTACTCTGTACTCCCTGCCCTGAAAAGCATGCTGAATGTTGATTTGCTCCTTGTGCTCTATAAAGGAGAGCCATTGAATGCTGGAGGTTGAATACCTTTTTGCACTCCTGTGATATTCATCAGGANACATCCCAGCCGGTGGGTGGTTTCTTGAGAGCGTGCTGTTGTGTGGCTGCATGAACCAGGTCCAGCATGCTAGACCCTCTGATTGGTGTGCCTTTGTACACAAATGTACTGCTGTCATCCCAGGAGACGCGCTCGGCATTCTGTTTTAATTTAGTCAACAGAAGCTGAGCATTGGCCTGATTTTGCTTATTTATACCTTTTAGCACCTCTTGTGTGATGGCATCTGATTTCAGAGGGGGGATTGAGACCAACTCTTCTGAGGGTGGAAGCATTAAAGTCAGTTTCCCTTTTTCTGCCTCCTCTTGCCACACAAAAGTTAAATATCTTACACCTACAAGGATAAAACATTGTGACCCCAGTGAAAAGGGCTATTTCTGGAGAGGCTGTGGGGGAATAGGTGATTATAGACATTTCTGGTGGGACTGCAGTAAGGTGCAGGTTTTCTGGGGTAAAGTATGGAAGCTAGTAAATAAGGTAGCAGGAGGAGTAGTTCCATTTAAACCGGAGATAGCATTGCTGGGTCTATATCCTGAGACAAAAAAACTCCTAGAATGTCAAAACTCCTGTAAAATTCTCTTTTTAGCAGCTTTGAATATAATAGCAAGACATTGGAAAGCAGCAGAAGACTTGTCTGAAATGGAATGGATCAAGAGGATTTGGTATATATTCATGATGGAAAAGCTACATGCTAGTCTGCAAAATAACATGGCGAACTTTGAAAAGACATGAGCCTCCAATTATTGAGGCTCTTGAAGGGAAAAAATTGGGTCAAGAAGTATACAGAAAACTATTTTGAACAATAACTCCATTTAGTTTGTCTGCTGCTACGAAGGTAGCTCCCTTTTGCTTCAAAATGATGTGAGAACAAAAATGTATTCATAAGTGAGAAGAAATGTTGTTGCAGAATGTACATTGTATTATAACCAAATAAAGATTTTAAATAAATAAATAAATAAATAAATAAATAAATAAATAGAGGCAGTGATCTTGCAGCCCATTTAGGCACTTGAACAGCTCTAAGCGTGCATAAGCCGTAGTGAAGGCCACTAAAGACACATTTGTGTTGCCGGAGAGCACACAGCAGCCTTTAGCGTACTTCCACCTGACAACGGCTGCCTCCTCCCTCAAAAAATCGCAGGAGGAAACAATGTAGTGCGGGGAAAACACAAGCTGGAAATGATCATCAGTCTCCCTCACTATACTTACATTCCCCATATTTACTCTCTGCGCACATTTACCCCAGAGAGAGTTGAGATAAAGCTTAGCAATACTGCATTTTGAAGGGTTCACCTCTACATGTTCTGGATGTAACAGAACCCCCTCCCTCTTATAATAGTCCTCAACATACTTGGCTCACTGTTCTTTAGTGACACATCATTAAGGGTACCCCGATGCCTCCTGATTTTGCCGGAGATGCAGGTTAATATACTCTGAAAAGAGTTTATCAGACCTCTTTTCAAAGTGCCACACTTCAAAGATATTACCTAACCTGTACCCCTTCTCTACAGCAACAGTCAGCTCAATGGTGCACCATGTCCTCTCAAGGGCCCTTTCCTCATCCATGTGCAAGCATGGATCCATCTGTTTGGTCTCTGCACACGTTCTGCACAAAGGGAACATAAGCTTTCCATCCATCCTAAAAGGGAGAACGGGGGAAAAAAGCCCACGAGGAGGGTACACCTTTGCTTTGGCAAGACCAAAGTACTCAGAGAGTGGTGCAAAATTTTCACATATGATTTCAGGGTGTCCAGTGGGGTATTCTTTTGTTTTATTTATAAAGGGGTAAAATCATAATAACAATGGTAAAATCATAATAACAGATCTCTTCCCCCGGCTCTGTAGCATAGTAAAGAGAGATAGCATTAGTTCTCCTCCCAAACAACGCATCTCTAGGCTTCAGGGGCTGTGGAAACCTTCTATCTTCCAGGAACTGCTGCAGCTCTGCGTCTTTTTCTAGCATTTCTTTCCACTCGTGCTCCCAGATAGTTCTCACTGAATAACCCCTCTCCCTGAGAAAATCATTTTTGCACAGCGTCTGATACACGTGAAATCTGTAAGAATTCCCAGTTAGGGTTTTTTTCTCATCTTCCCTGTAGCATTTTAGGTACCCATGGTGGAAACAACCTTCAAATTCAAATGCTGTTTTCACGCCCCTAGCAACAGCATATCAAACTAAGTAGTAGTTTCCTACTCTGTACTCCCTGCCCTGAAAAGCATGCTGAATGTTGATTTGCTCCTTGTGCTCTATAAAGGAGAGCCATTGAATGCTGGAGGTTGAATACCTTTTTGCACTCCTGTGATATTCATCAGGAATGGTGAGAGCTATGGTGTCTGGCTCGATGAACATAAACTTAAGCATTGCCAAACTTACAGAAGCCAATGTTAAATACTGGAAGGGGTCTATCTGTCTGTGTTCCAGCCATTCGTGCCCCTCCTTAGTCATCTCCAGATACACCTCCCTCTTAGTCAGCTCCATGATCTCAGCCCTATACAGTACACATGCCTCCTTCAAAATCTTTACGTCTTGCTGACAATAATAAGCCAGCTCCTTTTGCAAATCAAATGTTTTCTGCTTGTTGGCTTCGTACCATTTTAAAAAATCAGCCTTCTCTTCAGGCAACATGCTGGTTAGCCCGTAAGACTCTGGAGGAGGCATGGGGCCTACGTAGTTCTGTATAGTTTGCGTTTTTTAAAAAATGGGTGAAATACCCCTTACAGCCTTCAAACCCCATCATCTTGGGAAGCTTGACTAGTTTCATTGGGAGAAAGTTTAAGCTATCTATAAAATGGATGTTTAGAGCCATTACCTTGGCCGCTAAAATCTTCCCGCCCTGGGGTACCAACCCAACATCCATGCCTTGTCTGAGAAGGTCTTTAACAACAAAGTAAGTGTCATAATGAGAGGCATTGTGTGCTAGAAAATAAAAGTGTCTAAACTTGGGTATCTATAAAGGTTCTGACAAAATCAGCAATACAATCAGGGCTCTTAAACTCCCAGCTTTAAGAGATTCGGCATAGATGTAGTTTGGGATATGAATACCTGTTTCCTGCATACATTCAAAATCATAAAAAATATATTTTTCAGACACCCTAGGTTTTGTAATACCATGCATGTAGCAGAGATGGCTGTTCACATCATCTACCTTTCCATAGCACTGGGAACATTTAATACCCTCGCATTTAAGCTTTTTATTAATGTAGCGAGTACACTTGTGGTAGAGAACTTTATCTCGGCCCTTTACTTTATCTTCCGCAGCCAGTGCTTGTCATGGGGGGAGGGGAAAGGAGCAATGGAGGGGCAGGAGAGAGGGGGACCCACACCCCTCATGACACCCAGACAGAACACTGATATCAGAAGACAGAGGCAACTATAGTCTGTACTGGTCTCTAGCTCGGTAAATCTAGGGTCCCTCAGGGTGTAGAGTGGGCTTTCCCTCTGTACTAGAAGGCAACCCTTTCCATCATTGGGACATAGCAAGATGTAGCCTTTTGCCTCAATGAACCTAGACTTACGAACGGATAGGGAAGCCACACACTCAAGGAAATTCTCAAGACCCCGGACACCGTGAAAATCAATGTCGAGGGCCATGGGGGCGGGGGGGAAGGGAAGGAGGCCCACGGGGACAGGGAAGGGAAAAGGGGAAGGGTCACAGGGGGGTAGGAAAAAGGGAAGGTGGAGGACAGGACTAGCTTACAAGGGTCTCAGTCGTAAAGGTCACTTGTGGGAAGGAATCAGGCGGGGGTAGGGAACAAGGAAAAGGTAACCTACACCACAGGAAAACAAGCTCTTGTATTCATGGAACAAACAAGACACCACCAGACACTGCTCACAATCCAATCTCACACGCTCATGACGGGGTGGGGGGACACCAGGATCAAACTCTCCAAATTCCCACAGGTATACTGACAGGATCACCAAGGCTCAAGGGGGCCAGTCTCTCATGAATGATTACCAGTGGGGGAGTCAAGCCCTGCTGGCATCTTATATAGCAAAGGCCAGCTGTGGGCTATTATGCTCTGGGCGGGGCCTCCTTCCCCCTCTACTGATCCTAATGCTGCTCTGAGACCAGAGTGGGCAGAGCCAGGAATGCGCTCCAGTGTGAGGTGACCCCGCCCCTCCCTCCAGTCCCCCAGCGCTGCGCCTTCCACTCTCACTGAGCCTCCGAGGCTGGGTCGCTACCAGGCAACCAGGCTCACTGCGCCGGAGCCCAGGTAGGGGGAAGCTATGTGCTGACAGTACACCCCGTCCAGGCCCCCGCCCACCCCCACCAGGGTTCGAAGACCAGGCTTTGCGGGGTGGTGGAGGTGAAATAATCAAATAAGTCGGGGGGCGTGCACGTTTGCTGCTGGCTCCCAAGAACGTTCAGCCGGGCCATAGCCTTTCCAATCAATAAGATAATATAAGCAGCACCCAAAGATGCAAGAATCAAGGACGGCTCTAACTTCATATTCGGGACCATCTGGGAGGAGGATCGGGGGGGCAGGGATGGTTCATTGAACATCGTGGACAGGGGTATGAGCTCTTTTCAATAAAGAGACATGAAAGGAGGGATGTATTTTAAGATGGGCCAGTAGACCCATGATGTAAATAACATTGTTAAGCTTACGGGCAATGAGGAAGGGCCCAAAGTAAGCGTCGTCTAATTTCAACGATGGATGCAGGGAGGCATGTCTCCCGTCTGGAAAGAAGGTTCAGGGAGGTGTCATCTATCCGCACATAATTTATAGCGTTGATGAGCCTTCTTTAAATGGGCAAGAGCCGTGCGTTGGGCTTTGTGTATCCTGTTCACCATGGATCCCGCAGCGGGGACTGAAGAGAGGGGTGCCTCTGGAAAACAGAGAGGTGGATGAAAACCATAATTAGCATAGAATGGGGAAGTTCCTAATGATGAATTAGGGTTGTTATTATATGTTATTATATGTGAATTCAGTGAGGGGTAACTGGTCAACCCAATCTTCTTGTAAGTAGTTGCAGAAACAACGCAGATAGTGTTTGATGTGTTGATTCACTCGTTCCACTTGTCCATTTGCTTGTGGGTGGTAAGCAGTGGTAGGTCGGAGCTTTACACGTATAAGGGTGAAAAAGGCTTTCCAGAACCGGGACATGAACTGAGGGCCTCTATCCGAAATGATTTCCTGTGGTATTCCATGCAGTTGAAACACCTCTCAAAGAAGAAGTCGCGCTGTGGCGGGGGAGGAGGGTAAACCTTTACAAGGTATAAAATGTCCCATCTTTGAGAAGTAATCAACCACCACTAATATGGAGTCATAGCCCTCCGTTTTCAGGACGCCCACAATAAAGTTAATAGCCATCTTTTGCCATGGGGAGTCTGGGCACTTTATTAATTGTAGTAGGCCCACTGGTTAGGTTCGGGGGGGGGGTTGTTCGGGCACAGACGGAACATCCTTGATGTATGCCTTAACATCTTTGTACTGGGAAGGCCACCAAAAGGATCTCCGAAGGAGTGCCAGAGTACGTTGGAACCCAGGATGCCCTACGAGGGAGGAGTCATGGTGGGCCCACATCACCTGAGGCCTAAGTTTGGGGGGAATCATCATTTTCCCTTTATGGTACAAAACTCCTGCCTGTTGCTGGCAGTTTGGTAAAAGTTTTTCCTTTAGACTCACCGTTTGCAGTTGCTGGAAGGAAGGGAGGGTTGCAACGACAGTGGCAACAGTGGCTGCAGCGAAGGTTTGAGGAGGAAGAATAGGTCCTTGAGGTTCATGTTCCTTGTCCCCTGGTGAATGGTACCGTGACAGCGCATCAGCCATGGTGTTTTGCAATCCCGGTCTATATTGAATTGAAAAAGAGAACCGCGCAAAGAATAACGCCCATCGGGTGTGCCTGGGATTGTTAATGCGTGCTGTCTGCAAGTAAGCAAGATTCTTGTGGTCAGTATAAACCAATACTGGATGAGGCCCACCTTCTAAAAAGTGTCTCCACGTTTCGAAGGCAGCTTTTATTGCCAAAAATTCCTTGTCCAAAATGGGATAATTGCATTCAGCTGTGGTTAATTGCCGTGAGTAAAAGGCACAGGGAAGGCGTTGTCCAGAGCCGTGGGGTTGAGT
>QEPC01013421.1:650438-661612 GCA_003113815.1 Sphenodon punctatus
TATACAGTTATCTAGCTGGGTTTTTCCACTTGCCAACTCATCATAACCTTTCCTCTAATTAAGACAGTACATTTGGTTACGCTCAAGAAATCTGCTCCCTGCATTCCATTCTACTCCCAGGCCCATCCTGTTCATTCTTATTAGTAATGTTCCTTCTTGCTGACACATAGCACACTTTATACTGTTCTAGCTGGGCTTTCTGTATTTTTCCACCTCACCTCCCTCCGCTCCCTTCGGAGCACCCTCTTCCTCATCCATCAGAACCAAAGGAGGATATTCCCTGTTATCCCGCAAGTCCTGACAATGGGCCCTCAATTCCCTATTCTCCTCTTTGAGGTCCTTGACCTCCATTGTAAGGGACTGGATGGTGTGCATAATTTCTTGTAACTGGGCCTTGGACGTCGTAATGTCCCACAGGTGACAAAAGGGGGGATGCCGGTAATTCTGTCATGGGGGGAGGGGAAAGGAGCAATGGAGGGGGAGGAGAGAGGGGGACCCACACCCCTCACGACACCCAGACAGAACACTGATATCAGAAGATAGAGGCAACTACAGTCTGTACTGGTCTCTAGCTCGGTAAAGCTAGGGTCCCTCAGGGTGTAGGGTGGGCTTTCCCTCTGTACTAGAAGGCAACTCGTTTCATCGTTGGGACATAGAAAGATATAGCCTTTTGCCTCAAAGAACCTAGACTTACGAACGGATAGGGAAGCCACACACTCAAGGAAATTCTCAAGGCCCCGGACACCATGAAAATCAATGTTGAAGGCCATGGGGGGGGGAAGGGAAGGAGGCCCACGGGAACAGGGAAGGGAAAAGGGGAAGGGTCACAGGGGGGTAGGAAAAAGGGAAGGTGGAGGACAGGACTAGCTTACAAGGGTCTCAGTCATAAGGGTCACTTGCGGGAAGGAATCAGGCAGGGGTAGGGATCAAGGAAAAGGTAACCTACACCACAGGAAAACAAGCTCTTGTATTCAGTGAACAAACAAGACACCACAAGACACTGCTCACAATCCAATCTCACACGCTCATGACGGGGTGGGGGGACACCAGGATCAAACTCTCCGAATTCCCACAGGTATACTGACAGGATCACCAAGGCTCAAGGGGGCCAGTCTCTCATGAATTATTACCAGCGGGGGAGTCAACCCCGCCGGCATCTTATATAGCGAAGCCCAGCTGTGGGCTATTATGCTCTGGGTGGGGCCTCCTTCCCCCTCTACTGATCCTAACGCTGCTCTGAGACCAGAGTGGGCGGAGCCAGGAACGCGTTCCAGTGTGAGGTGACCCCACCCCTCCCTCCAGTCCCCCAGCGCTGCACCTCCCATTCTCACTGAGCCTCCGAGGCCGGGCTGCTGCCAGGCAACCAAGCTCACCGTGCCGGAGCCCAGGTAGGGGGAAGCCACGCGTTGACAGTGCTCTGTGCCTGTCTAAGCAGAGTTTAGATCTACACAACAAAAGACAACTGGGACACTTGTATTTGCCGCCTTTCTGGAAAGCACAGGCACTGTCTAGACACAGGCTACAGTGCACGGTACAAAAATGATCGTGACTGTAAATCCTGCAGCAATAATCACAGTAGTTACAACCCCCACAAAATGCTTTTATGTCCTGAACACCATAATAATGCTTATCTTCAAGAAACATATAGACAGCACTATTTTGCATGTGGCCCCCTGTTTTATAAAAATCCCACTTTCCATTGGTACTGTGATAGACCACTATGTTAACGTTTAAAATATTTTCAAACGCCGCTACATCTGTCAGCCTAATTTTTTTCTGATCTCAATACCCTAGCACCCGGTGCAACTATCTTGCTGACTCTAAGATGATAGGATCTGGAATATCTACCCCCTTTAAAAGCTTCAAAACAGCCCCTGCAAAATCAATTAAATACCATCTTTTTATCTTGACAATATTATCCTTAGGTATGGTTTTAAGCACTCTTCTTCCTCCACCCCCAGGGTTTTTAATTACCAGCGCTTGTACACGCATGTCACCGCTAAAACTAGCTTAAGCATTACTTTGCAAGCAGCCTGATATTACCTCCATAAATTCATCAGCATTAAATTCATCTTTCTTTTGTCTCACAGAACACATAGGTGCAGGTAACCCCATGTCGGTGAAGTGGACTTGCAAAAAATCATTGGGGGAGATATCAGGTTGAAGTTCTTACAAGAGCTTGTGAATACAATTAAACATGGCATATTCTGCATGTTCTGGGTCAGCTACATGCTCTATATTAACAAAACAATAGCCACGGTCATATTGTGTAGCCTGATACTTTGCAATGTGCTGCTCCCACTGATCNTCCCGCCGCCGGATTGTGAACTCTGCAATAAAGTACACTTACCGCAGGTATCCACGAAGGATCCTGAGTTCCTCGAATCCCACGTTCTGACACCAGAAATTGTTGTGGATTTTCCTCTAGATCCACTGGGTTCGGGTGGGCTCACCAATTCGAGGCTGTACACAGAGTCTGGGTAACTATCATTAGTTTATTCAGCATACAACGCATTGGACAGACACTGCAAAGGAGTGCTGCCCCCTTGGGACAGTTCAGCAAGCTTTTATACAAAAATGCAAAACTGTGCTTCGTGCATGCGCATATACAGTTATCTAGCTGGGTTTTTCCACTTGCCAACTCATCATAACCTTTCCTCTAATTAAGACAGTACATTTGGTTACGCTCAAGAAATCTGCTCCCTGCATTCCATTCTACTCCCAGGCCCATCCTGTTCATTCTTATTAGTAATGTTCCTTCTTGCTGACACATAGCACACTTTATACTGTTCTAGCTGGGCTTTCTGTATTTTTCCACCTCACCTCCCTCCGCTCCCTTCGGAGCACCCTCTTCCTCATCCATCAGAACCAAAGGAGGATATTCCCTGTTATCCCGCAAGTCCTGACAATGGGCCCTCAATTCCCTATTCTCCTCTTTGAGGTCCTTGACCTCCATTGTAAGGGACTGGATGGTGTGCATAATTTCTTGTAACTGGGCCTTGGACGTCGTAATGTCCCACAGGTGACAAAAGGGGGGATGCCGGTAATTCTGTCATGGGGGGAGGGGAAAGGAGCAATGGAGGGGGAGGAGAGAGGGGGACCCACACCCCTCACGACACCCAGACAGAACACTGATATCAGAAGATAGAGGCAACTACAGTCTGTACTGGTCTCTAGCTCGGTAAAGCTAGGGTCCCTCAGGGTGTAGGGTGGGCTTTCCCTCTGTACTAGAAGGCAACTCGTTTCATCGTTGGGACATAGAAAGATATAGCCTTTTGCCTCAAAGAACCTAGACTTACGAACGGATAGGGAAGCCACACACTCAAGGAAATTCTCAAGGCCCCGGACACCATGAAAATCAATGTTGAAGGCCATGGGGGGGGGAAGGGAAGGAGGCCCACGGGAACAGGGAAGGGAAAAGGGGAAGGGTCACAGGGGGGTAGGAAAAAGGGAAGGTGGAGGACAGGACTAGCTTACAAGGGTCTCAGTCATAAGGGTCACTTGCGGGAAGGAATCAGGCAGGGGTAGGGATCAAGGAAAAGGTAACCTACACCACAGGAAAACAAGCTCTTGTATTCAGTGAACAAACAAGACACCACAAGACACTGCTCACAATCCAATCTCACACGCTCATGACGGGGTGGGGGGACACCAGGATCAAACTCTCCGAATTCCCACAGGTATACTGACAGGATCACCAAGGCTCAAGGGGGCCAGTCTCTCATGAATTATTACCAGCGGGGGAGTCAACCCCGCCGGCATCTTATATAGCGAAGCCCAGCTGTGGGCTATTATGCTCTGGGTGGGGCCTCCTTCCCCCTCTACTGATCCTAACGCTGCTCTGAGACCAGAGTGGGCGGAGCCAGGAACGCGTTCCAGTGTGAGGTGACCCCACCCCTCCCTCCAGTCCCCCAGCGCTGCACCTCCCATTCTCACTGAGCCTCCGAGGCCGGGCTGCTGCCAGGCAACCAAGCTCACCGTGCCGGAGCCCAGGTAGGGGGAAGCCACGCGTTGACAGTGCTCTGTGCCTGTCTAAGCAGAGTTTAGATCTACACAACAAAAGACAACTGGGACACTTGTATTTGCCGCCTTTCTGGAAAGCACAGGCGCTGTCTAGACACAGGCTACAGTGCACGGTACAAAAATGATCGTGACTGTAAATCCTGCAGCAATAATCACAGTAGTTACAACCCCCACAAAATGCTTTTATGTCCTGAACACCATAATAATGCTTATCTTCAAGAAACATATAGACAGCACTATTTTGCATGGGGCCCCCTGTTTTATAAAAATCCCACTTTCCATTGGTACTGTGATAGACCACTATGTTAACGTTTAAAATATTTTCAAACGCCGCTACATCTGTCAGCCTAATTTTTTTCTGATCTCAATACCCTAGCACCCGGTGCAACTATCTTGCTGACTCTAAGATGATAGGATCTGGAATATCTACCCCCTTTAAAAGCTTCAAAACAGCCCCTGCAAAATCAATTAAATACCATCTTTTTATATTGACAATATTATCCTTAGGTATGGTTTTAAGCACTCTTCTTCCTCCACCCCCAGGGTTTTTAATTACCAGCGCTTGTACACGCATGTCACCGCTAAAACTAGCTTAAGCATTACTTTGCAAGCAGCCTGATATTACCTCCATAAATTCATCAGCATTAAATTCATCTTTCTTTTGTCTCACAGAACACATAGGTGCAGGTAACCCCATGTCGGTTAAGTGGACTTGCAAAAAATCATTGGGGGAGATATCAGGTTGAAGTTCTTACAAGAGCTTGTGAATACAATTAAACATGGCATATTCTGCATGTTCTGGGTCAGCTACATGCTCTATATTAACAAAACAATAGCCACGGTCATATTGTGTAGCCTGATACTTTGCAATGTGCTGCTCCCACTGATCCACAAGCTCGAGGTAGACGTCCTCAATTGAGATGGGTTCCTCAGCCTCCTCCAGGGGGGCTATAGAAGCAGGATGGTTCTCCCTGCTAGAAGCAAGCTGAGGGCCCCCCTCATTAGAATTGTTTTGGGCACCAAAAACACTTTGAAAATATTATTGAAGTATCTTTATTGCATCACACAATGCCTGTAATTTTTTTAAAACAATTACTAAAATGCTTTGGCAGGATATTCCCCGCACTTAAACTTTCTGAAACAAGCTTCGAAAATGTCTCCCTCTGATATTTATAGTTATTATCAAGGAGTGCATATGCCCTTACGATTTTTGAAAAAAACAGAGATGCTTCTTTAAGGTCCATCATATCCAGATTCGGGCCATCCCTAGAAAGAATCAGTGAGGGAGAGGGTGGCGTTGTATTACCACTGCATGCAAGCTGGGGGGATGCTGTTCCCGTGCCATCTGGGCCTAATCCTGCATCCGCTGCTGTGCTAGGCCCTAAACACATACAAAAAAAAAGAAGAAAATTTTAGTCCCTTTATATGTCAGGGAAGATTATTTTTTTTTGCATTTGCATCTATGATTACCAGGGGTAGGAAGGCCAGGAATCATCATACAGGACCTGTTTGCACTTGTCAGAAATTCTTCATCTTCTAGGTAGTAAAAATAAAGAAAACTAATTACAATTAGTTTAAAAACAAGCCAGTAAAATAAAAAAAGTAAATAAAAAAATGTATTGGTACCTTCAACCTCACAATGTCTCCTCTTGAAAGTGTTTTTTTTAAATTTGTAATTGTGCTTTCTTCTGGATACATCTGAAAATTAAAAATCAGAGAGATTGCATTTTTTTTTTAAAAAGCATGCAATAAGCTACCCTTTTCATTTTATTTTATTTTTACTTACCAGCATCCTGCCTTGTTTCAGGAGGATCACACACTCTTCTAGATGAAGAACTGCATTCTTCCTCTAAACAAAAATAAAAACAAAAGGTACTTAATATCGTTAAAGAAAAAGTTTTGCTTAATAAAAAATAAAACAAAACAAAAAAATCCTTACCTTTACCATCATTGCCCTTATATATCTGACTAGCAGTTGTTTCATCAAAGTCATCCATGGCTTGCAACAAGTCTGAAAGGAAAAGACATTGTGTTATTTCTTTTCATTGACCCCTCCCCCAAGCCCTTGCAAAAACAGGCACTTACTATCATCTGAGAGAGAAGCTTTAAGGGCAGGCATGGAGTTGCCTAATTTAAAAGATAGAAAAATAGTGATACTCTTTTTTAAAAACTGACTTTAAAATCAAAGCATGCTATACCATTTCCCCATGCATCCTGGCTATTTCAAAAAAACACATTGGCCTTACATCATGAGTCACCCGCTCTCAACAAAGCCCCTCCCTAATTAAATTACACCCTAGACAGTATGGGCAGTTTAAACTTAAAAGAGCTACAATGGATTTACATAAACTCAAAGAAGCTATGAAAAGTATGTGGACCATCATGGCTGCATTTTAAAACCCTGCCCATACCATGTGCTGTCACTCTCCTAAACATTGCAAGCAAGAAAATAAAGACTCTAGCATTTCTTTTTTAAACTAGAAGCCACCCCACCATGTGCTAGTAAAAACCTTTATACCCCACAAAAAGACTTCTAACAAACCCTCCCCATACCATGTGGTCTCACTCTCCTAAATGTTGTAAGCAAGAAAATAAAGGCTCTAGCATTTATTTTTTAAACTAAAAGCCACTCCACCATGTGTTAGTAAAAACCTTTACCCCCCTCCCCCAAAAGACTTCTAACAAGCAATGCAGTGCCCCCAGTTTCATTAGCCCCCTCCCCCGCCTTTGCCATGCAATCTTACTCACCTAAATACTGCTTGCAGTGAGTTCTCCGGGGCAGAGGCCTTCAAAAGGGCAGTACACCTGTGGGCAGAGTCTTTTAAAACCTTGCAAAGCTAGGACAGCCCCCTGTCCCTTATTGGCCAGAATCCAAGAGCTTTAAGCATGACCAAACTGGCCTGCCATAACCCTCTTTCACCGCTAGATGGTGGCAGTGTATTACAAATCAAAAAAGCTAGGCAAATTTATCGGCAAAGGTATTAAAAAAATACAAGCACAAACTTAATCATCTGTTACTTTATTTACAGACTTGTTTAATACAAAAAAAAAAGGTCACATACATTTTTTTTAAAAAAGACTTGTAATGACNCTAGCACCCGGTGCAACTATCTTGCTGACTCTAAGATGATAGGATCTGGAATATCTACCCCCTTTAAAAGCTTCAAAACAGCCCCTGCAAAATCAATTAAATACCATCTTTTTATCTTGACAATATTATCCTTAGGTATGGTTTTAAGCACTCTTCTTCCTCCACCCCCAGGGTTTTTAATTACCAGCGCTTGTACACGCATGTCACCGCTAAAACTAGCTTAAGCATTACTTTGCAAGCAGCCTGATATTACCTCCATAAATTCATCAGCATTAAATTCATCTTTCTTTTGTCTCACAGAACACATAGGTGCAGGTAACCCCATGTCGGTGAAGTGGACTTGCAAAAAATCATTGGGGGAGATATCAGGTTGAAGTTCTTACAAGAGCTTGTGAATACAATTAAACATGGCATATTCTGCATGTTCTGGGTCAGCTACATGCTCTATATTAACAAAACAATAGCCACGGTCATATTGTGTAGCCTGATACTTTGCAATGTGCTGCTCCCACTGATCCACAAGCTCGAGGTAGACGTCCTCAATTGAGATGGGTTCCTCAGCCTCCTCCAGGGGGGCTATAGAAGCAGGATGGTTCTCCCTGCTAGAAGCAAGCTGAGGGCCCCCCTCATTAGAATTGTTTTGGGCACCAAAAACACTTTGAAAATATTATTAAAGTATCTTTATTGCATCACACAATGCCTGTAATTTTTTTAAAACAATTACTAAAATGCTTTGGCAGGATATTCCCCGCACTTAAACTTTCTGAAACAAGCTTCGAAAATGTCTCCCTCTGATATTTATAGTTATTATCAAGGAGTGCATATGCCCTTACGATTTTTGAAAAAAACAGAGATGCTTCTTTAAGGTCCATCATATCCAGATTCGGGCCATCCCTAGAAAGAATCAGTGAGGGAGAGGGTGGCGTTGTATTACCACTGCATGCAAGCTGGGGGGATGCTGTTCCCGTGCCATCTGGGCCTAATCCTGCATCCGCTGCTGTGCTAGGCCCTAAACACATACAAAAAAAAAGAAGAAAATTTTAGTCCCTTTATATGTCAGGGAAGATTATTTTTTTTTGCATTTGCATCTATGATTACCAGGGGTAGGAAGGCCAGGAATCATCATACAGGACCTGTTTGCACTTGTCAGAAATTCTTCATCTTCTAGGTAGTAAAAATAAAGAAAACTAATTACAATTAGTTTAAAAACAAGCCAGTAAAATAAAAAAAGTAAATAAAAAAATGTATTGGTACCTTCAACCTCACAATGTCTCCTCTTGAAAGTGTTTTTTTTAAATTTGTAATTGTGCTTTCTTCTGGATACATCTGAAAATTAAAAATCAGAGAGATTGCATTTTTTTTTTAAAAAGCATGCAATAAGCTACCCTTTTCATTTTATTTTATTTTTACTTACCAGCATCCTGCCTTGTTTCAGGAGGATCACACACTCTTCTAGATGAAGAACTGCATTCTTCCTCTAAACAAAAATAAAAACAAAAGGTACTTAATATCGTTAAAGAAAAAGTTTTGCTTAATAAAAAATAAAACAAAACAAAAAAACCCTTACCTTTACCATCATTGCCCTTATATATCTGACTAGCAGTTGTTTCATCAAAGTCATCCATGGCTTGCAACAAGTCTGAAAGGAAAAGACATTGTGTTATTTCTTTTCATTGACCCCTCCCCCAAGCCCTTGCAAAAACAGGCACTTACTATCATCTGAGAGAGAAGCTTTAAGGGCAGGCATGGAGTTGCCTAATTTAAAAGATAGAAAAATAGTGATACTCTTTTTTAAAAACTGACTTTAAAATCAAAGCATGCTATACCATTTCCCCATGCATCCTGGCTATTTCAAAAAAACACATTGGCCTTACATCATGAGTCACCCGCTCTCAACAAAGCCCCTCCCTAATTAAATTACACCCTAGACAGTATGGGCAGTTTAAACTTAAAAGAGCTACAATGGATTTACATAAACTCAAAGAAGCTATGAAAAGTATGTGGACCATCATGGCTGCATTTTAAAACCCTGCCCATACCATGTGCTGTCACTCTCCTAAACATTGCAAGCAAGAAAATAAAGACTCTAGCATTTCTTTTTTAAACTAGAAGCCACCCCACCATGTGCTAGTAAAAACCTTTATACCCCACAAAAAGACTTCTAACAAACCCTCCCCATACCATGTGGTCTCACTCTCCTAAATGTTGTAAGCAAGAAAATAAAGGCTCTAGCATTTATTTTTTAAACTAAAAGCCACTCCACCATGTGTTAGTAAAAACCTTTACCCCCCTCCCCCAAAAGACTTCTAACAAGCAATGCAGTGCCCCCAGTTTCATTAGCCCCCTCCCCCGCCTTTGCCATGCAATCTTACTCACCTAAATACTGCTTGCAGTGAGTTCTCCGGGGCAGAGGCCTTCAAAAGGGCAGTACACCTGTGGGCAGAGTCTTTTAAAACCTTGCAAAGCTAGGACAGCCCCCTGTCCCTTATTGGCCAGAATCCAAGAGCTTTAAGCATGACCAAACTGGCCTGCCATAACCCTCTTTCACCGCTAGATGGTGGCAGTGTATTACAAATCAAAAAAGCTAGGCAAATTTATCGGCAAAGGTATTAAAAAAATACAAGCACAAACTTAAGCATCTGTTACTTTATTTACAGACTTGTTTAATACAAAAAAAAAAGGTCACATACATTTTTTTTAAAAAAGACTTGTAATGACACTTTTTAATCATGGTTTCTACAAATTCTAATATGTGTTTATCAGCTGGTTTAATGATACGATCTAACGTGTCTTCAGGGTGAGGAGATGTCTCCACTTTATAAAACAACACAAGAGTTAGGTTAAAAGTGTCCTGGGTAATACATAAAGCTTGTAAAAGCATATGCCAACATCATTTGAATATGAAACACCTTTTGCATGCAAAGGTTATCACATACAAATTTAAGTTTTCTGTTTCTGTCCTCAGATGTCCAGGTAACACAATCATGATGGTGTTGTGAAGGGTCTTCTATTTCACAGGCCTCATAGTCTGTAAGCAGCTTTTCCCTGTAACAATGTTTTAAAATCCTATACAGCGAGGCTCTCACGATGGATTTCATAAATGTCCTACGCTTTGAAGGCTGAGGATAGTTCATCTCATTTACCTCCAAACCCAGCTGCCTCTGCAGGGTAACATGTGCTTCCTGCTCTGGCTTTTTACTCTCTAGGCAAAAACAGGCTGGAGCCTCTGGCTTACTTTCATCCGGAATGTCATGTGCAGGGGCTCTTTCAAGCAGATCCTGAATAAAAATCAAAGAGTATATAAAAATAATAATTAGCAAACTAACTAACATGCGGTTATATTTCTAGTGCCCCCCTTTTAAATCACCCTTATCTGTGACAAAACTGGTAAGCTGTGCTGATCAGCATCCACACAAATTGGCAATACCGGCGGTGTCTGCACTCCCATTCGGGGATCTTCATCATGAATCGGTGTGCTAAAAAGAACCTTAGCCACAGGCCCCTTCTCGGTAACCTCGTCCTCTTAACTTGAAATATAACGCTTTCCAAGTAGACGTCTCACTACTGCTGGAGGCGTGCTGAACTTCATAGACCTCGCAGGAGTGGTGTCAGCTACGAATATCATTTTCAGTTGTAAAAGGTGGTGTCTGAGGGCTCACAAAATGGCGCCCCCAACATTCATACCCTGGAAATGGTTCTGATTGGCTTTGCATCCTCACGTGGCTATCCACAGTGCCACCAGGACTGACAAAACATTCCCCTATTGGCTCAGCTCTGTCACACAATCCCCATTTCTGCAAGTCATCCTACCCCTGTCCTATCCTGAAGCGACACGTCATTTCCCCCTACATCACATCCGCCTGCTCAGGGAGTCGCCTTACCCACGTCATTTCCCCCTACGTCACATCCACCTACTCAGGGAGTCGCCTTACCCACATCATTTCCCCCCTACATCACATCCACCTGCTTAGGAAGTTGCCTTACCCACGTCATTTACCCGTACGTCACATCCACCTGCTCAGGGAGGGACTTCCGGGGGGGGGGGGCAATGAACACTGAC
>QEPC01013421.1:665640-722413 GCA_003113815.1 Sphenodon punctatus
GGGGGGGGGCTCGCCTCGGGGTCTCACTCTGTTGCTGTTCTATCTTTTACAACAAAAAGCCAGGCTGGGCAGGGTGGGTGGGGGGTGTCCCCCCTTCCACCCGCGCAGCCTGGGAGGGGGAGGGAATTAATTTTAATTTATTGCATTGGTTTCAATGGGGACACAGCGCCCCATTGAAACCAATGCAATAAATCCGGTACCGGCATACCGGATTTAATCCGGGAATCCGGTTTTTGTGAAACCGGTAACCGGTAAAATCCGGTGTACCGGTAATGGGACCGGGTCCCGCCCCTAGTGTTTAGTGCTTGGAGGGAAGAGGCCTGGTTCCAGGCTCTGACTGTGGCCTAGCTGTGTCCAAAGGGACTGGCTGGCTGTGAAGCAGCTCTTGGAGACATCAGGGCTGAGCCAGTGGAGGATCCACAATTATGTGGATTCATCAGTTGCTTTTCTCTCATCAAATGTGCATGAGCCAAGGCGGTTATCCTTATAGTTCTGAAATTAGATCAGCAGCAGCCTGGAATAGCAGATGTGCTGTGCTTGACTTGGTCAGCCCTCTTGAAAAATCCCTGTGTTCTAACCTGATTACCCAGTCAGTACTTCAACAACACAAAGGTTTGGCCTGTAAGATACAGATTTAAATTTATATTTAGAGTTTGCAGCTGAAATCTTTAATCTGCTGAGTGTATTTACTGCTGGGTTATGCCATGCCACTGGCCTACCATTGCCCTGGCTCCACCTACCATTGCCCTGGCTCCTCGTACCATTGCCCTGGCTCCACCTACCATTTCCCTGGCCCCACCCCTAGGCTCGCCGGCCTTAGTGTCCCTCCAACCTCAAAACCCACCAGCCGCCCCTGGGAAAAAGCTACCTCAGGGGCTTGCTGTTTCAGCCCTGAGGGTGAGGTCTGGTGAGTCTCAGGCTATTTCTGGGGATGGGGTGCAAAAGCAGCCAAGCATGAGCTGGTGGTTTGGGGTGGCAGGAGTCAAGTTAGGTTAGAAAGTAATTTGAATATTTAAGCACTTGGCGAAGACATTTCCCTATGAGATGGGGGGCTTAATGGCTTAATCAAGGACAAGCACAGTCAGGTTCCATTCATTGACCTGACGGGGAGGACCAGTTTCTGCATTTGAGGACATGGATGGTCCTAGGTGGACGAAGGTCTCCTCACCTCTTCAAGGTCACTAGTCATATGACACGCATTCCCAACCCAGCCAGGTGGCTGGGGAGTGGAGTGACCTAATTATAGAGAATAGAGTGAAGGCAGTTCACAAGGGCACATCAGGCCACACAGAACTGTCGTTGGTTACCTGGCATTTCCAGTAATCCAACATGCCTGCCCAGAAATCTGGGGGTAGGGTGACATAAATTGTATACCGTGGAGTGAGTGCGGTACCTGAGCATACGGCAGACTGCTAGGGATGGGCAAACGCGGTTCAGATGTTCGGAGTTCAGACCGAACTCCGTCTGTTTGGACATCCGAACCGAATGTCCTAACCGAACTCTCGAACGACCGAACAGTTCGGTCATGTTCAGACGAGTTCAGATGAGTTCAGAGGCAGAAAAACCGTCTTTCCAGGGCCAAAACTTAGGTTTCGGTATCGATTTCATTTAGGTTTTGGTTTCGTTTTCGCTATTTTTGAATCTTCGGCCAAGTTTGGCCAAACCGAACTTGGCTGAACTGAACCATCCAACCCGAACTTGGGTTTTGAACCGAACGACCGAACATCCGAACATCGAACCGTGTTCTGTTCACCCATCCCTACAGGCTGCCTAAAGCTGCTTGGTTATAGTGCGCTACTGGACCTGTGATCATTAATGATCTGGAAAAGAGCGTTAAGAATGAGGTGATCAAATTTGCAGATGACACCAAGTTATTCAAGGTAGTTAAAACACGAGCAGACTATGAAGAACTGCAAGAGGATCTTATGACATTGGGTGCCTGTGCATCGAAAAGGCAGATGAGATTTAATGTGGACAAGTGCAAAGTGATGCACATAGGGAAAAATAATCCAAACTATGAGTACACAATGCTAGGTACTAGTAAGCTAGGAGTTACCACTCAGGAAAAGAATCTGGGAGTGATTGTGGACAATACACTGAAATCCTCAGCCCAATGTGCAGCAGCAGTCAAAAAAGCAAACTTCACACCTCTCCCTGTACTGGGTTCCATATTCTGTATTGCCAATAAAGGTGCTCCCTGTAAAGTGCCCCCCCTGTGCATGACTTCCACTGTGAAAACTATTTACAGAGGCTCTGTTCCTACTCTCGCCCCTTAATGCCCCACTTTGTGTATTCTCCCTCCCTCCATACTCTTCCATAGGATTCCCTCTGTGGTCTGAGGCTCACTTTTAGAGTCCTCCTAAGAGGACTACACTTTCCACTCTGCCCCACAGGGCTGCTCTGAACAGAACCCCACCATCTCCCTGCCCCCCTCCTGCAGAACACTGACTGTATCAGCCCAGACCACCCGCTTACCCCTCATTCCTTAGTGGAGTTGGGAAAGTCAGAGGGAGAAGTGCTGAAATTCCACCCACCTGTCCCTGTCTCCGGGCTAAACCTATGCTCTCTTTCTGCACCTGGGATCATCCCAGGCAAACTCCAGCGATCCAGCCCCAGCCATGCTCCTCCAATAGGACACCCCATTGGAGCCGCAGCCCACACACCCCACATTTTTGAGGGGGAAGGTTTGTCACTGAAATCCATGCACTCTGTGGTTCTGGGTGGGTTTAGGGGGCAATATCAGCCACTCCAAACATCACTGCAGGATTAGATTGCTCTGTTATTTAGCCATACTGGAATCCCTGGCCCGAAAGCCAAGTTGCCTGCTTTGCAGGATTAGATCAGAATGACCTTCATCTCTCTCCCTTCCACAGGCCTTGCTCTCCTCCTCTCCCCACCAGATCAGCTCTAAACATGGCTGACTAGCCACTCACACTGCTCCCTCGGAGGTGCAGTTCCTTCTCTTTCCCCCGCACTGATAGGCTCTAATAAGCAGTGTCTGCTGGGAGTTGTAGTCCCCAGTATTCAAGATTGTTTGCTTTTAAACAGTCTCTTCATTACCCATAGAATATTTGCAAACACTACGAACTCAGGATGGTCTCCATAGGCTAACACTGAATTTTCAAGATATCATAACTTAAACTACTAATTGGATTTACAAAGAGTAAACCAAAGGCACATTCCACACTCCTTGAATTTTCTAAAAGGCTTACACCTCCTCCCAACAGACACAAAATCCCTTTAACATGTCAAGATTGAGACCATCTAACTTTTGAAAAAACAGGCTTCAAAGCACAGTTTTCAAACTGAGAGTTTTCAACTGTTATCCAACCTAGTCACCTGAAATTTGCGTAGTTTGAACCACTTTCCCCAGCGATCTTCCACTACAGATTTCACTATCATAACTTTAATCATGCCAGTTTTATAGCAAATAGAAAGTAGGTGCTTTATAATGGAGGGTGCAAAACACCTTAACTATTGGAGTGCTCCCACGCTCTAATAATCATGTTGCATAATAGAATGCATAATAAAGCCAAGATTATTTACTTTTATTCATGAAAGCTGAGAGTCTCTAAAAAATGTAAAATGATGTTCTTGTTTGTGAACATGATGTAACCATGATATTTGCCATTATTCTTTAGGAGACAAATGTTTAACTTTCTTAAAAGAAATAATTTAAAAATTGTATTGTTGCAATATATGTATAGCACAGAATGTCTTGTGATATGTTAAATGTAAAGGGCCATCTGCTGCCATGACTTTTATACTGAAAAATGTACATAATTGCTTCTGGATTTTAAGAAGTACAGCTGGTCAAATGAGTTCTCCTGAGGTCTATTCCCTTTCTACTGTTCACATGGCTGGATTCCCCAAAGTTTCAGCTTCCCACATCTGCTGCCTCTTTTAGGACTGGAGATTCCACTATGGTTCCACTCCCACTCCTCTCACCAATTTTGAGATCATGTTGATCTTTTGGGATTGCAGACATCGTTGTGGAAGAATGGGTCATTGGAGACAAATAGAATGTCAGAGGAAAGGACGGACTTCTGGGAGTTTGGGCAGACACTTTTTGCCAATGGGAGACGAGGTGAAAACAAAGGCCCTTATCTGCGGGACCGCCTCACTCCCCATGTGTCCGTGCGACCTTTGAGATCGTCCATGGGAGCCTTTTTGGAGGTTCCCTGGGTGAGGCGGGTGACCACTGATGTTAGATCTTTTTCAGTGGCCGCCCCTGTGCTGTGGAATTCACTCCTGGAGGAGGCTCAGTTGGCTCCGAATCTCCCACTATTTTGGTGTGTATGTAAAACCTGGGTATTCCATCAGGCTTTTGGCAAGGGGTAGGGGTTTCCCTGAATATTGTATTTTAAAATTGCTTTAATTTTTGTTATTGTTTTATTAATTATTGTTGTTTGCCACCCCAGGCTGCCTTATGGGCAGGAGGGGTGGGATATACATTTTACATAAATAAATAAATAAATTAATTAATTAATTTCTCTAGAGGCTTCAGTCTTTGTGCTTTACAGGGAAACTATCAGCAGCCTGATAACTCAGACACTCATAGTTTTGGGCTGTTTGCTACCCTCTCTCCCAGCCATCCAATGCCTGGATGTGGGTATGGCTGCAAGCCGGCTGGACTTCAGTGGCACTCAAGCTGCCATGACTGCACACAAGCATGGGGGGCGTGACTTGGTGATGGGTTCACCAAGGCATGGGGGCGTTGTTACACTGCCATGGACCAGGGCAGATCCCCCACGTCCTGTGCCGGTGTTTGGGCCCTGTCGCGTTTGTTCAGCCTTACACACCGCCCTGCCCTGTGGGGTCAGCCACAGCCCAGAAATGGATGATAAATGGTGGTGTGATGTCTGAAAACACCCTGTATTTCAACAACATAGAATCCTTGGGGAGCTCCAACACACTAGCTAATTTCCAAAAGCAGATGAAAGTTAAAATACTAAGGCCTTTAATGACTCCTCCGACTCCTCCCCCCTATGGTGCTTCTAGGCATACATAATGCTTCACAGTTACAGATTTTGGAGACAGGTCCCTGCACAGTTGCCTTACAATCTAAGATGGACAAGGGAGAGGGGAACACAGGGGGAGACAGACATGCACACATTCCCATTTTTACAGATAGGGAACTGAGACTGGGAGGTTGTGACTTGCCCAAGGACACCCAATGTGTTCATGGCTAGGGTAGGATTCGAACCCTGGCTTCCCAGGATCAAATCATTAATATAATGACGAATTCATTTTATTTACAGCACTTTAATTAACATAGATTTTCTTATTTAAAGTAATATTCTCTAACAGGAAATACTAAGAATAATTGCCAGTATTTCTTTAAGAGACCTCTTGAAACAAACGCCCATATGCATATTTTTGCTCAGATCAGGATTCAAAAAAAAACAGCCTTCACAAAGGGTTAAATTAGCCCCCATGTAACATAAAAGATGTGCTCAATTGACTTCAATAATATGGATGTCCTACAAATAACAGAAACATATTTGAACCAACCTGTGTCTTTTTCCAAAGGAAGGACTATATATTCTCATTTCAGTGCTTCTGCTTCCAACTCAGTGAGGGAGAGATTATTAAACAAAAAGTAAAATAAAACTGAAATTCAAATTAATGTTTGTGGTGGGGCTGAGATGTAAATAACTGTTGGTTTATACATTAAAATCCTGCCTAATGAGGAATGGAAAAATCTCATGAGAAAGAAAGATATCTAGAGCCACTGTGCTATAAAAACAAGGCAAAGTTAGGTGATAAACAGAAAAATGTCATATACAATTGCTAGGAAGCCCCAGTCAACATAAGGGTCCCTTTACACAAGCACTGTGCAAATACAAGAGGAAATGGGAAATTGGGAAATGTTTACCCATCTTGAGTTGGACCTCACTCCACAGAAGTCAGAGGGCTGTTGGTGGAGTAAGGCGGTAACTTGCAGGACAATACTCTGCCATTAAAGTCAATGGACAATAGTCCGCCATTAAAGTAAATGGGAATTTTGCCATTGACTTCAGTGGGTGGAAGATTTTTCACCCTCTGTATGAGTTATGAGAAACTGGAACCTAATAAGACACAGCATCTGGTGTTAAACACTAACACTTAAGAAAAAAAAAAAAAGTGGTAGAAAACACTGACGCAAAAAGGTGACTAGAGAGAGATTTTTAGAACCAAACGTTGCCCTGCTGATGAGCTGTCTTCACCATCTTCCCTGAACAGGTATTTCTCTGTTAGGATTCTCTTCACTCAGAGCCCATTTAATAACCAAAATTAGCATCTTCTAACAAAATAAACAAACACAGAACAAAATCCTCAAAATCAAACGTGGTTCCTGGCCCAGGTTTAGCCCTCTAGCTGCTCCTCAGACAGAATATTCTATACTTTCCTCAGACAGCTTCTTCTGTTCTATGTCAGCAGAGCTTGTAAAACTCCAGCCACACCCTAACCTGTTTCCCCCATAAGTCTGTGGGTGCTTTTAGATGGACGGGCTGCCTCGGTACTGGCCAGCGGTGCTCTGGAACATCCCAGTCTAGTGTTGCTGGTGGAGTAGGCCAGTCAAACCTGGGCACTGGTGCAAAGTGGAGCAACTAACAATCTGATGTACGGATCCATGCTGCTCTTCCGCTTCCAGATGTCTATTTCCCTGGGCAACACCATAGAGTTGCAGGTGATTGCATCCAACTCTATGGTGTGTGGAGGAGGGCATTGCATGGGCAGACTGGAGAACCTGCCGTGTCCATCTGCTCCTGACCTAGGCAGGGCTGGGAGCAGGCAGACGTGGGGGTGCATCCCTGCATCCATTTGAAAACACCCTGTGTGAACCAGACCCAGGAGGAAACTCTCCAGCAGTAGATAATTCTAAGCCCTGTTACTGATGCTTACCTTCCATTTTAAGTAATGAGAGTCAGGCTTATAAGTAGCATTTTTTCCTTTTTCTCCCAACCCTTGCCCTTAAATCCCTCCCTTCTCAATTATTTTTCCCTTCTTCCCCCTGTTTCGTGCTTTTTCCAGGCGATTGTACTGTGATTGTTATTGTTAAAGTATTAGCTCACTCGCAAGCTTTTTCAAACTTACCATTCTTGCTGAACAAGAAGTTATTACTTTATATTAAGAAAAACTGCTTTCAATAAAATACATATTTTTAATAAAAGAAAGTCAAAATAACTTTAAGTCTAAATCACACATGAAGGGTGAACTCACATGTAACTCTGCTAACTCCAATGTCACAGGGCCCCAGAAGCTGTATAATTAGCCCTAGATGATCCCCGGATCACCTTTGCATGTGAGTGAGACAGTGAAACTCTGAGTTCCATCTCCACTTTAAACTCAGATCTGACAAGTTCATCAGATGTAAACATCTGATCCGAGTTAAAGCAGGACTGGAAATTGAAGTGCCTCACTCACATGCAACAGCATACTGTGGTTCAGCTGGAGCTATTTATACAGCTTCTGGAGCCCCGTTGATATCGGAATTTAGCAGAGATATGTGTGAGTTCACTCGAAGTCTCTGGCAGGCCCAAAGCTTCCAGATCCCAATCCCAGTACCTCACCCAAATGATCATCCTTGCTTTTTAATGCAGCAAGGATGATCATTTGGGTGAGGTACATGATCATAAACATGATCATGATGATGAATCCTTGCTTTTTTTGTTCGTGGCTATAAAATACTTAATATACGTTTCAATTCTAAAAGCAGCAGACTCCATTTTTTTATGGAGTCAATGAAAACTCTTTTTTCACTCTGGAGTCTCAATAAGCTTGTGGGCTAATAAAGTAGGTACTCTAAAGAAAGGCTTCTTCCCCATTCCCAAAAGAAGCACTTCCATTTGCAAAGTATTTCTGCAGCCACAATTTAGGATATTTTGTTTTTTTTCTTCTTTATTTATTTTTTAAATTTTGCAGAAGAGCTTTTACTTGTTAATTCATTTACTACTATCTAAACTCTGAAAGTGCCTACCGGACTTTATCCCAAGCTAAAATAAAACTGAAGATCAAAACATTTAAATAATGTTGTCTTGCAATTAGAGATGTGCTGACTATCCTCCAAGAACAGAAACACACCATAGCCTTCAATCCTCTCTGCCAAGATCATTTGAAAACTATCTGCTTTTATAAAAACAGAGGTTGGAAACCACCATTTTCAGGAATAAAAAAGCAATTACTTTTTAAAAGGCCAGAGAGATTTGGGCTTTATGTTTACTGCTGAAATCTCTGGTAGTTAATGAGTCACATCGACTTGGTTCAGTCACATTGCTTTGACTGACACAACACAACATGACACATTTCATTGCACAAAGCCGGCTAGAAAATTTTAACAAATGCATTTTTACAGAAAACTGAGCTTCAAGGGGAAAAAAAAGTTACTTAAATAATTTTATTGCATGTGCAAATCTCCAAGCCACCAGACAACTGAAACTTGAGAAGATACTTAAGATTGTTCTCTCAGCTGCAAAATAGCATAGCTCTCCTGAGTCCATTGGAGCCCCAGATATGCAAGTGTACATTTGCACAAAACCTGGGCCTTGGGAAGCAGGCAGTTTGTGCTGGCTTACCTTGTGAGTTATTTTTTGTTAGGAGTTTGCTATTTCTACATTTCTATAGAAATTTTGCAACACTATATTTGCAGGACTTAATATGCACAGTTTTGCTAGTACGGCAAATCCCTTTTGATAACACACCACCTGTAAGGGTGGCCAATATGGTCTCTGGGTCCAATTTTTGTCATGTATGCACCCTAGGTCTCTAGGAAATTTTTATTTATTTATTTATTTAAAATTTATATCTCACCCCTCCTGCCCACAGGGCAGCCCGGGGCGGCTAACAACATTCTTAAAATAATATTAAAAATTTAAAACAATTTAAAATACAGTATGTGGGGAAAAGCACCCATCCCCATCCCCAACCCTTCCCTACCCCTCGCCAAAAGCCTGACAGAACAGCCAGGTCTTACATATACGCCGAAACAGCAGGAGAGTGGGAGCCAGACGAGCCTCCTCCGGGAGCGAATTCCACAGCACAGGGGCGACCACCGAAAAGTATCTAACATCGGTGGCCACCTGCCTCATCCGGGGAACCTCCAAAAAGTCTCCCATGGGCGATCTCAAGGGTCGCACGGGCACATGGGGAGTGAGGCGGTCCTGCATATAAGCAGGGCCCAGGCCATGAAGGGCTTTAAGGGTTAAAACTAGCACGTTGAACCTGGCCCGGTGCTTTATAGGCAGCCAGTGCAGAGCCCAGAGCACTGGTGTCATGCTCCCTGCGACCCGCCCCCCTCAGGAGACGGGCCGCAGCATTCTGCACCAGCTGCAGCCTCCGGACCAGCCTCTCGTGCAGCCGCACGTAGAGCACGTTGCAGTAATCCAGCCTCGAGGTGATGAACGCATGGATGACAGTGGCAAGGTCAGAGTCTGAGAGATATGGCCGGAGCCACTGGACAAGATCTAACTGCCGAAACACACTCCCCACCAGAGCCACAACCTGAGATTCCAGGCTGAGTCACAAATCAAGGAGCACACCCAGACTCCACACTTGAGAGTCTGTTGGGGTGAACTCCCCCCAACAAGAGGAGATTCAACCACCTCCAGGCACCCCAAGCCCTCACCCACCATCACCTCTGTCTTGTCAGGATTCAATTGCACATGGCTCGACCTCATCCAAGCCCCCACAACTGACAGGCAATGGGAAAATAAGGAGACTGCATGGCCTGGGTCAATGGAAAAGGAGAGGTAGAGCTGAGTGTCATCAGCGTACTGATGACACTGCATGCCCTGAAACCCCCTCACAATTTCCCCTAAGAGCAGCATATAGATGTTAAACAAGAGGGGGGACAGAATGGCACCCTGTGGGACTCCACACGTAAGGTCCTGGGGGGAAGATGTACACTCCCCCAAGACCACCCAGTGAGTTCTCCAGGCCAGAAATGAACAAAACCAGTCCAAGACCGTCTGCCAATTCCAGCACGGTCCCACGGCGAGTCACCAACACCTCATGATCATCTGTGTCCAATGCAGCCAAAAGGTCTAGCAGGACCAGTAAGGTCTGACGACCCTGGTCCAATGCCAAATGGAGATAATCAACCAAGGCAATCAAGGCTGTCTCCATACCATACCCAGGTCAAAACCCAGACTGGGAGAGATCAAGGAAACCGGTGCGGTCCAGATGTTCCTGGAGCTGCCGTGCCACAGCCTGTTCAATAACCTTCCCTAAAAAGGGAAGGTTAGAGACTGGCTGATAACTGGCAGGAGCATGAACATCAAGAGATGTTTTCTTGAGCAGAGGTCTAACCACAACCTCCTTTAGGCAGTCAGGCACCCTGCCCTCCTGAAGGGAGGCATTAACCACCCCAGTCAGCAACGGCCATAACGTCTCCTGGCTAGCTTTCACCAGCCAGGATGGGCATGGATCTTGCTCACAAGTAGTGGCACGAACAGATCCCAACAAGGACTCCACATTGGCAGGCACCACCATCTGAAACTGATACCTCTAAACAGGATAGGATGTGGCATCCATAGTCACAAAATGATCCTCTGCAATAACTGTGGTACCGAAATCGTAGCGGATACGAGCAATCTTATTTACAAAGTACTCGATAAACTGGTCACAGTGGTCACTGGATTGATCCAGGTCCAAGTGGAGGCAGGTAGGACTGACCAAGCCTTTCAACACCCAGAAAAGCTCCACTGGTCGTGACTTTGCTGATGCAAAAAGGGCAGCAAAGAACTGTTTCTTTGCTGCCTGCACCACCATAGCATAGGCCTTTAAACTGCTCTTATGCTGCGATCAATCATACTGATTGTGAGTCCGGCACCACCGTTGCTCTAACCGCCTGCTCTCCCGCTTCAAATACCACAGGCCCTCCGTAAACCAAAGGAGACCTGTAGGAGACTCAGAAGGGCCGCGGACGTCTGGGAGTCACTCTGTCAATGGTCTCAGTCAACAAGGTATTCCAGAAGGCCACGAGATCATCAACAGAGCAGGTATCAATGTCCAGGGAAAACTTCCCCAGAGCATTCCGGAACCGATCCAGTTCCATAAGTGTCCAGGGGCAGACCGATCGAATAGGTCCTGCACCTTGTCGGGGGCTAACATGCGCAATGAGGCACGCCTTAAGGAGGTAATGGTCAGACCATGACAAAGGCTCTACCCCCATGACTTCTACTAACTGACCCCCCACCTCAAGGCCGGTGCAGAAAACCAAATCCAGTGTATGTCCCTCCTCATATGTGGGGCCACAGATGATTTGGGACAGGCCCATGGTTGTCATGGAGGCCATGAACTCATGCCTGGCTCCTCCAAGATTGGTGTCAGTGTGAATATTAAAGTCCCCCAGGACCACTAATCTAGGGGTCCAGAGGATCACATCTGACACCAGAATGGGGTGGTTTATTTGAAAGCCTGAAATACAGAGCAGCTAGCAAAGCAGACAACCCATGTCCCAGTGGGAAGATTTATCAGGCACATCAATGCTCCCAACAAACCAGACCTATGCGGAGTAGAAACGTTAATAAAAGGCAAAGGGGGATAGGGAAGAGACCCCCTCCAAAGGTCCATCAGTCAACTCAGGATCTTTGCGTCAGATTCACATATCAAACTGTCCACAGTGATAGAGGGGGTACCAATGTCATTGGGCACAGCAGTAAGAGACTGGAACGGGTCACATCCCGCCCACCAAGCTGAGCGTTGCCACCAAGGGCCACCAGCTGTTAGTAACATGGAGGTTGTGCATGGGGGCAAGGCAGACCAACACGCTCCACATAAGAGGGTCACTGGAACATACCCGTCAGGTAGCCCATCTCTCCCATATGGTACATGACCAGGTAATATGGCTTGAAAGGATACCCAAAAGTCAGGCCCACTTGCACATCAGGGTGAGTCCAATAATCAATCATAGGAAGCCCTGAGCTCGGCACCTGAAGGTTCCTTCAGCTGATATGGTCTGCTGGGGCAACCATCAAGTAGACCCAGCTCCAGTAGATGATTGAGGCAGGCTCTGCGAGATGCTATGCAAGAGGGAAAGGGAGGGTCCCTCCATCACAAGGCAACGGAAAAAGTCTGGGAGCCCACAGATCTCTCATAATGCCAGGGTCTCCACTGGGCCCCAGGGAATTCCAGCTTCATGGTTGGGGAGTGGAACAGCATCGAATGAAGGGCCAGAGCCCTAGCACTCTGCTCAGCACTCTGACCCTTTTCTCATCGCACTGTGGCCCACTCACGGGATGACCAAACAACAGGAGCTCTGAGCTCAAGAAGTCATACCCAGTCCTTGCACTATCCAGAGAGCCCAGAAGCTGCTGTATGTCACCTCTGTGCCACAATTCCGCAAGGGACATGGTAGCCCAAAAATTCCAAGCATGGGTGCTGGAATGGCCCTGGAAATGAAGATCAGAGCCAGAGCCAGAGCCAGAAGCAGCCATGATCAAACTGCTCCAAGAAAGAAGGAAGGAATGAGAGCAGATGGATTGGTAGGAACTTGAGCCAGACAGAGGTTCCCAGCACTCCCACAAGGTCAGAAGATAAGGGTGGCATGCAGACACCAAGGGAAGTTGCAGGGAATGAGTGGAGAGTAGAAGGTGTGGGAGGGAGATGTTCGAGGAATGCTGGAGCTATGAAAGGGATGGAGGCACATATGTGCCCTGGTAACACATTTATCTACATGGCTAATGGTAGGGTTGCTGCAGGCCCACAACCCCACACGCAGATTACAGAGACCATGATGGTCAAGGCACTGGATAGGATACAACCGTGAGGGCACCAATGAACACCAATATAAACCGGGATCCAGCGCAGGCTCCTTGGCCTTAGTTTACCTCAGAGCAGTACGGTATACAACGCCTCATGGTCAAGTTAACCTTACTGCTTCCTCTTGTTGAGATCTGCGCCATGGATGCGGGACAGGTAGCCTCTCAGAGGCATCTATTTAACTGCATTGCAGAGTGGTTCCAACAGCATGAACTCCTCACTACATGTGAGATCATGCACGATCCTCCTGGTCCTGCTCGAGGAACAGGTCTCATTGTTCTGGAGTTCATTCAGGAACAGGCAGCACATGACCTGTCTACGGGCACTAACTAAGCTATGCTCCATGATGCGGTGCATCTCAGTGCAGCGGTGGAACAATGGCCAGCTGTGGAGGATCACCTGCAGTGGCACATTACTGCAGCCACCACCAGGATCTACCTGGCCATGCCCATAGATTGCCGCCACTGGATCTTCCCCAAGCTGTCCAATGGTGGTCGAGGTTGCTTAATGAGTGGGATGATGAAGCACTGGCATGCGAACTTCAGAATGGACCACGCTCTATTCATGAGGATAGAGCACCGTCTCTCCCTATGGCTTGAGCAATGCCGCACGAACATGCAGGTGCACATCCCAGTGGTACAACCTTGTGCCATCACAATATGGTCCCTGGCCACACCGAACTCATGCAGGAGTGGGGATCAGCATGGTCTTGACTTCTGTGAGGCTGTGGAGGCTATTCTCCTAGACCACGTGATCCAGCTCATGGACCAGCGCAGGGTCCTGGGCGGGTTCCAAAGAGCAGGCTTCCCAAACTGCATCGGTGCTATCGATGGCACACATATCAAGATCCTGTGGCCCCCCAATGATGAAACAGCTGAATTCATCAATCACCATGGGTATCACTCCCTACAACTCCAGGAGGTTGTAGATGACAGAAGCTGCTTCACTGACATCTCCACAGGCCACTCCAAATGCAGTCATGATGCAAGGATCCTTGCCATCTCCCCTCTTTTTGCAGGTGGGGTCCCTGATGGTGATGGGGACATTGCCACCCCCTTGATGCGGGTCATGCTGGGATCCCCAAAATCCTCCATGTACATGTGTACATGGAGGATTTTGGGGATCCCAGCATGACCCGCATCAAGGGGGTGGCAATGTCCCCATCACCATCAGGGACCCCACCTACCCGCTCCTCAGATGGCTCATGAAGGTCTTCCCTGTGACCTAAACCCCAGAACAGGTGCATTATGATAATAGTTTATGTGCTGCTCTCATGGTTGTTGAGAAGTCTTTCAGGGCCCTCAGGCAACGCTGGAGATGCCTAGCCACATGCCTTGACTTCAAAGTGGAGACTGTTGCTCTCATGATTGGGGTCTGATGAATGACTTCAGGTAATCACTTGTCTTCAATGGGCCTGGGACCAGTTCAAAGTGTTACAATCAAGCTAAAGACCCTCATCCAATTATCACCATAGCGAGCATATTGTTGCAGGTAAAATATTTATTGCAAATCATGGCATTCTACCACTTGCTCTTTCCTCTGCCCCATTCTGATTTCCTTGGGTGACCTCTCTTGTGGCTATCTAGTGGAGGAGAGGATGATGATTCATTTGTCTCTGAATGTTGTGAAGCGACAGGTGAATCCACTTGCCTTTCATCAACAGCTGCTGTCAAAGGCGGTGCCCGATGACTGGTTCCCTGCTGTCTGGTGGAGGGTATGGCTGTCTCCGGCTGCAGAACAGGGACCAAATTTGGGAGACAGGCCTTCCAGGCTCTGGATGATGGTGCTGGCTCTCTGGGGGATGAGGGCATGAGGTGGTGCAGGTCTGGGCAACACTAGCCCAGTTGCAGTGACCGATGTACCTGCAGCCCTGGCGTGAATGAGGAGTGACCTTGCAAGGTTCAGCAATTCATCCATCCAATTTAGGTGTTGCTGATGCATCCTCTCGTGTGACTGCTGCAGGGTATAGATCCACTGGAGGTGTTTGTTCCAATCCCCCTCTTCAACCACTGGTCCTTCCACATTTCAGAAAGGAGATTCCTTTGGTGAACAGTCAGCTGCTGCATTGACCTATCCTGCCCCACCTCCATATGCTGGATGGCAACCCTATTCTCTTCCCCCTGCCTGGTCCCCATTTGAAGGAGATCCTCCACCAGGTATTCATGGCACTGGCGAGCTTTCATGCAGTGTTGCCTCATTCTCTTGGTGCCAGGTACAGGGCCCATCAGAAAATCCTCGGCATGGGCTGGCTGCTCTGTGGAGAAGGGGTATTGGATGGGTGATTATTTAATGCTCCATTAGCTGCATTCAATTATACCTGTTCATTGTCATTTGATTTTGGGTGGTTTGGAGGGGGGGGGTCCTCTGGTTTACTGTGTGTTTGGGGGGGTATAAACGGCTCATTAAGCAGCTGTGACATTGGGCTGCCTAGGTAGAATGGGGGGTATATCTATATTGGTTCAGTTATACCCCCCTCATCCCCCTTCCCCACCTCCAGGAACTGTGACCCATATTTTGATAGTCCTCTGTGTAACCATATGTACCTTCAGCTGCTGGTGCTGCGTCCCTTCAACCTTGATTACCTATCCTAGGTTCTTGGCTCCCTGAGAATGAGGGTAAATGGTATTGGATTGGTTGGTTTGTGTGATGAGTGTGGGCATTGTCCCCCCATCATGGGCATGTTTATTCTACCACATCACCAGCCAACTCCTGTCCCCAGTACTTTTCAATTACCACCCACCCTCGACCTCCCTCAATTCCCTGTAATTGTCCTTTGTCTACCATCATCAGGACACCCCATGAATTCCACAAGTGGTCTAGCAGTGCTTGATTCATCCACATCGGTGGTATCCACGTACTCCCTGGCACCTGAAGGCATGCAAAGGTTCGATTGGGCGTATGATCCTTTGTGCTTGCCCCATTTCCCCCCATTTCCCCATTTCCTCCCCCACTCATGGGCATGTGCCCGATAGATGCATTGCGCATGAGTCCCCCCCCCCATATCCTTCCCCACCTCCACCCCAAGCTGGTCACTCCCAATAACCGCCTCTTTGTGTTTTTACCCTCAGGTCTATAGTAAGTGTCTGTGGTTAACGTTGGCTCCCTCCAGACTGCCGTTGTACTTCCTGTCAACGTCTGGGGCACGTCAGATTCAGAACCCTCCGAGTCGCTATCTGAATGCTGAGGGGTGGTGTGCTGTGGTCTAGCTGTCAGTATCCCTGATGGTCTGGGCTCGTTGTCCGATGGATGTTGGGCACCAGGACCTTCCATTTCGATCTCCGGAGGCATGGAGGGGGCAGATCAACTTTTGTGCTACCTTTGGATGCAGCTGAGTCACCGATGTGTGGTGCCACTATTGACCTCCTCATGTACAAGAACCTATCTAGTAGACGGTGTGTTTGTGTGTCATGATAGGGGGTTGTGCGTGACCTGTGCCCAGACTTACTGTTGTTATCCACATTTGCCTTGTAGGCCCATTTGAATACTTTTGCTTTGCTTTAGCATCGTTTCCGCATTCTGTGGAACCCCACCGGCGACATCCTGTAAGCTATGGACTCAAACACAGGAGCATTTTGGTGGCACATGACCAGATCTCGCTGGGTCTGCTCGTCCCCCCATAATCTGATAAAGGCAAGTGTCTCTGGGCGGCCCCAGGTGTCTCCCCATGTATGTAGCCGGTCGGCTGCACCCCAGGTTGGGGCTGGTGGGCCGTCTCGAACAGCTACAGCTGTATTCCCATTGGGGATGAGGGCATAGATTTGCATCAACCACCTTGACATCAGTCAAGCCGTACCCCCACCCCTTTACCATACAGCCACCCATCGTATTTAGCAGCTAACTGTGTCTCGCCCAAGCAGCCATGGGCTGCTGTCAAATTGGGCCCATCGGCTGAACTTCAGGCTCCTTTCGCTCCAGCTCATCCATCATTGTGAAGCTGTAATTGTCTAGGCGGCCCTTTAAATCTCCTGGACTCATCCTGACACTGCTTCATTGCCTGGCAATGACATTTGGCATGTCCAACCCACTTCTGGGTGGGGCTATCTAACCATGCCTTGGGGCACGGCGAACTGGTCACTTTCGCATGTCAGTGATAGCTGCAACCATGGAACTTCTCCTCGCCATTTCCCCGTATGGGCCACCAGAAACTGTGGTGGAAATTAACACACAAAGACAATGTGTGTCAGTCAATGGTGAGATTTATTTCATAGCTATGTGGAGAAAAGTTGCAAAGCTACAGTAAAAAGAAATCTTTCTCCTGTCTCCCTCTCACAGAGAGAGCCAGAAACATATATAGACAGTTCAAAACACAAGGCAATAACAAGAAGCTGGTATTTTCCAGTCTGGTTGCAGTTAGCTCTGGGCTCCAGGCAGACTATACTCAAGGTTATAATTCCTTATCAGGAATAAGCTTCTGTAAGCAATTCCTAAAACTAAAATGCAAGCAGTTCTTATTAGGACAGAGGCCTAGCAATCTTGGAGCAGAGACCAAAAGTCTAATACAGTGAGAGCAATCTGTTAGGTTTTGGCCCTGTACCAGATTCGTCCTGCACAGTGCGCACACCCACCTCCATCCACCATGGGTGCACACCCATCCCCCCACCCACCGTGGCCCATTTGAAAAGGGCCAGTATGTCAGTCAAGACATTACTGAGTACTGAGAAATTCTCGATTCAACTGAGACAGTATCAGGATCTGGGATTTCATTGAGATTTGCTGTTTTGTGCAAAATCTCGGTTCCGCCCTAATTGAGAGCGGTGGAGCTCAGTAAGCTGAAGAGCTGGGATTCTACAGAAAATCCCAAAGTGAAGAGGGCTGAAAGGGTATCTAGCTTCATTAATCATCTAATCAGGAGTTTGAGAATCTTTGATTTCAATTTTATGATGGCATATGTGCATTTGAGGCTGCTGGGCGAGGTCAATCAGAGGTTTTGGGGTGAAGTGTCATCCAATATGCTGATGACATTCAGCTCTACCTCTCTTTTTCATCTGACCCAGGTTCCGCAGTTTCGGTGCTTACCCGATGCTTGGCTGCTGTTGGAGACTGGATGAGGGTGAGCTGACTGAAGCTGAATCCTGACAAGGCTGAAGTCATTATTGTCATCCCTGCTTTCATCAGCTCAAAGCTAGGTTATTGCAATATGGTCCATGTGGGACTGCCCTTGATGACTGTTTCAAGTTGCAGCTAGTGCAGAATGCAGCAGCTCAGCTCCTTTCAAGGACAAATCGATGGGAGCACATAATGCCAGTGCTCTGGACATAGCTTGCTGGGCACAATTCAAGATGCTAGTTTTGTCCTTTAAAGACCTAAACAGTCTGGGTCCCATATATCTGAAAGATTGCCTCACCTACCATGTCCCACTGCAGCCCCTGTGGTTGGCTTGGGGTGCCCTCTTGCAGATTCCATCTGTTACTCTTGTACAAGGATGGGGGGTGCACACTAGAGCATTCTCTCAGTTACTACTCTGGTTTTGTGGAACTCCCTGCCCCAGGAGGTTCATTTGAGCCCATGCCTAACGATCTTCTGGAGCAAGGTGGTGTAAAACATTTTTATTTTAAAAGACATTTGACAGGTGGGAATAGGGGTTGGATGGGTTTTGGGGTAGGGTTATGGGGATGGTGGGAGATTTGAGGGGCGGGTGGGAGGTTTTAATGCTTAAATTACAATTTTGTTATTGTTTTATTAATTGCGAGCCACCCTGAGTCTTTGCAGGAAGTGTGGTGGATAAATCTAAATAAATAAATAAAACTAAATATGATATTATATGATGGTATATGATCAGAACTGTTAACCTGTAGCAGGGCCACAGGGTGGTCTAGGTGTGATATTTGATTTAAGAGAACAGGGTTCAATTGGCTCTCAGACACAACCATTTTCCAGTTATGTAACTTCTGATTTGAATTATTGTTGATTTGCATAAGTATAATTAAGTGAAGTATCGGGCTCTAGGAGGTAATAAACTTCAGGTTTTTTTTTTCTCTCTCTCTTTTGTACCTTTCTTGCAAAAAAAATCTGCCACTCAAACTCCCAGGATGGAAGGCTTCTGCCATTCGTACATCTTCCTTGTTTCTTCTGTTTAGTAAGAGAAAAGAGAACCTCATAAACCTTGTTGTTAGCATTTGGCTCCTTTTGTGTATTTTCTCTTTGAACAAAAAGGATACTGTGAGCAAATTATACAGGCACACATGGGAAGGTAGGCAGGAAAGTGAGGGCTTATCACTTAGCAGCAACAAGGGTTGTATTGGGCCAAACCAAGGTTAAAACTAAAAAGCAAGAATGCAACTATCAAGAGATTGCAGAAGGCTGGAAGCTATGAGAAGTCACATGTGAGCTCACTCTTAATACAGTTAGAATCCTCTCTTGTTGCAAACTTCTTCCATATTGTTGGCTAAAAAATAAATAAATCACAATCTGAAGCAGTAAATGCTACATTATGGTATGGCAATTCCCCCAGTGGTTTTATTTGTAATGTGAACACTTCACCACATGGTAAATCCAAGGTGTTGAACTAGAGAATCACTTCCACAGATTTTCCATATGTATGGAAAGCAGTATATTCAGTATTTGTTTTATAGCAAATGGGTACTCTAACCAGCCTGAGGAAAACAAACAAACAAAATTAGAGAACTTCACTGAACTTTTCCTTTCCACTTCTGTAGCACAGTCGTTCCCAGAGGGGATGGAGAGCGACATGATTGGTGTCTGTGTTCTTTTCTGTTTTAGAATTTGCATTGTCAGCTCCATCTATTTAAACTCTAGCAAAAACAAATAAACCAAAAAAAAGAACAACAGCAAATAATGAAAATAGATGCCACTATTCCTTTATCAAAATAAAACTGATGTTGATGAAATATCAGGATAACAGACAAGGCAACAGTTTTCCTAGCAGTATATCCCACATGAAATAGATCAACTATATACAACACTGATGTCAAAATTAAAGGGGCAAAGGCTTTGTTTCGCTTCACACAATCTGGTAGTTCTCATTCCCCAGATACTGAGCTGAGCAAGTGTTTGAAACAGTCGTTAATATACAAGCTTTTGTGAAATGTAGATACATGAAAAGGTTCATTTTTCTAAAATATATTCCTTTGTTCAATCATTGTTTGGTAGACTGTATCTATGATGTGACATTTCTGTTCATTTTAATCATTTTTGCACCCTTGGTGCCAACACTACAAGCTCATATACTTGGATAGAGTTTCATTGATCTCAGTGGGTCTCATCACAGACTCCCAAGCAGATAAAAGTGGGAAGAACGTGGGACCTTTTTCAAACACCTAGATATTAGAAGCACTGCAGAGTTGCATGGGAGAGAAAAGTAAACATTCCAACCTGACTTTTTCAGGGTTCTCTCATTTGGTGCGAGCTTTCTAGGACCCTCGTTTTTACAGAATTAGCAACACATGTCAAAAGGGCCAGGATAGATAGTCAAACAACCCCTTTTTAAAAAAATAAAAAAAAAAAGCAGAAAGTTGCCGTTTACAACATTTAAAGAGGGTAGAACATAAGGGACAGAGCAGTGTAAATGCCAATGAGAACCTGACTGACGTTTGGCCATGGCGAGAGCCCATGTCTAATAAAGAATAAAGATAAAGACATAAAGACTGAAGTCCTGAATTAAGAAGGGCAGAATATAAACTCCTTCTCAGCTGAGGGAGGTGACCAGGCTACTACAGTACTTAAGTTTACCATCGATTTGATCCTGCAAATTTCTGAGCAATATTTAAGACATGCTTAAAGTTAGACTCACTTAAGTCCTAATGTGGTTCAGTAAGCCCATAAGTGGTTCACTGGATCAGACTCAGCATCTTTAGGCTCAGTCTGTCAAAGAAAGGATTTGTATTAAATTCAATGAGCTTTGGTTCAAGACTACATCTAAAACACGTACTAAATTTAGTACCTATGGGTAATACCTGCATTTTCAGGTACCACAGGGCACCGACTGGGTACCCAAATACTAGGGGTGGGAATATCGGTATCGGATAAATCCGATACCCCCGATAATCAGGTAAATCGGATTAATCTGACAATCCGATAAGCTTTGGTATCGGCGTACTGGATTTTTAACATTGGCCGCTTTACCAGTTTTTTTACATTGTGGCCATTGAGGTGAATGGCCACAATGTAAAAAAACTGGTAAAGCGGCCAATGTTAAAAATCTGGTATGCCGATACCAGTAAATCTGATACTGGGGAGATCCAATTCCGGTAAATCTGGTATTCTGTCCGGTGTCCCATCCCTACCAAATATCCAAGAAATCAGGTATGTCCGGTACCAAATTTTCAATTTACCAATTCACAATTAGTATATTGGTTTAACAATTGGAATATTGAGTTGGAAAACGAAAAAAACTGGCATTAAAATGGGGGGAGGGGTTGACCAGAAGTTGACTTTTTATGACAGGAATGTTCATTTTCGGGGATGGAAAAATTCATAAATAAGTATTATTAATTATTATTATTATTAGCAAGCATTTATATAGTAATGTACCTGACACTTTACAAAGTCATGGAATAGACACGGTCCCTGCCCTAGGGCTTACAATCTGAGAGACAGGGGAGGGAGGAGACAAAGGAAGGGGAACAGAGGGAGAAAGGAGTGTAACATTCATGAAGATGCCAGGTCCCAGGTGCACGTGCTTGGCTTGGTTACATCAAGAATGATGGCTGGCTGGTCCATGTGGGGAGGATATGAATACACAGACCTCAGGTAACAGATTGTACTGGATGGAGGGTATCAGCAGGAGTTAGGTGAGGGGAGCGAGGAGGGCAGAGCGGAAGAGGTGGGTACTGAGGAGGGATTGGAAGGTACAAAGGGAAGGGGCGAGGTGGATGTGGCAAGGATTTTTAAAAGAAAACATGAAGAAAAACTGGCGGGGGGGGGGCGGGAATCAGAAATAGTTCTCCAGGACCAGAAGCTGACAAAACATATCAGAACTTGATGGAATGAACATCTCTATTGCACCGTGTTGCTCATTGTGGCTTGCCATTTCAGCCCTAGTTGGAGGAACAGAGGGAGTATCAGTGCAGCAAGACTGGTGAGTCAGCCTGGGGAGTGTGCATGGGTAGGAGCTTTCTGGGGCTCACCTGCCCAGCTGTGCTGCTGCTCATGGTGCTCTTCTGGCTGTTGCTCCCAGTGCTTCTCCTGGCCCGACCTTCTGCTCAGCTGAGTCGGGTGGTACGCCATAATCCCTATAGTGGGGATGCATTCAGGTTGCATGTGCCAAAAGAGAGATGAGGAACTATGGAGATTGTGGCATGCCACCAAGCTCTGTGGAGCAGCAGGTTAGGCTATGAGGAGCAGTGGCTGAAGGAGCAGCAGTGCAGCCATATGGGTGAGACAGTCCAGGGAGTACCCAGAAACAGGAGGCTATTTTTTTTATAGAACTTCCATCTCTCACACCAAAAAAAAAAACCTTTAGCTCCCACAAATAATGGGACAGGTCTTCTGCTGTGATCACATGTTTCCACTTGTCCAGTACTACTTAATGTGGCCATAGTGAGAGTCAGCAGGGATGTGCGAACACGGTTCGGACGTTTGGGGTTCAGCCTGAACTCAGCCAGTTTGGACACCCAAAACAAACATCCGAATGCAACACCCGAAGCCCCGAACAGTTCATCCACATTTGGATGAGTTTGGGTGTGTTCGGGCAGGAAAAACCTGACTGGCAGGCCCGGGGTGTGTGTGTCAGCTGAGGAGGGGTGGAGAGGCTTGGACTAGCAGCCAGCTTTCCCAGTCACCATCCCTCTTTTCCTCAGACCACTGGCTTGGCAGTCTGCAACTGGCCAAGGGCTAGGCTGCACAGAGCCAATGGGGCTTGTGGTAAGGCGGGTGCAGCAGTAACAAAAGTCATTGCCCTCCGCCCCTTTCATATCATTCTGAGCTAGCCACTGATTGTGTCAGCAGGCATTTTCAGAACTCTCCCTCTGCCATCAGTTTGTGTTCCTCCCAATCCATTGTCATCCTCCTCCTATTTCACCCATTTCCCCACATTTACCTCCATTGTTTCATTTATTTAGATTAGATTGGATATATTTAGGTGTTATACCCGGCATCAAGAAGCAGCCACTCCAGCCCCAGGTCCCACCATCAGGGTTCTGGCGCTTACATTACAGGCAGGAAGGACTGTCCATCCACGTCATCCAGAAGCTGCCACTGCAGCCCCAGGACCCACCATCAGGGTTCTGGGGCCGTGATTTCACCCACAAGGAGCCGTCATTCCACTGCATCAAGAAATAGCCAGCCACTTCAGTCCCAGGACCCACCATCAGGGTTCTGGGACCTACATTAAAGGCACGGAGGGCTGTCCATCCATGTCATCCAGAAGCTGCCATTTCAGCCCCAGGACCAACCATCAGGGTTCTGGGGCCGTCATTCCACTCACGAGGGAGCCATCATTCGACAGTATTAAGAAACAGCCAGCCACTCCATCCCCAGGACCCACCATCAGGGTTCTGGGGCCTACATTACAGGCAGGGAAGGCTGTCGTTCCACTTCATCCAGAAGCTGCCACTCTTGTCCCAGGACACACCATCAGGGTTCTGGGGCCGTCTTTCTGCTCACAAGGAGCTGTCATTCCACCGCATCAAGAAACAGCCAGCAACTCCAGACCCAGGACCCATCATCAGGGTTCTGGGGCCTACGTTACAGTCAAGGGGAGCCATTATTCCATGTCATCCATTAGTTACCACTCCAGCTGCAGGACCCACCATCAGGGTTCTAGGGCCCTCATTCCACTCACGGGGAGCTGTCATTCCTCTGCATCAAGAAACAGCCAGTCACTTCAGCCCAAGGACCCACCACCAGGGTTCTGGGGCCATCATTCCACCACATCAAGAAACAGCCACTCCAGCCCCAGGACCCACTATCAAGATTCTGGGGCAAACATTACAGTCAAGGGGAGCCATCATTCCACGGCATGCCATGGGTTCTGTGCCGCGGCAATCGAATATCCACTTCTGCTGCCTCTGCTGTGCCATGGGTTCTGGTCTGCGGCAATCCAATGTCCGCTTCTGCTGCCTCTGCTGTGCCATGGGTTCTGTGCCCCAGCAATCCAATGTCCACTTCTGCTGCCTCTGCTGTGGCATGGGTTCTGTGCCCTGGAAATCCAATGTCTGCCACCATTCCACCAATGTCTGACAGCCTGCAATGCCCGGCCAAGTAGGGGTGCCAGGACAGCCACCAAGCCCAAGCCTTCCCATCCTCTGCTGCTGCTGCTGCCACTGGGTCTCAGACGACCATCCATGGTTCCACGGGCACCCCCAGGGGCCAAGGACCGAGCCTGCCTGCCCGGGCAACCTGGGATGCCAAGCCCCAAGCCTTCCTGGTCTCTGCTTCTGCTGCTGTGTCTCCAATGGCCTGCCATGCCCCCATGGGCATACCTGGTGTGCCCCAAGCCACTGCCATGACCGAACTTTCCAAACGTTCGGGGGGGTCTGAACTCCACGGGACCAAACCCACCAACCTGAACTAAGTTTTCGGACCCAACGGTCAAACGGCCAAACATCCGAACACCGTTCTGTTTGCAAATCCCTAAGAGTCAGTGTAGCCTAGAGTATAAGGTGTTGGACTTGGTATTGCAGGACCAGGGTCTTAATAGCTCATTGAGGAGCTTTGGACATGTCACTCTCTCTCAGCCTCAGTTCCCTGCCTGTAAGATGGGAATAATAATGACCTGACACCTGGGGTGGTTGTGAGGGTGAGCTAGATGAGGATTGTAATGCACTTTGGACACCAAAAGTGCTAAATAATTATAGAAGCTTCCCCCCCACCCCCTCACATCCTGAGACACATCAACTCAAATATTCTCAAATAAGAGTATTGAATAAATGTGACCTGAATGCTCCTCGGGAACTCTATCTTGGCAGGTCTGGCCTGGGTGAGGCATATAGAAGGCATCTCTTAGTAATGCATTTTTCTTTGATTACTGGTTTTTGTGAAACAAAAGCAACTGCAATGTCCTTTTGTAAGATACTGAAGCTCCTTTTCAGAAAACTTCCTAAATTTAATCAAACTTTGTTCTTGGTCATCACACACTCATCATGCCCAGAGGGCAAAATTTTGGCTTAAATACAGTCCTTTCAGAGCCCCAGTTAGTTCAGTCAGTCTGATCCTCCCAGACTGACTGTTCTCACAGCGGCTACTAAAATCACTATTGCTAATGTCACTGCTGCTGAAATCATTGCCATTCTGTCTTGCTTGCCCAGACAGAATTCAGAAGGACACCTGGTTGCAAGTCTGACTGTCCTTTTTGCTGCCATTCTGTTGCCTGACCACTGAGTAGGCATAAGGGAACTCCTGTCTGTCTGCCTCATGGAGACATGGTTAGGATCCTTGGCAACCCTAACCAAGGCATCCCCGAGTGTGTGTGTTGGTCTTGAGTGCTTGAGTGACTCGGTGGACTAAGTCCACAGACTTCTTCCCTGCTTGGATTGCTACTTCTTCAGTCCCCGCCTCCCACCAGAAGGCTCGTCACCAGGGAAGCTGCCCTGGTGCTACTCTACTGTCTAACTTGGAAAAGGGGCTATAAAGGATCCATTCCTTTGCCCTCCCTCAGAACAGTACATTTTGGTAAGATGAAGCACTGTTAGGGATGTGTGAATGTGGTTTGGGGTTCGGGCTGAACTGAGGGTGTTTGGCCCATCCACAACCCCCCCGAACCTGAACTTCCTCCCACCTGAACTGCCCAAATAAAGTTTGGATTCCGAACCCATTCGGGCAGGGGCAGGGGGGAACCCAGTTTCTCCTCCCTCCAGGTTGCGCAGGAGGAAGGGGCACCGGAGCTCACCTCCCCCCCGCGCAGCCTACTAATTTTTTTAACCTCCCCTCCCCAGGGACCCCCCTACCTAGTGGTACTGGAGCTCCGGCCCAGGGTCCCGCAGCAGTGGTGGCAGCTCCGGTGGTGCTGTAGAGTGCTTCAGACCTCTACTAGGCCTTCCGGGTCACCTGACACGGTCACCTGACCCGGAAGGTCTAGTAGAGGCCTGAAGTGCTTCACTGCCACTGCCGGACCCAGCCCTGCTGCTGCCACTGGACCCATGGCCGAAGTCCTGGCACCACCAGGTAGATTGGGCTCCGGCCCTGGGTCCAGTGGTGGCCGTGCGCCTAGGAGGCATGGTGTTCCGGAGCGCTTCAGGCTGCTACTAGGCCTTCCAGTTTGACCCAGAAGGCCTGGTAGCAGCCTGAAGTGCTTCAGAGTGCTGTTGCAGCTGGACCCACTGCCGGACCCGGGGCTGGAGCCCCGGCACCACCAGGTAGGGCCACGGGTGATCTGGGGGGGGCGGGATTAAAAAGAAATCCCAGGCTGGGCGAGAGGGAGGTGCTCCCCGGCATCCTTTCCACCATGCAGCCTGGAGGGGGGAGGGAAAACTAGGTCTCCCCCCACGGGTTCGGCCCTCCCAAACCGGTTTGGTCCAAACGGACCGAACCAAATGGTTTTCGGTTCAGCCAAACCCCGAATGGTCCAAACACCAAATCGCTCAGTCTTCACACACCCCTAAGCACTGTGTCTTTCTCCTCTCCCCCTTCCTTTGCATCTCCCACTGTTTGTGCTTTGGGACAGGCAGACACCTCCCCCTTTCTAATTTAGGAACTTCCTTTAGAAACCAACCTATGTTGTATTCTTGTGTAACTGTCTAATTGATCTGAGTATCTCATTGTTTGATTGTGGTCAACTAATGCCTTTTGCGTTTACATACCCCTTTTTGTCCCCAAAATAAATTGAGACATTTGTTGCACCCTACGGTGTCTCTCCCCTCTTTTTAATTCCCTGGGTGATGCCGTCAATTTACACACAAAAGATCCTGAACACTCATGTGCCCTATTCAAAATGGTGAGCTTAATTCCCCAAACCGAGTATTTTTGGATTCCATGTCTAGCCACTGGGACCCACTCTCTAGGGAAACTCAGTGGACACATGTGGAACAGGGACACGTGTTAACAGCACAGTTACCCCCATCTCTCCCTCATTCCTCTGCCTGACTCACAGCTGACTGGGCTGCTGCTGCATTGCACTGCCCAGACATGCACAAAGCCATCTCAGATGTGAGTGAGGGGGTGGGGGTGGAGGGATAGGCAGGGCTGGTGGTAGGGTGGCCATGCTTCCCCTTTAAAAGAGGATGCTTATGGAAAATACATGGTGCAGGGCTACACTGGTATCAATGCAGCCCTGCAACATGTATTTTTCATAAGTGTCCCCTTGTAAAGGGGAGGTATGGCCACACTAGCAGGACTATGTGTTGCAGTTACTGTGTAAGCTCCTAGGGCAGCTGCCTTGAGGAATTTGTACAGTAAGAGCAAGAGAATGAGGTGGAGTCAGGGTCCAGGGATCTCTCTTAAATTCCCAATGCAGGAAGGCACCCAAGAAGCACTGCCTCTAGACCATGATCCATATTGCCTAATCACAGCGGAGCGGAGGGGAGGGGAGGGAGGTGTGGGTATCTTCCTGACTGCTGGAAGCCATGTGTCCTCTCCACAGAGAACCAAGATGGCTGCCAGACTCTGCATCCATGATAAGGATTTCTGGTAAATCCTCCTCCCTGCCTCTCCCCCACTCCATTTCTACTCCTTCCTGCATTTCCCCATCCTCCATTACTACCTATCTCTCTCCCTGCCTTTCCCCCATCCCCATTTCTACCCCTCTCCTCCTCCCTGCCTTCACCAACACACCTTCCTTCTTCCTTCCTCTCTTCCTTTCCCCCTACCCTCCAATTCTATCCCCCATCTTCCCCCACTCTCCATTTCTGCCCCCTCTCTCTTTTAATGCCTACTTCCACCTCCATCCACCCCATTTATGTATCTCCCTGCCTTGCTCCATGACCCCTTTCTTCCCCTCTAAATCCTCCCTGCCACACCCCCATTTCAACCTCTATCATCCCTGTCTTACCCTAAGGCACCCCCATTTCTGCCCCTCCTCTAGGGTGGCCATACCTTCCCTTTAAAAGATTATGCTTGTGAAAAATGCATGTTGCAGGGCTCCACTGGTTCCAGTACAACCTTGCACCATGTATTTTTCATCAGTGTCCTCTTTTAAGGGAGGTATGGCCACCCTACCCTCCTCCCTCTCTGCCCCTTCTCCTTCCCCAATCCTCTGTCTGTCTGTCTCTCCCTCCCTGGTTTCCCTTCCTTCCACCCAACCACTCCCCTATTTCTACCCCTCCTCTCCTTCCTTCCTTCTCTCCCCACCCCTCAACTGAAAGTCCACGGTCACCAGAGACCACTGCTTCAGATTTAGGTGCTCTGATCCAAAATAGCCTGTTCAGATGGAATGTTGTTCCACATGGGCTGCATTGCAGAAATTGAATCTGTAATAATATGAGGAGTGCCTCATTATCTGTTATACCTAATAGATAATGGTCTCCAAAAGCATACATATAGAGAGTTTGGGAATAATGTTGTTTTCTTGCATTTTTTCTAACTTTGTGGTGGTCCAGATCTTGCCAAGAGCTTCCATGACTCAGTCATTTACAAACAGGCAGCCCTTTCATCCCCCATTTCTCAAACGGAACAGCCTGGCTACTCAAATATTCTGAAAGTTGGTATTTATAATTGTTGAATCATTTGTGTTCTTTAAATGACGCATTTCTGTGGCTCCTCTCTGGTAGGAAGAAGCAGGGAGTGGGTGCAAATTAGGGATGAAACTAGAATCAAACCAGTTCTCACAAGTAATCTCAGAAGAAGGAGATCCAGCAGGGCTCAAGATCTCACTGGGATCTCAACACCTGGTTTGAGTTCTGTCTAGATTTTGAGCTTTGCTCCCCCCCCATAAACATCTGTTTGGCATGGGGGGGAACACACTGACACAGTTTCACAAGAGGCCACCTTGGCATGGAGAGCTGGGACCACAAAGGTCCCAGTCTTCCTTGCCAACACAGCCTCTTGCAAAGGCCTCAAGCAGCTTTCTGATCAGTTTCAGGGTAAAACTAACTGACCAACCAGCCACTTGCGGCTTTGTAAGGGGACCTTCTGGTTAGAGTGGAGCTGAGTAGCCCTTTGTAAAGCCAGCTTCCTGAGGGCTGCTCTGGCACTCCCCCTGCCAGGGCATCTCCTCATGAAGTGCCCAAACCTCTTTGCACAGGCCTGCACTGGGGGAGAGCAGGGATCCACACTCCTCCCGCATGCTTTGCAAGCCACCTAGTGGTTTGGGACCGGAGTCTCCTTGCCAAAACATCACCCCAGGAAGTGCCCAAGCCCCTTTGCAGGGGGAGAGAGATATGCTCTCTCCTCCAGCATGGCACTTTTCAAGTCTCCTAGTAGCTTGGGCACTTCCTGGGGTGTTCCTTTGGCAGGGCAGAAGGGAGGATCTGGCACAGCCTCTCTCTCTGCCAGGGCAGCACCTCAGGAACTGCAGTGCCCAAACCCCTTTGCTTGAGCCCTGTGTGTGTTGAGATAGCAGGGATCCTCCCCCCCGTGCAATGCTTTGTAACTAAGCCCTGCAGAGAACTGGAGCGGTGAGAGAGCCAGCAACTGGAGTATGCCGGTGAGTACATGATGGGTGAGGGGCAGGAGGGAGGCTGGAAACAGTCCTTTTGTTTGTTTAAGTACAGGTGGAGGGAGGGCTATCTTGAGTGTCTTGCCCTTCCCTCCAAGAATCCAGGGAGTTTCTCAGCTCATACTTGTTTGCAAGAATGAGCCAGGAATCCTGATTCTTGCTGAAAATCCAAGAATCAAGTTTCAGTACTAGTGCAAATAATTATGAAGAAATCAAACAAACATTCAGTCAAAGCTAATAACTTCAAAAACAAAAGCAAAAAGTAGTATAGAAAGAGTATAAAAGCAATAAAGTTCTGATTTCCTTGTTGAATGAAATTCCCATTTATATAAATTCCAGATATCTTTACATGACATTCAATGTTCCTCGTTCTCAGTTAACCATTAGAGCAGCTTGAAATGTGAATAGGAAGACAAATAACATGTGAAAACATTCATATTTAATTATCTTGAAACTTCAGTTAATTATGAAATTATGCTTCAGATAGAGCAGGAATTCCTCAAATACCAAGAACTGGCTTGTCTAATAAAGTAGGATATAGTTACAGTATACCAACCTGCTATAAGTGTTAGTGACTGCCTCTAGTATAAAGTTCCTACACTTGTTGCAGAGATGGGGAACATTTTCCATCCTGAGGGCCACTTTGACAATTAGGAAAATCTATGACAGCCACATATAAGTTGGGGGTGTTGGTATATGCAACATCCATAAGTTAATGCCTGCTGCATTAAGAACAGTAATTGACTATAGAGCCACCGGATGGCTCTGCTATGTTTATATGTACATGGAAGGGAGATGGAGTTTTGCAGTTGAATTCCTTTGTGAACAACTCCTTCTTCCCTTCTCTCTCTTTGTCTCAGTCTCCATTTTGTCTTACTACTAGTTAGATGCAACTAAGGATCTGTGCCTGAGAAAGCTTAAGTAAAGTTCTGTTTGTTAAACCTTCAGCTGCATTTGTCCTTACTGATTGTGAATCAGTTATTACTCTGTAACAGGTTATGTGCGCAGACCTCTTCAGAACAGCCCAGAAGAACTCTAAAGACTGGAAGTAAGCTAAAAGGAAAAGAGGTCCAAAGGAAACTCCCAGAGGAGCCCTACTAACTGTAAGTGAGCAGAAGAACCAGAATCCTAATCTGAGGGGAGGGAAGCAAGCATGGCCAGCAGCTCTGAATTAAAGCAGTCAGTCTGCAACCTGAATAACACAAAGTACCAGTTGTGGAAATCAAAGTGGAAATGCTCCTATCCAAAGATGACCAGTGGAAGGTGATCGCCACAAACAGACCTGCAGAAAATCCTGAGGAGTGGGATAGGAAGAACAGACAGGCAAAGGCAACTATAAGCCTGCTAGTAGAAGATGACCAGTTAAGCCACATAAGGGGGGAGGCTACAGCAAAAGGCATGTGGAATGCACTGCAGAAGCTGCATGAAAGGACCATCTTGAACAGTAAGCAATTTCTCCTAAGGAAACTGTACCAGATGAGACTTGGTAAAGGGAAGGAGATCAGGATCACATAAATTCCATGCTGGAATTAGTAGCACAACTGCGAGGGATAGGTGAAGAGATAAAAGACAACCATGTGGCGGCCTTACTTCTCTGCAGCCTGCCTGAATCATACAGTGCCCTAGAGACAAGGCCTGAGGCAGAACTAACACTGGAATTTGTAAAAGGGAGACTTATGGATGAAATCCAGTGCAGGAAAGAAATCATGCAAGATAATCAGGACCAGGACAAGGAAACTGCCCTGAGAATTGCAGATAACAGATTGCACAAGAAGGAAACAAGGGCATGTTTTCAGTGCAAGAAAGAAGGACACGTAAAGAAAGACTGCTCCATAGGCAGAACAACAAAAGCGATCTCCACAAGTGTCTAAGCAAAGGGCCAAGACTACAACCAGTGACACAACCACAGAACAGTGGAAAGGATGTTTTAGAGCAAAACAGACCAACTCATCACATGACTGGTGTGTTGACTCTGGAGGTACGAGACACATGACCAGCAACAAGAGCTTTTCACAGTACTGGACCCAAGCAACAAAAAAAATATATACCTCACTGATGGAAGCAGCATCACTGCAGAAGGTATTGACAAAGGAATTCTAAGTTTCAACAAGCCACACGGAGGCATACTAGCAATACCGGTAAAGGATGTGCTGTATGTACCTGACTTCGAGGGAGGACTCCTATCCGTTAAATGCCTAACAGAGAAAGGGATCACTGTAAAGTTCCGGGGTAATGAATGCACAATCCAAAAGGGGACAAGGGTCCTAGCCAGATCCTATGCAGATGTACACCTGTATTGCTTGAGTGCAACCAAGGAACAAACAGTTGAAATCAGCACAAGCTCAACTGAGATGCAGGAACAAACCCGATCACCTGCAGATGCTGAAATCAGAAGATCTACCAGGGAAAATAAAGGCAAACCACTCACCCACCTGTCCTACAAAGCAAGTACCGACAGACTGTCTGAGCCATCGACATGGGAAGACGTCTTACAAATGTCAGAAGGGGAACACAACAAATGGATAAAGGCAGCAACAGAAGAAATAAAGTCCATGCATGAAAATCAAACCTGGACACTGTGTACACTACCAATGGGCAGAAAGACCATAGGATGTAAGTGGACATTTAAAATCAAATACAATGCCGAAGGCAAGGCAGAACGATACAAGGCCCGACTAGTCGCTAAAGGATACTCACAGAAATATGGCGAAGATTATGACGAAATGTTTGCCCCAGTAGTCAAGTACACCACAATCAGGACACTATTGAGCATAGCAGCAGAGAAAGGAATGCAGGTTAAACATCTGGATGTGAAAACAGCATTCCTACATGGAGAACTAAAAGAAGACATCTACATGGAACAGCCACCAGGATTCAAAGACACCGAAAGACCAGACCTTGTATGCAAGTTGAAAAAGAGCATATATGGACTCAAACAAGCGGCCAGAGCATGGAATACAAAAATAAACACAGTACTCACAAAGGAAAATTTCATCAGAAGTAAAGCGGATCCTTGCTTATATTCAAAGAAACAGGATGACAGATGGTTTTTCATATTGATTTACGTTGATGACATATTGATATGCTATGAGCAAGAAGGGGATGACCGCGGAATAATGAAAACCCTGAATCAAAACTTTGAGACAAAAGACCTAGGAAACATAACACATTACCTAGGCATACAAGTAGAAAGAGATGATAATGGAAGTTATCTCCTCAACCAAAGGCATAAAATAGAAGAATTGCTAGAAAGCTTCGGAATGAAAGATGCCAAGGCAGTAAGCACTCCCATGGAAACTAACCACCTGAAGGAGACTGAAGAACAAAGCATGCAACTGCCAGACAACCGACAATACAGAAGCGCAATTGGGAAACTATTGTACATCGCCACCATCACTAGACCAGACATTGCAGCAGCAATAGGAATCCTATGCAGGAAAGTATCAGCACCAAGTCAGAAAGACTGGAATGCGGTAAAGAGGGTCATGCGCTACCTGAAGGGAACCGCACACCTTAAACTGCAGCTACCTGCAACTTCTGGATGTAACCTGACAGGATATGTAGATGCAGATTGGGCTGGGGACAGCTCTGACAGAAAATCCACCAGTGGTTGGCTATTTCTGCTAGGAGGGGGACCCATCAGTTGGTCTAGCAAGAAACAGACCACAGTAGCACTCTCCTCAACAGAAGCCGAGTATGTTGCAGCCGCGCATGCTAGTCAAGAGGTAATTTGGCTACGACAATTGCTCACAGACTTGGGAAAAGAACTGAACAGCCCTATACAAATTTTGGAAGACAACCAAGGCTGTATTGTACTCGCACAAACGGAACGAGTAAACCCGAGGACCAAACATAGACGTGAAATATCATTTCCTAAGAGACTCGCAAGAACAAGGACTTAAAGACATGAAATATTGTCCGACAGAAGACATGGTAGCAGATGCCCTGACAAAACCTTTAACAGGAGCGCGCCACCGAAAGCTACTAAGTAAAATGGGTTTATTAGGTTAACTTCTGTCTGTTGAGAAGGGGTGTTGGTATATGCAACATCCATAAGTTAATGCCTGCTGTATTAAGAACAGTAATTGACTACAGAGCCACCAGATGGCGCTGCTATGTTTATATGTACATGGAAGGAAGATGGGGTTTTGCAGTTGAATTCCTTTGTGTAACCACTCCTTTTTTCCCTCTCTCTCTTTGTCTCAGTCTCCATTTTGTCTTACTACTAGTTAGATGCAACTAAAGATCTGTGCCTGAGAAAGCTTAAGTAAAGTTCTGTTTGTTAAACCTTCAACTGCATTTGTCCTTACTGATTGTGAATCAGTTATTACTCTGCAACAGGGGGCAAGGGTGCTTAAAAGATGTACTCAAGAAAAGGAGGGCCCATATAATGGATTTTGTGCCATGGATCTTTCCCCTATCCTTGTACGCATGCCCTCATCTTTGCTCCTTTATCCTGCGCACCACTTTTCAGAAGTTGGACGTGGGAATTGTATCCAGTGGACAGATACAGGAACTGCAAAAGGGCCACATAAAAGCTAGCTGTGTGCCACATTAGGCCCTCTGGGCCTGTGGTTCCCCACCCCTGCCTTATGCAATATTTTCAGACTTCAGTGTAATCCTGAGCCTTTGCGGGAAGGGCAGCATAGATATATGAATGAATGAATGAAATGAATGATTCATTCAAATCAATCAATCAATCAATCAAACCTATGACCCCAGAAAGCAACAAAGGGTGAAAAAAGACATGACATTACTTTCATTTATTTATTTTTTCCAATTTTTACCCCACGCTTCCCAAATGGCTCGGGGCAGCTTAATAAAACAAATAAAAACAACATCTTATACATGTAAAACAAACCCAACCCAAACCTCCAACCTTCCCCTTCAGCCCTCACAACCTCCAAAACCCACCTCAACTGCCCACTCACACCCCTACCCCAAACCTACCCACCAAACTCCCCATTCACCATCTGTGCCCACCAACTGCCTTCATAAATAGAAAGTGAAGTCTTACACTGCCTCCTAAAGTAGCCCAGGCTTGGGCTCACCTGAACCTCTGTGGGGAAGGGAGTTCCATAATATTGAGGCAACAAATGAGAACGTCTCCCTGCAAGCCCTCACTGTATGAACAAGACTTGTAGATGGTACCCACAGGGAGGTGCTCCCAGCAAATCGCAGGGGCATGGAAGGACAAACAGTCTCTCAGATATGTGGGGCTCAGATCATTTAGGGTGTTAAGGTCAAAATCAGTACTCTGATTTTTGTGCCTCAAAATCTGTAGATAGCCAATCCAGACTTCGGAACACAGAAGCCCTCTTTAGCCCATAATATCCTGCCTTAGTATGAGACTCACCTGCATGTCTGGTCTGTTGCTGCCAGATGTTCTGTTAACATGAGACCCCCTGCCACGTGAGATTATTGGGGAGTTAGTTCCCCAATATCTGCTCGATCTTTAAATTTAGGGGAATTAGCCAAATTTAGTCAAAATTGGGGGGGGGGGGCCCAGTGTTCAAAGGGATCAAGCTGAGGACAGTACGCGCTACAGGCAGTTTATGTATCCTCCCCAAATAGAAAGAAAAAGACACAAATGCTCCAATAAAACTAAACGAGGTTTATTGGGTTATACAATAAAAGAAAAAGGACCCAAATAAGGTACAGAAACACATACAGGCTAATACTAAAACACAGCCCAGGTCTGGCTGATGGAACATGAAGGAAAAAATGCAAACAAATGCAAGGGAAGGGAAAGTAAGCTTGTAAACAAAGACTGCGGCTGGAAAAGTATAGGAAACCCCTCCCCCTCATAGCTACTGGGGACAGAGCCACCCAATATCTACCATTCCTTAACTTCAGGGGGGAACGTCTCAAGGGCCTTAAGATGGGGTTCCCCGGAGTACAGGGGTACAAACAGAGGCTACAAAGACAAACAAAGACTACAAAGAAAGTATAGGAAACCCCTCCCCCTCGTAGCTACTGGGGACAGAGCCACCCAATATCTTCTGTTCCTTAACTTCAGGGGGGAATGACTCAAGGGCCTTAAGCTGGGGTTCCCTGGAGTACAGGGGTACAAACAGAGGCTACAAAGACAAACAAAGGCTACAAAGAAAGTATAGGAAACCCCTCCCCCTCGTAGCTACTGGGGACAGAGCCACCCAATATCTACCATTCCTTAACTTCAGGGGGGAATGACTTAATAGCCTTAAGCTGGGGATTCCCACAGTACAGGGGTACAAAGAAAACACAGACTGCAGCTGGGAAAGTGAAAGTACTCTAAAGAACAGAGGGGGAGGGGGTTAGGCTTAGAGGGGAAGAAAAAGCAAGAGACTGGACCTATAGTTTACCTCTCCTAGCTGATTGAGTAGGATCAGCATCCAAGGATCCAGCGATGTTGGGGTCCAAAAGGGGGGGGGAGGCCGAAGTGTGGGGGGATCCATTAGCCCAGTCACGTGCAGGGAGACCTGCATGTATCTGGGGTCCAAAGTTTCTCCGAGATGGATGGGAAAACCAGGGGCAGTTATAGGGTACTGAACAAAGGATTTGGGGAGGCTATGATGGGTCGTTTGGGGTACACAATGAGCTTGTGGAAGTGGAGTGGAAGCAGCCAAACAGCCGAGCAGGTGAGTTAGCCCATGGTAGCATGTGGGGTAGGAGCATCCCAGGGCACTCCCCCAGCTGACTCACCCACCCAACTGTGCTAGTTCTCTTCTAGTCTTGTTCACACTCCTGCTATGGGGACTGTGACTTCCTGCCTGGATCAACTGAGCAGCGGGCTGTGAGGATCATGAGAAGTGCCATACTAGGTCGCACCATGGGTCTATCTGGCTTACGTTACCCTTTATTATGCCATGCAGGGTTTTTTTGTTTTATTTTTAAATAATTGGGTGGCATGTTGCTTCCTGCTGCTTGGTTGGCACTTGGCACCATGAGGAGGGATCTCTCTGCCTCGCTCCACTTACCAAGTTTATTATTATTATTATTATTTTATTTATTATTATTTTTATTTTATTAGCAAACATTTATATAGCACAAGCAATGTACCTGGCACTTTACAAAGTAATTGAGTAAGTAAGTAAATGGTTTATTGTTGTTTTACCATTAGGTCATAACAAAATACATATAAAAGAAACAACATGGCAAGTATAAAAATGCAAAGTAAAAACATTTCAGGCATAATAATCTAAGTGACCTGAAGATAAAAATTGCATCTTCTACATAACATCTTGCAAGCTAAAATAACAGAATTAATTAAGTTACCAGGTTACCGTAATATTAAAGACTTTAACAATTTTAAATATTATCAAAAACCAAATGGACATGGCACTAGGGTATATATAAAACATCTTAAGGCTTGCTTTGCTAAACCTGGGGCTTATGTTAACAGCACTTGCCCCCTAAAAATAGTAAATATTAATTTATAAAAACATGGAAATTACAAAGTAATGGAATAGACATGGTTCCTTCCCTAGGGCTTACAATTTGAGAGACAGGGGTGGGGGGAGACAAAGGAAAGGGACCAGAGGGAGAGACAAGGAGTGTAACATTCACGAGGATGCGAGGTCTCAGGTGCACTGCTTGGCTTGGTTACATCAAGAATGATGACTGATTGGTCCATGTGGTGAGGATATGAGTACACAGACCTTAGGTAACAGATTGTACTGGATGGAGGGTATCAACAGGAGTTAGGTGAAGGGAGCAAGAAGTTGGGGAGGGCAGATCAGAAGAGATCGGTCTTGAGGAGGGATTTGAAGGTACAAAGGGAAGGGGCGAGGCGGATGTAGGCAGGGAGGGAGTTCCAGGAATGGGGGGCAGCTAGGGAGAAGGGACGAAGGCAGTTAGGGGAGCAGGGGAGGTGTGGGAGGGCAAGAGAGGAGACAGAGGAGGAGCAGAGTTCACGGACTGGAGTACGGAGGGAAATTAGAGCAGAGAGGTACAGGAGAGCAAGGTTTTAAAGAGCTTTATAGGTGAAGACTAGGAGCTTGTGCAGGATTCATTTGGAAAGGGGGAGCCAGTGAAGAGAGGAGGGGCTGCACATGGTCGAAGCGAAGGGCGAGGTGGATGACCCTGGCAGCAGAGTTTTGGATGAAGATAAGGGGAGAAAGGGGAGATCGGGGGATACCAGTAAGAAGGAGGTTACAGTAATCGAGGTGAGAGATGACCAGGGCATGAATGAGGTTTTTTTGGTATAGGAGACAGAGAAAAAAGGTTAAATCTTAGTAATATTATCAAGGGAGAAGCAGCAAGATTTGACAACAGAGTCGATGTAGGGTTTAAAAGAAAGGTGCTTGGTCTGTTCTGTCAGGGGGGTAATACTGATCTGTTATGGAAATGACACAGTTAAGCATACAGGATGGCACATATATGGTGATGTTAATATGTCCCAGTATATTTATATATATATAGGTATAGAGTAGTAATGATAGCATACTTACACGTAATAAGTAATGATATTAAACACAGTATATGTTATGAGTTTTAGAGTACTTTGAAAGTCAGGTTAAGAAGTTGACATGAGCAGAGAATCATAGGATGGTTCGGAATAAAGAACAAACGAGCTACAGGGAAATTCTATCAGGGCATCAGGCAGACCCACAGGAGGATTGATATCCCAGCTGGTGTTTTTTCACTTGGCGTGACAAGGAAGGAGAAGAGATCAAGGGAACAGTTATGAATGAGTGATTCTCTGGAACTCTTAGGTGCCTTAAGATGACACCAAAGGTTTAGGGGGACAGCCATAAACTTCAAATAACCTATTAATGAACCTTGGGTTTGAATATTCATATGCAACAGGGGTCCCAATCATGTTGGAGCATGTCATGATAGAAAGCTGTCACTCTGTGTGGGAATATTATAATATTGTAATTAACTTGGAAAGCTATAAAAGATATGGACCATTGTAACTGCTTTTGTCAGCTAAAAGGACATCAAAGGCTGGGGAGGGGGGGTATTTAGCTCTCCAACACTCTGTATAGGGGTGAACAAACTCTACATTGCTAACCACCTGTCTCTCTCTCTGTGCTACCTGCGTACGTTGTAACTACTACCTAAAGGGAACTTGACTCAACATGTTCAAGTTACCATTGCCACAATCTCATGTCAGGGAAGAGAGTGCTCCTGGGGTGGGGTGGGAGGTGGAGGTGGGTGAATGTCTGATTTCTTATTGCCCCTGAGGGGGTATGTGTGAATGTTTGGTTTCTTAGTTTTGTGACTGCTGTTGGGGCCTGTGCTTGCTGGCTCTTTTTGGTGGGATTTATTTCTCCATTGCAGACTGTTTTTCAGAGTTGTATGTGTTGTCTATGCTGTGGCATGGCACACAACAGAGCCTAATTGATTCATTGTAAACTGTAACTTCCAATGTTCTGCCAACTGCTTGCCAACATGAGACCAGAGTCAGACTGGGATCTCTCTGCCTGGCTTCACTTCCCAAGTTTGCTTGGTCAGTTCAAGTTACCATTGCCACAATGTCATGCCAAGGAAGAGGCTGCCCCTGGGGTGGGGGGAGGGGTGTGAATGTCTGGTTTCTTAATTTTGTGACTTCTTCTGGGACCTGTGCATGCTGGCTTTTTTTGGTGGGATTTAGTGGCAGTTGCAGATTGTTTTGTGGGGGTTGTTGTATTCTTCTTGACCAAATGTCCCTTGCCAATCTGAATTTTTTGCACTACTTGGTGGCATAATGCTAAAGTTGGTGCGTTCACTGCTGATGGCGGGGCATGTTGTGGGTAGACTACTGTTGGGTTGGTTTTTTTTTTTATTTCTGCATGCAGTTGCACTTTTTTTGGGTTGTCTTCTGGAGCGATTGTACCACTCTTTTAAGCCTGCTTTTCTGGGTAGTGCTTTTCTTGGTAGTGCTTTGACTGTGCTCAAGAACTTTGCAACAACTTTCCAAAGTTTCCAAAGTTTTCTGGCGTTCTCTGCTTCGGTCTCCGAAGTCCGAAGCTTTGACAAGAACACCGAATTGCCTCCGAGTACTCAGACTGACTATTCAGAACTTTGAAAATCGGTCTGAATGTCCGGAAGTATTATTAGGTTCAGCCCTAATTCATAGCTACCCTTAATCCCCTCTTCTCCAAGCTAAACAGCCCTACCCTGTTGAGCTTCTCCTCATATGGAATTTGATCCATCCCTCCTATTGTTCTTGTTTCCCTTCTCTGAACCTTTTCCAGTTGTATTATATCTTCGATGAGATGGGGCGGCAAGAACTGCACAAAATATTCAAGGTGAGTTTGTATCAAGATTTATACAACAGTATTATGATATTTTCCCTTTTATTCTCTATTTCTTTTGCAATAATGTGTAGTATTCTGTTGGCCTTTTTTACTTCTACCACATGTTGAGCTGATATCGCCAAGGAACTATCCGCAGTAGGCTAAATCCTTTCTAATGTATGCTGTCTGATAACATACATGTGTACACCAATGGCACAGACACAAACAACACTGTGCAACATTACGTAACAATGGTGCACAATTAAAGGGAAGGCACCAAACTGAGAGGGCCCATGGGTGTGTGCTCCACAGTGCAGGCAGTGGTTGCTGTATGCACAACACAAACAGTCGCAGGTTGTGCACACCTGCTCCATCCCTTGATCTGTGGGTTGCATGGGGGTGGGATCGGCCCAAGTTGTGCACTTACCAAATGCAACTATGGGTGATTTCAGACGTTACGAGATCACGCTGAACCACACTGAACCACGCTGAACCCCCCCGTGGGGCCAAAGGGCCCTGAACATCTGAACGGCGCGCGCCAGATGTTCATCACGCTCAATACCCACATGGGGTCAGTTTCAACCACGCTTCCCGGGCTAGCCGGGGGAAGGTCCCGGGAAGCGTGGTCAAATGAACCCCCACAGGGAACCAAGGAAAAGTAACGTCTGGACGCCAATCCCCGAGCAGAACCAAACCAAACGAGCCCCAGCCGGGGACAAGGCACGCAGCGTCGCTGCCAGGCAACCAGCATCAACACAACCACCGGAGGGAGATTTAAAGCGAGAGCAGCAGCAAGCAAGCGTGGCGGGATGGAGCGAGGAGGGAAGCGGAAGAGAGCGGAGGCAGAGACAGCGACAGCGGCGGGACAGGAGGCGGAGGAGGTGCAGGCAGGCCCAGCGATGCAGGCGGAGGGGGCACAGGCGCAGGAAGGGGGCACACGGGAGCACCCGACCAGGGAGGCGGCCCGGGAACAACACCCACAGCTGCAGCCGGGTCGCGCCGCCCCGGGGACAGCGGCCGGAACAGGCCCACAGGAGGCACCCAGGAAACGGGTAAGGGCACCCACTGGGAGGGGAACAGGGGGCACAGGGGAACCCCCTGTGGAGGGGGCCGGGGGGACCCCGGGCGGAAGGCAGGGGGGCAGGGGGACCCCGGGCGGAGGGCAGGGGGGCAGGGGGCCCCCGAGAGGGCCCACACCCTCACCCAGCAACCAACCACCCCCCTTCCCCCCCCCAGACACGAAAGTCGGCCCGGGCGGACGAGCCCCAGGAGGAGCCCGGCCCCCGGCCCCTGGAGGCGCACCCCCAGGAGGAGGTGGAGGAGGAGCAGAGGCAGGTGCAGCAGGAGCTGCACCGGGAGGAGGAACAGCAGGGGCCCAGCCGGAGGAAGGCCTATCACAGAGGGGGACAGTGGGGCCTCCAGGAGACCCGGGACTTCATACGGATCTGGGGGACCCTCGAGTACCAGGTGGAGCTCGCAATAAACCAGCGCAACGAGCATGTCTACCGGGACATCGTGCGCGACATGGAGGCGGCGGGGCACGAGCGCACTGTCAACCAGTGTCGCTCGAAGGCCAAGGAGCTCAAGAGGGGGTACAAGGCCCTCAAGGACAATAACAGCCGCTCCGGCCACGGGGCCCGCACCGCCCCCTACTACGATGCCCTGGACCGCATCCTTCACATGAAGGGCTCCATCGTTGCCCCACGCCTGGTGGGCAGCGCTGTGGTCCAGGGCAGGGAGCGGGCCGAGGTACCCCCTCCCCTCGCCGCCCGCCCGGTAGACACGAGCTCAGGGGACCCCCACCCCCAGGAGGACCACCCGGGACCCGCAGAAGCCCCAAGGCCCCCCCCCAGCAGCAGCCCGGAGACATCCCAACGCCGGGCCGGCCAGGCGGAGTCGGAGGTCGGCACCTTCACCACCCTCAGCCAGTGGTCCCAGGGGGAGCACTCCCAGGGTGAGGCGCCGGGCTCCGAAGGCTCGGAGACGGACATAGAGGGTAAGCGGGCCCCCAGGGCAGGGGGGGGCAAGACCAGGGGGCCGGTGGCAGGGGCGGGGGTGGGGGCCCTGCTGCAGGGGCCACAACCAGCCCCCTTCACCCGCTCCCCCCTCTCCCGCCCGCAGGACATGGGGAGCCCCAGGACCGGGCCAGCGAGACGGTGCAGGCCCCCGCGGAGGGCACAGGAGAGCAGGTGCCGGACCCAGGTAAGGCGGGAGGGCTGGGATGGCGGGAGGGCCCCCCGGGCGCCAGCCCAGGGGGGCCTCTGGCCTCAGTGGGGGAGGGGGGGCAGGGGGCCCCGGGACCCGACCCCGCTAGGGGACAGGGCCCTGCACTGACCCACCCGCCCATTTCCACAGGGCAGCCCCCGCGCGCGGCGCCTCCGCCGGCCGCGGCCCCAGCCCAGCGGATGCGGGAGTACCGGGCGCGGGTCCGCAGGCGCAGGGAGGAGCAAGCGGAGGACATCGTCCGCAGGGCGGAGGAACAGGGGGAGCGCATGATCGCCTCCGTGGACCGCATGGAGGCGGCCATAGAGCGGTCCATGGAGAAGGCCCTGGAGACAGACCGCCGGCTGGAGGCGGAGGTGCGCCTGGAGCGGAGGCGGGAGCGCCGGGAGCACCAGCGGCAGCAGGGGCTGCTCAGGGGCCTCCGGCAGGACATACAGGGCATGGTGCGGGAGCACAGTGCAAAGATGGACAGGTCCCACGACATTGGGACCTCCCTGCTCCTGCATGCGGGCACCATGTGTGCCTACGTGATGGCCGGCGCACCTCCGGGCGCCCTGCCCGCCCAGGTCCCCATGCCGGGCCCCTCGGCGCCCCCGGGCCCAGCCCTGCCGCCCCTGGCGCCCCCCCGGCCCCAGGGCCCTCGCATGCGCCTCCCAGTGCCCCCGGGCCTCCGGAGGGTCCAGCCCCCCCGGGGCGCGACCGGGGCACCGGGCACAGCTGCCCATCCGCCGCCCGGCCCCCTGCCGGGGCCGGGACCGGCCCAGGACACGGCAGGGGACACGGACAGTGGGGGGGAGGGGAGCTCCCAGAGCTCGGTGGGCCCAAGCGGCCGCACGAGGGGTCGGCCCAGGAAACGCGGGGGGATGGTGGGAAGGGGGGGGAGGGGGAGGGCCACATGAGGGCGGGTGGTGGACGGGGTCACGGGCACGGGGGTGGGGAGGGGGCACAGGGTGATTGTGTGAACTGTGTGGGCAATAAAGTGTTGTAAAGAGACAGTTGTCCCCGGCCCGTTTGTGGGGGGGACAGGGCTGTGGGACCGCGTGTACAGGGGCATTGGCACGGAACGGGGGGTGGGGCCCCCAGGGGCGGGAAGGCCCTCACAGCGGGCCCCCCCGGGCGATGTGGGTTGCAAGGGCGTTCCGGATCCTTTTGGCATACCGGTACTCCCGGGGGTTCCCTGCGTTCACGTACAGGGGAACAGGACCGGGGGGCCGGTGGGGCTCGGGGTACTCCAGGGCCGCCCCCTCGGTCTCGCACACATTGTGCAGAACGCAGCAGGCACCGATCACCAGGGCGGAGGTGGGGACGGTGAAGTCCAGGCGGCCAGCTATACTCCTCCAGCGCTGCTTCAGGGCCCCGAAGGCACGCTCCACCACGGTCCGGCTGGCACACAGGCGGGTATTGTATACCTGCTCCGCAGGGGTGCTCGGGACAGGGTAGACCTTCATCAGCCAGCGGGTCAGGGGGTAGGCGGGGTCCCCCAGGATGCAGGGGGGCATGGGAACCCCCTCGATCCACCTCATGCCCATGTCCGCGAAGTCCCCCCGGTACATGCGGGCATAGAAGGGGGAGATGGTCATGATCCTGGCGTCGTGACTCCGGCCGGAGTTGCCCGTGTAGATGTCTATGAAGCGGGCCCGGTGGTCCACCACCCCCTGCAGGTGCAGGGAGTAGTATCCGTGCCGGTTCACATACTCCAGGGCCTCCCCCGCGGCCGGGCGCAGGATCTCGATGTGTGTGCCGTCCACGGCTCCGATGCAGTTCGGGAAGCCCCCGGCCGCGAAGCCAGCCATCACAGCGCCCTGGTCCAGGAGCTGGATGGTCCTGTCGAGGAGCACGCCCTCCACAGCCTCGCACACATCCCGCACGATGCAGGCGACCGTGCTGAGCCCCACCCCGAAGTGCTGGGACACGGAGCGGCAGGAGTCGGGCGTTGCGAGGGCCCAGACCCCTATGGCCACCCGCTGGACCATGGGGATGGGCTCCCGCATGGAGGTGTGCTGCCGCTCCAGCCAGGGCGTGAGGAGCTCCGCTAGGCGCAGCAGGGTGGCCTTGCCCATCCGGAAGTGGGACCCCCACTCGGCCTCCCCCCAGTGGGCCTGGGCCCGCTCCCACCAGGCCTGGGGCCGCTCCGTGACCCATAGGCTCCGCGCTATGGGCATAGCCAGCAGCGCTGCCCGGCGGAGGGTCTGCGTTGCCCAGCGGAACCGCCTCGCGGCCCCTCGGAGCGCAGCGGGCCGGGTGAGGCTCCGGCAGGCGGCCAGCCACGCCCCCCAGGCCCGGCGCCGAGCCCTGAGCCGGGCACGGACTCTCCTGCGGGCCTGCTGGCCCCGGAGGCGCACGCCAGCCCGCAGGGCCAGGACATAGCGCAGGCGGACGGCCAGGTGCACCCTCTCGGTCAGGAGGCACAGCTGCTCAGTGTGGTCACGGTGCCACTCAGCCGCGAGCGCGAGGAACATCCAGTTCCCACCTGCCCTATCGCGCTCCATGGTGCTGGGGCCCCGGTGGGGGCTGGGAGCGCTTATGGCGGCCCGGTGCTGGTGGCTCCGCCCGGGGGTCGGCCTCGCGGGCCTGCGCGCGCCCTGTGCCGGTGCGTTCCGGCTGCTCCCGCCCCCAGCACCCCGGGCCCCCTCCCCTCGCTGTTTGTAGCGGGATGGCCTTGAAGGTGCGATTAGGCAGACAGAGAGCTCGCTGTTGTTCTCTGCAGCTGTGCCGGGCCCGCACCCCACGCCTCGCTCTGTTGTGCTACAATGTTGCGGTGCGGGCCCGTGTTCCCTGTCCCGGGGGCCGGGCCGAGCCTCTCCCGGCCCTGGGCAGTCTGTGTGCCCTCCGGGCTCCGTGTCCCATTCCCTGTTGTGCTGGACCATGGCTGGCTGCCCATCCATGGGGCTCCCGCTGTCCGGCCCCCAAGGGGCCCCCCATATCTGGGCCTTCCGCGAGACCATGTCTCTGTGCGACCTGTGGCACACCCCTGCCGTGCAGCTGCTCCTGGCCGGGCCGGGGAGCCGTGCAGGTGCCTACGAGAGCCTGAGCTCCGGGCTCCGTTACTTTGGCCATGTGGTGAGCGCCCGTGATTGCCGGCTGCATGCGGAGGCCCTGGGGCTGGCTCGTTTCCCCGAGGGGCGCATCCCGGAGGTGCTGTGCGCCCATGTGCCCTGGAGCGCCTCGGAGACCGTGTCAGCGCTGGTGGTGTGTGGTCTGGGCGCCTACTCGGAGTGCCTGGCCGAGGGTGGCCCTGCCTTGGCCGTGAGCTACTTCTCCTGTGTTCACGGGGCCCGTGGGTACCAGCGCACCCGTGGGGCGGCGTTCCAGCGGCTTCTGGAGCTGGGGCATCTTCCGTGGCCCCCTTCTGCTGCCTGCTGTGTGCCGGAGCCCTCCGCGGTGGAGATGTCATCCCTGTTGGCGGTGTGGGCGCGTGTGGATGTGCAGCTGGCCCTCACCATGCCCGATCCCTTCGAGGCCTACTACCTGATCGCCCACTACATGTCCTTGCAGGGGTACCGCCGGGGCATGCTGCACTGGCCCCACCTGGTCCACCGGGCGGGCCACCCGGGCCCTGGGGCCAGCGGGGCCCCCGGCAGCGGCCCGTGAGCCCCGCGTCGCTGGCCTGCCCCCCCCGGCGTGGTGCCCCCGTGTGGGCTCCCGCCCCGGCCCGGGGGGGGGCCCTGGTCCCCGCTGGCCGCTCCCGACCTGCGGACCCCACCTCGGTGAGCTCCCGCCCGCCTCGCTGCTTGCTGCTGCCCCTGGCCGTGGTCCTGGGCCCCCTCCATCCCCGTGACTCCGTGGGTGCTGCCTGAGCGTCGCTGGTGCTGCGGAGGAGCACCGCTGGACCCGGCTGCCCTGCCTGTGCCAGCCTTTGACTGTGGGGCCCCCTTCCTCCTCCTCCTGGCGCCCCTCCGCCGGCCTCGCTGTGCTTTGGGGGCCCCCAACGTGCCTTGCTCCGGGGGTCCGCCCCCCCCCCCCGAGACTGCCTCTGTTCCTGTGGGGGCACCTCCTTGGACTGGACTGGACTGGGGTGGTGTGGGGGTGGGGGTTGCTGCTGTCTGTGCCTTGCCCCGTGGTGGTGCCCCCCCCTCCCTGCCGGTGTTCCGGGTGGGGTGTTCCGGGCGCCCCTTCCCCCCTTCCCGGCCTTTCCCTGGTGTGTGTGTGTGTGTGTGTGTGTGTGTGTGTGTGCCCGGGCGTGTGGCCGTGCATTGTGCCCCGCTGCGGGACCGCTGTGTGAGCCGGCTGTCAGCCTGTTCTCGCTCTTCCCCCCTCCCTTCCCGTTTCCCTTGTGTGGGCGTTCCCTTGTGTGCCTTGTGGCTTCGTTTGCCCTCAGGCGGCCATGTCTGTGTCCCGCCCCTGCCCGGTGCCTTGTGGGGGTTTAGCGCCCGCCGGGGGTTCGGCTGCACGTCTGTTGTGCTGCCACGGCCCGCGATGGTGCGGCCCGGTTCCGGCCCGTGGTCCCGTTCCTGGCACGTCTGTTTGGGTCGTTTTCCAACCCCCGGGCGTGGTTGCGCTGTTCGCCCTCCCTGGTGGTTCGCTGTGGTGAACCGGCCGCCCATAACGTCTGAAAATACCCTATGCTGTGTGCACACTGTGTCAATGCACAAGTATGCTGTGTGTGTTCATTGTGCATGCATAGTGCATAAACTACAAATGTAAAACCTGCACACACTGTATAGGAGTGAGCTCATTGACTCCAAGATCCTTCTCCTGAATGGTTACACTCAGATTGGAACCTAGAATTGTGTATGTATAGTCAGGATTAGTTTCCCCTATGTGCATCACCTTGCAATTATTGCTGTTTTAATGCTCATTCACCTAGTCGTGCAATATCCCTCTCTAGTTCCTCACAGTCTGCCTGGGTCTTAACTATCTGGAATAATTTGGTGTCACCTGCAAATTTAGCCACCTCACTCTTTACCTTTTCCCAGATCATTAATAAATATGTTAAACAATACTGGTCCCATTACTGACCCCTGAGGCACCCCTATATATACCTCTCTCCAACTTGAAAAATGACCATTTATTCCTACCCTTTGTTTGCTATCTTTTAACCAGCTACAAATCCATGACAGGACTTTTTCTCTTATCCCATGACTACTTAATTTGCTCAAGATTCTCTGGTGAAGGACCTTGCCAAATAGTTTTTGAAAATCCAAATATACTATATACACCAGATCACCCCTATCCATATGCTTGTTGACATTCTCATAAAAATTCTAATAGATTAGTGATGCATGATTTCCCCTTGCTAAAGTCATGCTAGTTTTTACCAGACAAATCATGCTTGTCAATATACCTAGTAATTCTTTTTTTAACAATGATCTCTACCAGTTTGTCCAGTACCAGTCTATAGTTTCTAGGGTCACCTTTGGAACCCTTTTTAAAAATCAGTATTACATATTTTAACTTCCAATCTTCTGGTAAGATACATATTACTGATAGTAGTTCAGCAATTTCAAAATTGAATTCAATATTACTCTTTTCCTGTGTAGTCAATTCAAACTCAGAGCTTTTTATTTCTAGAAAATCTTGAATGGGTTCAGTTCTGTTTAACGAGGAGAGTGATCTGTCTCACATGACACCTCCACAACTGAGATTGGTGGGATTGTTTGAATTTTTCTTTCAAAATTAATCCAAATAAAATCAATTGGCAACATGGTTTTTGTAAATGCTCCTTTTATTGGTCCACCAAATTGTGGAACTGATCACTTTCTGGACATGTTACGTAGTCCAACTCTTGTTCTGTGCTATTAAAGGAGGTGTTTGGCTGACTTTGCTGATGTGTTGGGCAGTCCTATTGTGGATTTATTGGTTCAGGAGGAAAATATTCCTCTAACTAGGTTCACTCCAACTTATCTCTTTTTAAATTTCCCTACACAGGAAATTACACTGAGCTATAGATTTACAAGAAACAATCTTTACTCATGCAAATGAATTTAACTATACAAGTAGTCGTGTAATTGAATATTACTTAAAGTAAAATACAGATTTATATATACAAGGAAGTAGATAGAAAATAAGGTCCCATAATATATTAAATGGCTAGCTTGGTTCCTGTGAATTTCTGAAAGATAAAATAGAATCAGATATCACCTAGAAATACCTAAATTGTAAATAGAGATGTTCTACACAAGAAACCCCTTCAAAAGAATGGCCAGTTCTTCTGAGATGGCTCACTTACCCTCTTGGAGAAGACCAAGCTGGAAGCAGAGAGTTTTAGACATCAGAGACCCTACCCTGAATTGATGATGATGATGATTTATGATATATTTATATAGCACAAGCAATGTACCTGGTTCTTTACAAGTGACATTCAGAGCAGAGTACTGGTATCTGCAACTGGCCATATCTCTCACATTCAAGTCAAAGCATTGCTACCGGAATCACATATAGGTGACCCATGATGATTATTCATAAAGTGGGCCATCTTACTGTAATTTCAACTAAATAAGGTAAAAACTCTGCTTTCATCCAATCAGAGCATCTCACTCCAGTTCAGCAATTTTCCCCAAGTCTCTCCCTCTTAATACAATTCTAAGTAATGTCAAGCAATGATATTTCTAGGCCTCTGATTTACCATACCCCCACCCCCCAAAACCCTATTTTTAAACAAGCAGCCATTATACTTAGCAATTAGTCTTAAAAACAGCCTACACTATCTGCTATCTTGTGAACTTTAATTTCGTGCTTGGATGCTTGAAATTAGATGAGTGCCAACAGATATTGTTAGAACTGAACAAATTGAGAAAACCCTTCTATTTGTTATATGTCTTACAGAAACAAATTGTTCATCATCATGCAAATAAAGTAAGATAATGCACATGCCCAACAGGCTGAGACAATGTTGCACAGAGAGCCAGAAATCTGGTATTTCCTAATTTTCAAGTGTTTGACTTAAGAACATAAGAAGTGCCATACTAGGTCAGACCAATGGTCCATCTAGCCCAGCATCCTGCCTCCGACAGTGGCCAATTACGGTGGCTTGGGAGAAGCACCCAACAGGTCATGATGGGGGATCCATTCCCTGTTCTTTCCCCCCAGCTCCTGTCATGTTCCCCAATCCTGTCTGGCTAATAGCTGCTAATNACCTCTTTTAAACTCAGCTATAGTACTGGCCCTTACCACAGCCTCTGGCAGTAGATTCCACAACCCAATTATACACTGAGTGAAAAAATATTTTCTTTTATTTGTTTTAAACTTGCCACCCATGAGTTTCATGGAGTGTCCCCTAGTTCTAGTACTGGCTGAGAGGGTAAATAACTGCTCCTTGTTTATTAGTTCCACCCCATTCATGATTTTATAGACCTCTATCATATCTCTTCTCAGTTGTCTCTTCTCCAAACTGAAGAGCCCCAACCTACCAAGCTTCTCCTCCTACAGGAGGCCTTCCATGCCCTTGATCATTTTTGTTGCCATTCTCTATACTTTTTCCAGTTCAGCCTTAATATTCTCCTTACTTTCAAACCTTAACATTCTCCTAACATAGTTCTTCTAATTTTATTGTACATGACTTTACTGCCATGAAAGCAGTAAAGACGATGTGCAATCACACATATTATACTCACTTACAACTTAGGCTCTATGCAACCACACTTGCCTGAGTCTTTCAGCCTCAATTCTCTTCCTTTGCAGGTTGTTGTAAGGACTGGGTCTTGAACCCCTAGCCCTGGAGGAGCTGGAGTGCTGCCACAAGGAGTAGTGCCATTTTGAGCAGTGCTAAAGGCCAGGTCCAGACTCCTATGTCTTCTTTCGTGCCTCCAGCCCGTGTTGCCACATCCTTCCCCAGATGTGTCCTGTCTCCTTAGCCGTGGCTCCCAGCTTCCTGATTGGCCACAGGGTAGCATATAATCCGTGGTGTGGCTAGAGGAACCTGTGGGAGCAACTTTTCTTACCTCCCTGTGCACAAGATGGTGTGAGCCATCTTGTGGACCTTCCCTTCCTCTCCCTTTATCTTTTGTATCCTTCCTTCCCTCCCTCCCTCAGGGCTGTTGGTTTCCTGTTGTGTGTGTGAGTTCCTGGTCCTTCACCCTTCTGTCCTTATTGTATGTCTCTTCAGTGCATCCCTAGTCTCTCCCTGTGTGCAACCTTTAATACCTACCCTGGGATTTAAGTCCAGTCCTCCCTGTTGTCTGTACTGGTAGTGTGTGATTAACCCTGTGTTGTTTATAAAGGCCCACCTCTCTATCCCTGCTTGGTTTCTTTCCGCCCAAGCATGTGTCCCCCTGTAGCCCTGTTTGGTCTCATTCCCCCTAGCTTGTGTTCCCCTGTGACCCTGCTTAGTCTCCTTCCTCCAAAGGGTTGTGCTCCCTCCTTACCTTGCTGCCCTCTGGCACTGTCCCTCCCTAGCTCCTCCTTCACCAGTATTCCCCATTGTTGCTCTTTGAACTCCATTGCCCCCTTTCCCCTTGGGAATCCCTCTCCTTTTCCTGTTTCTATAACCTCAATGATGAGCCGTGCACTCTGAGTCTGGGTTTCCCAGCTGTAGTGATGAAAGCAGTCTCGAACCACCCAAGAGAACGGCTGAGAGCTTTCCCTTTCATGGTGTTTTCCCCCTGCTTGGGTTCCCTGGGCCATTTCTATAGTTGTCTTTGGGGTATAGGTTTCCTCCCCCTACTCACCTGACAGTTGGGGGCAGCACTCAGTCTGGGGACAACAGAAGATCAGGGTGAAAGTAAGGTTCCCCCTGACATCCTGCTTTCTGTATGTGCTTTCATTTGGGTTGGGAAGAACAAGACAGCTGAGCTGAGTATTGGGGGCCTCTTTATGGGGGGAACAAGGCTGATGGATGTGGGATGTATCCAGAAAGACAAGACTGGAGGAAAACGGGCAGTGAAGGAAATGTCTGCTCCATATCATGAGGTGGCAGCTAGGTGCTGGTGGAGTATTTATTGGGGGCAAGGCTGGAAAATGGGTGATTCTTATGCACAGATGAGGCTTCAGGGAAGGCAGGGGTTGGGGGAAATGTATCTATTGGCAATGGCCAGACAGGAGCTGGGAGAGGTGTATATTTCACGGAGGAGGTGTATTTGTGAATGAGATGTGTACAAGACTGGCAGCAGCTAGGGATGGGGATCAGTGTGTGTATGGGGAAGGAGCACCCAGGTGCTGGGAAGGTGTATATAGGAGGAGAAGGCTGAGAGATGAGTGATATATATTCAGCTAAAAGACATGGGTTGGAGGGGAACTGTTTATGGGGTACAGTGGAGACCGGGATCAACTCCATAATAATGGGATGGGGGAAAGTTTGCTGTTCCCAGCTGCAGTGTTTACCAAAACCTGCAGAGAACAAAGATTGGAGCTGCAGGCCAAGGGTGAGTGCATGGAGCTTAAGCTATAAATGAGAACAATATGTCAGCCTGTAAAATCTCTTTGGGTGTTTTATTTATTTATTTTATTTTTAAAATTTGGCTACCCTGCCCCTACTGTCACTGGCAGCTTGGGGCGGCTTACAATTTGCAAAACATTAAAACAACAATTTAAAAACAACTAAAAGGAGGACAAAAAGAAAAATAACCCCTACCCAACAACCCACCCCCTCACCCATCTCCCCCGCCAAATGTCTGGTGGAACAGTCAGGTCTTACAACTTCTCTGAAAAGAGGTGAGTTCTGGGGCCAACCGGGCCTCCACCAGAAGGGAGTTCCACAGCTGTGGTGTGGCCACCAAGAATGCCCTCCCCTGCGTGGCCTCGAGCAGAGGACCTCCAGATGACCGCAGGGGGTGAGGTGGTCCCGCAGATAGGTAGGCCCTAGGCCATTTAGGGCTTTATAAGCCAAAGCCAACACCTTGAATCAGGCCCGGAAAACCACTGGCATCCAGCACAGGGAGTGGAGCACTGGTGTAACATGCTCCCAGTGGCCCAGTCCTACCACAAGACAGGCCGCTGCATTCTGCACCAGATGCAGTTGCTGAGGGTATTTTCAGACGTTACGTGGTCCTGATTCACCACAGTGGATCCCCGGCTTGGGTGAACCGTGCAACCACCCCTCGTGGTAAAAAAAAGCCCCGAACAGACATGATGGGACCGGGACCATGGCAGAGAATCGGGTCACCAGATCACAGCCTGGGGCAGCACACAGATGTTACGCTTATCCTGGGCTGGGCCGTGGTCAAAGCATCCGGAAGGTGCCGGGGCGGTTCATCCCGGCTGCTGCTGTGTGCCCTTTAAATCTCCCTCCCTGGCCTGTGTTGTCGCTCGTTGCCTGGCAGTGATGCTGCATGCTGTGTCCCCGGCTGGGAATCATTTCCTTTGCTTCTGGCCCATGGTTGCTGGCCAGATGTTATTTTTTGTTGGTTCCCGTCGGGAATCTCTTTGACCACGCTTTCAGAGATTGTCCGGTGGGGAGCCCCGGTAGCGTGGTTGAAATTGACCCCATGTGGGAATTGACCATGGTGAACATCTGGCGGCCACCGAACAGACGTTCAGGGTGCTTTGGCCCCATCGTGGGATTGACCGTGGTTCACTGTGGTTGAGCGTGATCTCGTAACATCTGAAAATGCCCTGAGTCATCACCATGGGTAGCCCCACGTAGAGTGTGATACAATAGTCCAATCTAGAGGTGATGAAAGCCTGGATGATGGTGGCCAGGTCAGAGCCTGAAACAAACAGCCGAAGTCATCGCACAAGATGTAGGTAGCAAAAGGCACTTCTCGCCACAGCCTTCTCCAGGATCCGGCCAGGCCTCCGAACTAATGTGGCAGGGGCCTGGACTCTGAAGAGGGCAGGGAGTCAAACAGACATATGTCTGCCCAGCCCCACCCCCACACTGTGCAGTGGCCCATCCCCCCTTTTTGATTAGTGGCCAGGGAGGCTTCCAGGGTGGCTGTCACGGTGACTGACCCCCTTGCCACTCCAGACTGCGCTGAGTAAAGTGGGATTTCAAATGTGAAAGTTTGCTTTACTCCCGGCTGGGCAGCAGGATCCCAACCATCATGGCAGCTAACTGTGATTCAGGGATTTCTCTGAGTCACAGTCTGGGCTAGCTGCCACCACAGTCAGGATCCAGCCCTTGCTAACATCTGGCAGGCACAAATGAACACAACAGTGGCCTGTGGAGTAAAATGTGCTAAAGCCAACCACTGTCACATTTGAAAACACCCATTACTGTTTACACGGTGCGTGGGTTAAGGTGGGAGACCATAACGTACAATTTCCATGTTGTTTTGAGCAATGGTTGAATTGGTAAGAGCTTTAACTTTGTTCCGCCCCCCCGGAAGAAGAACAACACACATTGTTGAGATTTAATGACCACACTTTTTATTCAGAATTCATTTTAATCCAATTAAGTTCATCTGGGGATGGACAATGTCCAATCACATAAGGACATAAGTAGTGCCATACTGAGTCAGACCAATGGTCTATCAAGCCCAGCATCCTGTCATCTGACAGTGGCCAATCTCAATTGCATGGGAGAAGAACCAACAGTCACAATGGCCAATCCATTTCCCCTTGTTCACTCCCAGCTCCCAACAATAAGAAGTTCATCCCGTAAGTTACTTGGTTAATAACCATTAATGGACCTACCCTCCAAGAACTTATTCAGTCCTTTTTTAAACCCAGCTATACTACTGACCTTGATAATGTCCTCTGGCAACAAATTCCATAGGTGAAAAACTACTTCCTTTTATTTGTTTTGAAGCTGCCGCCAGATAGTTTCATGGAGTGTCCCCTAGTTCTAGTACTATTTGAGAGGGTAAATAACCATTCCCTATCTACACATTCCATACCACTTAAGATTTTATAAACCTCTATCATGTCCCCTCTCAGTCTTCTCTTCTCTAAGCTGAAGAGACCCAGCTTGTTGAGCGTCTCTTTGTACGGAAACCATTCCATACGCTTTATCATTCTCATTGCCCTTCTCTGTACCTTTTGTAGTTCAGCTATGCCATTTTGAGCTTGGGCGACTAAAACTGCACACAATATTCCAGGTGCATTCGCACCATCGATTTGTATAGAGGCATTATGACATCCTCAGTTTTATTATTTATCCCTTTGTGAATAACTCCTAACATTCTGTGGCAGTGTTGTGCAAGAAAGGGATCCCTGTCCAAGGGGGAGTAAAGTGGAGAAGTCTTGTAGAGACAGAGAGCTGCATAATAATGGCCATAATTCTTCTGGGAGAGTGGACAGAGGAGAACTGAGTGAGGAAACTTTGTACGGGGGGGGAGGGGAGAGCTGCAGGATGGGGAGAATTATGCCAGCTGGAGAGTCCTGTACATGGGCACAACAGAGTCAGGAAGCCCTGTACAAGGAGTGAACTAGTCAGGGGGTCCTGTACAGTGGGAGGTCCTTATAGAGAGTAGAATGGCCAGTACTGCACAAGGAAAAGATCTCTGATGGTGGGGGGTAGAGTGGAAGACTCCTGTATAAGACATGAGCTAGAGAGATCATAGAGAGCAGTTTTTGGAAGTTTGCAGTGGTTAAACTGAACCAAAGTTGTTGTATTCTTAGTAAAACAGGGAGCTACCAGTAAAAATTCAGCTTTGCCTTGCTTGCTATTTAAAGGAAGTAACAACCTTCTAAAGTATAGTCTAGAAATCAGGTTATTTCTTGTGCTAAACATGGTGCCTGGCAACTAGGGATGGGCGAATGCGGTTTGGAAGTTCGACCAAACTGAACTTCCAAAACGAACTCGATTTTCGAACCAAACTGAATTTCCTAACTCAGCTCTGTTCGCCCATCCCTAAAAGATAATATTTCATTTAGTTCAATGGGGTTTGAATTTTCGAACTTTGTTCAGACCGGACTCAAATAGTTTGGTCGACTGAACTGAATTTCCGAACCGAACTGAATTCTCAAACTCAACTGAACCAAATTTCCGAACTCGGTTCTGTTTGCCCATCCCTACTGGCAACTAGTACAAACGCCAGTCTGTGGTGCCTGGTGTCCAACTGGAAAGGAATGGGGCCTTAGCATTAGGGCTTTGGGCCTGTCTTTTTGGATTTTAGCATGTACAAGCCAAAGACCAATTTTTCCATCTTAATTTTATTTCAGTGAATTGTGGCTACTTTGTTTTTAATAGTTGGTTGAAGCCGTAAAAGAAAATAAGGGGACTTATTTTGGTTTCATTGTGAAACTGCACTACTGATAAACACTCTAGCCTTGGGCTGACTTTGTTTAGACGTCATGAGGTTTGGAATGCCGTTTAGTTGTCATGAGGAGAGGAACCTTAAGCTTTCCTACGGAGATCCCTGACCCCATGGCGGAGCTAGTTCCTAGGAGAATCTCAGGGTAACGAAAGGGAGAAGCTCCCCTAAGCCCTGCTCCCTTAGTGGTTATGCTACTTAGTGGTTATGCTACTCAGCGTTCTACTGTGCCAACCAGACATATTTTCTCTATTGTATTGAATTTAACAAAAAACTTGGATATTCCATAATCAAAAAACCTCTGATTTACAAGAAGAGTTAAGGTTCTTGAAATTCAATCATGCACTAAAAAGCATGGACATTGTAAGTTAAGGTTCCCGACTTAACTTCCATGCCATGTTAGCAGTAAATACATTCTCACATATTGTGCTCACTTACAACGTCAGCTCCATGCACCCACCCTTTGCCTTTATCTTTCAACCCCAATCCACTTCCTCTTTGTAGGTTGGGGGCAACACTGAAGCTAGGTTCAGGAGGGCATGAGGTGGCCCCTCACTCCCTTCTTTCCCTCTATCCTTTCATTTCAGTTGGGGTGAATGGGACAGCTGACTTATACAAATACTTAATTAAAACTAAGTCAGATATGCATTGAAATTAATAAAATGGAATGGCCATTGGAAGGAATGGAGGCAACCACAATAAATACTATTGTCATTCTAACATCCAATTAAGTGACTGTGAAATTTTTCAACACAGTTGCATCTTTGGGAGTACATAAGGGAGGCAAGAGGATGTGAAATGATGCAGTAGGTATAATGGTTGGAATGACAGGGGAAAATACAAATAATGTGCAGGATTAAGTAAGTGGGTGGAATGACAGGAGGAATTAGAAATAGTTACAATAACAAAGTTCTGGGTGAAATAACTGATTCAGGAGATGGGTTACCAGGGGGAGCAGTCCTATAATTTAACCCATTTACCATAGCTGAAACGCTATCCTTTGAGTCCCAATAGCCTCCCTCCCTGCTATTTCACTTCCTCTCTCTTTTTTTTTTTTGTCATTCCACACACACTTCTGTTCCATATCACACAGACAGACAAACATTGTATTTCACAGGACTATTGAGTTTTCTGTGAGGGAAGTGGGGGCTACGGGGTTAGAGGGGTGACTTGGACCCAGGACATCTGGGTTGTCTGTTTCAAGGTGGTTAGGAGGGGAGAGGAGAACAGGCTTGGAATCAGGACTATTGAGTTGTCTGTGAAGGGAGTGCAGCCTACTTGGTTAGAGAGGGGTGGAGAAGCTGGAAACCAGGAGTCATGAGTTCTCAGGGATGGGACCCAACAGATTATAGGGGGACAAGGGGTGGAAGTCAAAGTGCCTAAGTTCTCTCTTTCTTAAAGAGGAAATGGACAGTGTGAGGGGACAGTTCATGCCCTCCTGTCCCAATCTTCAGTGTTGCCTCCAACCTGCAAAGAGGGGAAGGATTGGGGCTGAGAGACGAAGGCGAAGTGTTGGTACATGGAGCCTAAATTGTAAGTGAGCACAATATGTGATACTGTACAATGTCTTTACTGCTAAAATGGCACATATGTTAAGGCAGGAGTCTTAACTTGCAATGTCCATGCTTTATAGTGCATTATTGAATTTGCAAGAGCCTGAACTCTTCTTGTAAACCAGAGGCTTTTTGATTCTGAAATATATTTTTGATGGCTTTGATAACTGTCTTAAAAAGAGCTATATATTTGGATCCATTTTAGCTTTGCAATACCTTAGTTCTTGCAACTGAAACAAGAGCAGATGAATGAGCTTTGGTAGGTACAGGAGTTGTGATACTATTTTCTACACATAGTAATATTATTATTATTTATTATTATTAAACATTTATAAAGCGCCAGTTGCAACCTGGCGCTGTACAGAACATACAATCAGATGCGGTCCCTGCCTGTGGCTTACAATCTAAAAGACAAGGAGGGGGAGACAAGGAGAGGGGACAGCGGGAGAGACATGGGAGAAGACAAACAAACATTCAGGCGGATGC